>CM042158.1:31434970-31441797 GCA_023376005.1 Doryteuthis pealeii | reverse complement strand
ATGTACCACTAGATACGAAATGGTATTGTTTGGATGGGTTTATCTATAATTAATAGGCTGGTGCGAGAGTTGCGGTGTGGAGATGCATGAATATCAAAGAAAGGATTTTCTAGTAGATCAATGTGTTTGTGCAGTATGTATACTTCTGTTGTATTATTGGACACCTCAGAATCTTCCGATATGAAAATCGACGGCTTCGGCAGAAACTCTTAAATTGATATAAATATATTCTCTTATAACAAGACGAGCCGTGTGAGATATAACACAGTGATCGACGGAGTGTAACTATTACAACCATCAATATGTTTCACTTAAAGGGCGTATTTTGCAATAATTTCCAATATGTATTAACCAGTATATTAATAATGATTAATTCTCACTCACTTTTTTCTTTGCGCTTTATTTTCATCTTTTGATTATGTTTCGCGATTGAAACAGCGAGTGCGTTATGACTGTCCGCTCGGTCTACCTCCCTCTGCTACTTTCCCGCACTCATCTTTTTAATCTTTCTTTCTTATTAATTTTTTCTGTGTTACAAATGTCTTTTTCCCACCGTTTCTCTTTATATAAAAACGAAATGGTATCCGATTATTTTAGGCCCATGAGAAAAAATGACCGATAGATATATAATTATGATATAATTATATATATATATAATAGTATATATATATATAATATATAGTATATATTTATATAAAAACATAAAGATAAAGTAGTTATGAAATCTAATCTATTCTATCTCTTTTTATTATTATTATTATATATTATATTATATATTATATATATTATATATATATAGAGAGAGGAGAGAGAGAGAGATCTAGATAGATAGATACATAGATAGAAGAATTGAATTAAAGAGATAGATGGATAGATATCAAACTACTATATCTTTCTATTTTACATTTCTCTTTTATTATGTTTAGCTTTCTAAATGTATCAAACCTAAACTTTCTTTCTCTATTGTGCAGGTTCTATTGTGTTGTGCGTGATTTCATGATTGTGAATCTTTTACTGCATGCTTATGCCGCCATCATTTTTCATATTCTTCACCAAAATCTCCTTCTTTCAACTTGTACAAGTTTGTGATATGAGGTTGCGTTAATATTGCATGAGATTTACTGACGAAATGACGACGATATATATAATATCAATATTGAGGTTGGTTCAATAAAATACATAGATAGATTACATGTCTTATATAATTCAATGTATGTACATTTATATATATGTATATTATATATTCATTACATATATACATATTTACACACACACACACACACACACACACACCACACACACACACACACAATATACTATATATTACATATATATATATTACATATATATATATATGTATATATGTCAATATATCTCTAACCTATCTATCTATAATATTCGTGAGATGCAATGGTTTAAAAAGGAGCGTATTATATTATATAGATCATTTTTACTTTCACACAAACACATCGACTATATATGCTGTAACACACACATCCACACACCACACACACACACAATATATATATATAATATTTATGGTTAAGGCACGAACAAGATAATATAATGATGTTAAGCCATACATTATTATACATGAAATACTAAATAACACCGCACGCAAACCATACATTGCACACACAAACACACACACACACCACACACACACAACACACACACACACACACCACATACATATATATATATATATATATATATGATATAATTAGACACACAATAATATAAACATCATTAAGCTCATTTTTCTCGATTTGTTCAGCCTTGACATTTGAACATATATGCCGCCTAAAATTCATTAATTTTATTAACGTAATTAATTTTCAAAATTAGGATGACTTCAATAAGCACATATCCTCCAAAAATTGTCGGCTAAAAGCCATATCAAATAAACATATTGTTTTATTTACTTACGCTCATATATATAGTATATATTATATATTATATATATATATATATATATATATATTATAATGAAAAATTAGATAGAAATGGGTACACAGTTCTACAACTATGTTGTATGCATGTAGCATGTGTTTAAAGTGAATATGTGTCATTGATTCTGTGTATGCATGGCATATTGTGTACCACCACACACACACACACACACATATATATATATATATATATATATATATATATATATATATATACCACCCTCCACACAGCAGGATGAGACACAAGGTCAATTTCTTAAGCGGAGTTCACAGGTTTGAATCAAGAGTTCCTTCTCCTATACCGGTAAACCTAACCAAGGTTAAAGAGCCCAGTCCCCTACTATTTATCCATAGCTGAAGGGAGAGTAGGATTTCGTAACTTCATCGCTGTGAAATGCAATTACCACAGAATTGAACTCGGGGCGACGAAGTACATTTCCCATGACTTTAACCATTATACCACGCGCATATTGTGTAAATATATGTTTGTGATTGTGTAAGTGCCCGTGTACGTGTGTATACGCACGTAGGGGTATATTTCTGCCTTAGTGCAAGTCTAGGTGTTTGTGAATGTATAGCAAGCTTGCGTGCGTTTGTGTGTGCACCTGAGCCAGCTTTAATGTGGTATAATTCATGTGAGAGTGTGAGGTATAGTAGGATATGTGTTTGTGATTATCATGTGAGTTCGTGTTTGTATTCGCGTATTATCAGAATGGCCATGCAAATGGTGTAAGTGGATAGCGTGATAGGATGGTATGCATTTGTCATGAAACAATTGTCTGTATGAATGCGTTATTTTTGTGTTAACAGGTGAGTCTCTAATATTATTCTGTCTACATATTCGGAGATAAGTATTAACAATACTATATATAATATATATATATATATATATATATATATATATATATATATATATATTATATAATATGTAGACATGTATATATATATATATATGTATATATAATATATATTATATATGTATATATATATTATATATATATGTATACTTACACACATATGTGATACATATATATAAATTTTATATACACGTATATGTACATACATACATATATGTGTCCACAGATATGTACATTCAGGAATATGTATACATGACATATATATATATATATATATATATATATATATATATATATATATATATATATATATATATATGCATGAATACATACATACCTAAATGCATGCATATATGTACATAAATATATTTACATATAAACATACATATATAAATACATATAAATACATACATGTACATCTATAGATATATATATATATATACATACATACATTATAAATATATTTATGTATGTTCGTGTATTATGTACATGTATGTATATAATTATTGCATGTACATACATACATAAATGTATATATGTACTGGCTATTATTACACACATACATGTACATACATATACATATAACATAATGTATGAACATACATACATATATGTACATATATACATACATTTATAGATGCATTTATCTACCTACATACATATGTATCCATATACATATATGTATATATATGCATGCATTCATTATCTAATATATATATATATATATATATATATATATATGCATGCATTCATTATCTATTATATATATATATATATATGTATATATATATATACATATATAATCTTCTATTACATATATATAAATATCTTCTATATATATATAATATATATATATATATATATATATATATATATATATATGCACATACACGTATGAACATACATATTTTTATACATATATATATACATTTATAGATGCATTTATATACCTACATACATATTATCCATATACATATATGTATATATATGTATGCATTCATTATCTAATATATATATATATATATATATATATATATATGCATGCATCATTATCTAATATATATATATATATATATATATATATATATATATATATATATAATCTATTATATATATATATATATATATATATATATATATATATATATATATATGCACATACACGTATGAACATACATACATATATACATATATACATACATGTATAGATGCATATATATCTACCTACCACACACATATATATATATACATTCATTATATATATATATATATATATATATATATATATATGCACATACACGTATGAACATACATACATACATACATCATATATGTACATATATGCATACATGTATAGATGCATATATCTACCTACACACACATATATATACATTTCATTATATGTATATATAATATATATATATGCACATACACGTATAACATACATACATACATACATATATATACATATATACATACATGTATAGTTGCATATATCTATCTACATACAGATACATCCATATATAATATATATATAAAATAATAATATATATATATATATATATATATTATATATATAATATTTATACATCATATATATATATATATATATGCTATCATTATTTTCAGCCGTATCCGTGTAAGATTATTCACTTAATGAGATTTTACACACTTATTTATTCTTTCTTGAGACTTTTCTCTCGATTTGCTTCCTAATAGAATCTCATCTTGCAATATATTCTTTGCTCTCCTACAGAGTCGCCTTTGGGTAAACCTTTTAAGTCTCTGACAAATCCATTTCTCACATTAAGTGATGCGCTGCCTCACAATTCTCCGTCTACGTTTTTGCTTGCTTTTACTCTGCATCTTTGTGACAGAATCTCCTCTCACCAGAATGCATACAAGTGTCTATGTAATGGCGATGGGATGCTCATTTCCCCCCCTCTCTCTCTCTCTTCTCATGCTTTCTCTCTTTTCTCTTTCTCTCTCTCTCTCTCTCTCTCTCTCTCTCTCTGTTATTCTTTCTCTTTTTTCTTTATCTCACTCTCTCTCTCTCTCTCTCTCTCTCTATCTATCTATCTTTCTCTTTCTCATTCTCTCTCACTCTCTTTCACCCTCTCTTTCTTTCGCTCTTTCTTTCTTTCTTTCTCCCTCTCTTTTTCTCTCTCTTTCTCTTTTTTCTCTTTCTTTCTTTCTCTCTCTATATCTCTCTTTCTTTCTCTCTCTCTTTTTCTTTCTCTTTCTCTCCCTCTCTTCCTTTCTCCCTCTCATTCTTTCTCTCTCCCTCACTCTATTTCTCCTCTCTCTTTCTCTCTCTGTCTCTCTCTATCTCTCTCCCATTCTCCTCTCTTTCTTTCTCTTTCTTCTCTCTCTCTCTCTCTCTCTCTCTCTTTCTCTTCTCTTTCTTTCTCTCCCTCACTCTCTCTATTCTCTTTCTTTCTCTTCTTTTTCTCTCTTTTTCTCTCTCTTTCTGTCTCTCTCTATCTCTCTCACTCTTTCTTTCTTCTCTCTCTCTCTTTCTTTCTCTCTCTCTCTCTCTCTCTCTCTCTCTCTCTCTCTCTCTCTCTCTCTCTCTCTCTTAGACGAGTGGGATTGAATTATTTGCTCATTTAAATAAATATTGTCCTCTCTTCCTTATTCGTATTATTGGTATTGATGCGTGCAGTTATATTGCTTGATAACTCTATGTACTGTATTTAGTATTATCACAAGGACCGGTTTAGCTCAGTCGGTAAAGTGTCCGACTAGGAACCACAAGGTTCCTGGTTCGATACCAATCGTCGCCAACTCAGCGTATGAGTAGCACAGGGATCTGTGCGGTAAAGTAAGGAAAATATGATAGGTGTGGCGCTCCACATCAGAAACAATCTCCTTGGTCTAGCGCTAGTGAAAAAGGGATAGACTCCTTCGCTGTCTGTCCGATGCCGACTTTATGCCAACTGACGACACACATGCACACGAACAGGCAAACAGACAAGGGTCTATATTCTATCTATATATTAATACGCTTGTTCCTAAACCTTCTGTCTGTTACCACCCTTCAACACCCTCGGGGTAAAAATGACACCGTCTAAATTTTTCAAGATGAAATGCAAAAATGTAATTCCTGATTATCTGGTGTCACTTATCTATTCTTATTTGTTAACTTATGAGTGTCGTCATCTTAAAGAAAGGGAAGAAAAATGACTACACAGAAAAAAATATATTTACCAACCCCTCCGAACGATCAGGATGCGACACTAAATCAACTTCTTAAGCGGAGTTTAACAGGTTGGAATTCAGAGTTTTCCTTCTCCTTGACTGGTTACCTAGCCATGGTTAAAGAGCTAAGTTACCCTGCTATTTGCCCATAGCTGGAGGGAGAATTGGATTCATACCTTTCCGAAGGGTATTAGCGCTATGTGAAATACCTACAGCTTTGTCCAGGAATTGAACTCGGGTCGACGAGTCCACCGACGAGTCTTTTTATTTTCCTAGTTTGTTTAAGAGAGCTCAATACTTCATAAAAATAATTCTATAATAATCGTGTCAAAAATGACGGCTCTATCATGGTTTCTATTCTTTACGATATCCTGATGAGATCGTGAAGGATGGAAATCTTGAAAGAGCAATAATCTTTTCCCAATTATATATATATTTATAATATTGATTATATAGTTTTCTATTATTTACAACTAAAGAATGCTCAATATATTTAATATTGCTTTATATGTAGGTTAGGCTAGCGAAGACATAGAATTCATCACGTAAGCGATTTTCCAATTAACTCTAGCCGACAAATTTAAGTTAACAAGGGCTCTTGATTTTGTTTTCGCTACCCAGAGAAAATAGTTGGATTCACACCTTTCCCAAGGGTATTAACGCTATGTCAATGATATATATATATATATATATATATATATATATATATATATATATATATGAGAGGTATCCAAAACTTGGTAGTGAGGGATGATTCTATATGTGATTTCTAAGACACACTGTATTATTATTGTATGATCCAGTATGTATAAATACA
>CM042158.1:31417470-31424970 GCA_023376005.1 Doryteuthis pealeii | reverse complement strand
GGTTCTGTTTTTTCTGGGTCAGCCTAATTTTCCGACCGATTTGCAAGTATAGCCCATTTGTTATATACGTCTCATGCGAAGTCTTTTATTTGTTGTCTTTATTTTTTACAAACTAACAAATCTACAGATATTTACATTTCCTGTCATCTCGCTTCTCTACACAAGCACGCATGCATGCACGCACGCACGCAAACATGCAACATTAAAAAAATAAAAAAAACTAGAACATCCCGTAATCATGAAAATACGATTGACTCGCCGTTAGTTCATTACGATAGAAACTTCATTACTGGGTGTAACCGGGCACCCGCAATATCTCATTATAAAGCTTCCTTCAATCGGATAATTACTGTATTTTCTGTAATTACCTCGGCATCTGCTAACTAACATCCGCACCTCAACTGATTGCAATAATTTTGGAAAGAATTTCCATTCTGCTTAATTACAAAGTCAAACGTTTATTTATTCACGTTGTCAAAATCAGATTCGATTCTTCAAAAATTCTTCGTTTTAAAATCGTCGTTCATAATATCGTCGCATGAATTTGCCGCCAATATTAACCCATTCACTGCTTTGTAGCGCGTAAGTTGAATTTCCATCGCCGCGCTGTATGCGACTACAATCCCATTCATAACAATACGCCACTCGGAAATACTCTAAAATATTCGAAGTGGTAGTACTTGTTAGGGTACCATCTATGGATTAAATACATATGTACAAATGGAAATTGGAAATGAATCCGACAATATGAGGAAGAATGAATAAAGAAAAGAAAGAAACAGAATGGATAATAAAAGATGAATTTAATCAGTATCACTTACACATGTGTTTCGGTCAGTTTATCTGTGTGAAAATATTCCACACACAAAGAAGATTCGACCTTCATCAGAGTGAAATTTTATTTTTCAAAATAAAATAAAAAATAAAATTTCACTCTGATGAATGTCGAATCTTCGCTGTGTGCGGAATATTTTCACTCAGATGAACTGACCGAAACACATGTGTAAGTGATATTGATTAAATTCATCTTTTATAATCCATTCTATTTCTTTCTTTTCTTTATTCATTCTTTCTCATTAAATACATTTATAAGCTAGGAGGCGGTGTGTCAGAATCTTAGTATCCTGGAGAATGTGGAGTACCCCTTTAAAACCATTACGTTCATCCTGCTCCGGAGTGGTAGAAGACATTCATCAAGCAAGAACCCCATATTATTTCTTTAAACTTTTATTGCTTAAACTTCTTCTAACTAACACAACGCGCGTGTGCATTTGAGTCAGCTAAGGCAGACATGGTTTCTGCCTGACGTCCAAGCTGGAACTGATGGGTTCTCTTGGTCCCACGTGACTTCACGCATTTCGCGAGCTTTCTGTAATATTCCATCAAAAGTCCCGCCTGTGATATGAAAAGGGGCCGTCCCTTCAGAAATACAGGGGGTTGACTATAATCTATGCATAGATTATGTAACAGTCTTAGTATCCTGGGTATGACATGAAATTACATCTGGTGGTGAAGTTCCAGATCTGGAACTCTGGGGAATGTTGATTACACCTTTAACACGATTACTCCCATGGTTCATCTTGACCCGGAGAGGTAGTTCCTGTTAGAAACTTTTCTATGGAGTATATAGATTTAAAAAATTAGAAATAAAATGTGTTTAAAAAATTGAATTTGAATAAAATTTGAATAGCCAACAAAAATGAATAAAACAAAACGTCTTCGGCGTAAAATAATCCAATGGTTGACATGCAAATTAAACCAACCAACCAACCACATCTCAATATTGTCACATGATTTGAACCCATTCTCTGCTATATAATGCTAAAGTTGAGTTTATTTGCATTGCAAAGTGCAAAATCTTATTATAATGGAGATTGTGTGTTTTTCTGTCTGTAACCGAAACTATATTACTACTCAAGTCACAATTCCCTTAATTATTCACGTCAAATTCTCCATGATTTCATTCTTTTAAACCTTCAGTTATTAATAAAAATTGTTTTACATTATTAATACTGTTGACCATATCTACGTACTAATAACATGCAATTGTATTTATATATACAACAAAATAGCGGTTTACAGTTTGAACGAGAAGGCTAATTTGCATATTGGTATTTAAAATTTTATTTTAATAAATATGTGCTTGGTATTATTGATTTCTAATTGTTTGGTTTTATCTTAAGAAATATAAACAAAAATCTCGTGGATAAATCTTAAAATAAATTTATTTACAAGAAGAAATAACTGTAAAATTATCCTTTACTTCCTATTTTAACTAAATAGTTAAATTAGGAAAATTTACCAATGAAAGAGGGGAGTAATGGAACATGATGGAATAGTTAGTTTAAAAGTTGTTCTATCTTTCGATTATACCCCCTCTGTTGCAGATCTTTTTATCTGCATTCTTAGTCAGTTTCATTAGTCTTTCTAATTTAATATGATATTTTATTATATCAAAACTTAAATACTTGCACCCGGAGGGTGCATATATTTGCTAGTGATTATAATGGAACATTATAAATAGAAATAGTTATGATTACAATAAACAATTTAAGACTTAATTAAATTTCCGTATTAAATAATCAATAAAGAGACAAAGCACCGAAATTTTAATACTTGTATAATATTATTTTTTTTTACTATTTCTCGGAATTTTGAGATGAGGCTTGACAGTTAGTATTATTTGGATTATTCCAACAAGAAATACCTGAAGAAGGCCGGAGGGCCCATCGACCGAAACGTTGTACAGATAACAATGAAGATGAGGACAATAGTCCGAATAATACAAATGATAGTTATTATACTTTAGTTAATAACACTCCGGAAATTTGAGTGTATTTCTACATTGCCCTATATATATATATATATATATATATATATATATATATATATATATATAGTATAATGGATATATACATTGCCCTGTTGTTGCGTATGGTATAAAATGGGAATTCAACTTTAGCATTATATAGCAGAGAATGATTTCAATGTAGATTGCATGACTATATATATATATATATATATATATATATATATATATATATATATATATATATATATATAGTATAATGGATATATACATTGCCCTGTTGTTGCGTATGGTATAAAATGGGAATTCAACTTTAGCATTATATAGCAGAGAATGATTTCAATGTAGATTGCATGACTATATATATATATATATATATATATATATATATATATATATATATATATATATATATATAGTATAATGGATATATACATTGCCCTGTTGTTGCGTATGGTATAAAATGGGAATTCAACTTTAGCATTATATAGCAGAGAATGATTTCAATGTAGATTGCATGACTATATATATATATATATATATATATATATATATATATATATATATATATATATATATATATAGTATAATGGATATATACATTGCCCTGTTGTTGCGTATGGTATAAAATGGGAATTCAACTTTAGCATTATATAGCAGAGAATGATTTCAATGTAGATTGCATGACTATATATCTATATATATATATATATATATATATATATATATATATATATATATATATATATATTCTAATCAAGGTGAGTAAATCTCCTAGGGTATATATTCTTGCTCTACTGGCTTTTTGTCGTAGTGGGATTTGATTATAGTCCTTCCCTCCGAATTAAAGTCTAGCATTTGCATAATATGCGTCTACTCGGCGCAAAATATCCTTTGCCGAAAGAGCAAAATGTGATAAAAATAAATCTTAATCACTTCAGACAATAACTGATTAATATGATCTGATGTTACTTTTCCGCTATGTTCAGTATCGACCCATAATGTGACCTTGGGGCTGCTGATTAGAGAGACACACAGTGGTTGGCACTCAGACAAAGAGGAAGAAAAGAAGAATCTCCTTCGAGGGATTACTTCTTCAAAGAAACTCTAAAATTATAAATGTTACCTCCTTTCAATAATTCAATTTCTTTTACCAATTCCTTTAACCCCATTTACTATTTTGAGAGCCACATGTTTTCAGTGACACGTTTGAGGACCATATGTGGCTCTCAAACCACACTTAAAACAAGGATTCATTAACATGGACCAAACTTAATGCCACAAGGAATCTCCACAGTAAAACTGCTATCACCTACGGCCTAAAATGGCCACACGAATCGTAACACCGCTTATTTTACTTACTTTATTTGCAGTAAGAGCATCTTTTTAGTGACACGTTTGAGGACCATATGTGGCTCTCAAACCTCATTTAAAACAAGGATTCTTTAACACGGACCAAACTTAATGCCACAAGGAATCTCCACAGTAAAACTGCTATCACCTACGGCCTAAAATGGCCACACGAATCGTAACACCGCTTATTTTACTTACTTTATTTGCAGTAAGAACATGTTTTCAGTGACACGTTTGAGGACCATATGTGGCTCTCAAACCACATTTAAAACAAGGATTCATTAACACGGACCAAACTTAATGCCACAAGGAATCTCCACAGTAAAACTGCTATCACCTACAGACTAAAAATGGCTACACGAATCGTAACACCGCTTTTTTTACTTACTTTATTTGCAGTAAGAGCATCTTTTCAGTGACACGTTTGAGGACCATATGTGTCTCTCAAACCTCATTTAAAACAAGGATTCTTTAACACGGACCAAACTTAATGCCACAAGGAATCTCCACAGTAAAACTGCTATCACCTACAGACTAAAAATGGCCACACGAATCGTAACACCGCTTATTTTACTTACTTTATTTGCAGTAAGAACATCTTTTCAGTGACACGTTTGAGGACCATATGCGGCTCTCAAACCACATTTGAAACAGAAGATAAAATCTTAGAAATAGATTAAGTGCCTACTTTTAGTTATTAGATGGTTCCACAGGAATGGAAAAGCTACCGGGAGTGTTCGAGTTTTGGAATCAGACATGGGAAATCTGGAGACAAAGAATTTTGGATAAAAAATTATATGATTAATTGGGGTAAAATGAATCCCCTCGGATGATTGCAGTGAAAAAAGCGAAGATGAAATATATAAATAATTAAAGTGATTATTGGTTATTTCTCTGAATGTTTGAGATGAAGCTTGATAATTACTATTATTTGGATTATTTGGACTATTGTCCTCATCTTTATTGTTATCTGTATAACATTTCGGTCAATGTATACTCCAGCCTGTACCATATGAGGTATGCAGACATCATTGACATGTTAATTTCGCAGGGATTGTACGATGCGGACCGTTGGCCGAGCGGTAAAGTCACAGATTTTGCCTGCTGGACTACCAGTTTCGATATCTGACGTAGGGAAATCGTTAGTATACATCGCTGATGAGACTTAATAAAGTTGAAACAGACCGTACGATGTTCTAGCATCGCATAATCGTTTGCCAAATTCACTTGTCATGGTTATTTTCTATAATTATCGAATTTTATGCGATATACGCATTGTAATTGCCTTCAAGTAAAAATATAAATGATAATATATACTTTATTCAACAATGCTCCTAAAAACAAACATCCAAAAATCTTATATATATATATATATATATATATATATATATATTGTTTGGGATTTAGTATGAAGGTGTGAAATATAAGAAACGCAGGTATAGAGGCCATAAAGACCAGACCTATCCGTTCCGAAAAAGAGCTATAAACATCCCCGAAAAATTATATTTCACGCCCAAGGGTATTAGCACCGTGTTAAATGCAAACAGCTTCGTCCAGGAATTGAACTCGAGTCGACGAGTCCATTTCCTATGACTCTAATCATTAGACCACGTGCCTCCATGAGCCCTGACACCTATATCATTGCCCCAACCCCATTGCCATTATGACAAACCCCTAATCCTTTCTATCATATGCGTGCTAGAAGACGGTGGTTGATGGTCCCAATGAGCGGAGTATGACGTTTAACTCAATTTTGATAAGGATAACACTTTGATTCCCATTACTCTCAGGTCCACTGTATCCCGAAGTGGTAGTACGTGTTAGGGTCACACTAATGGGTTAAATAAAAAAGGATGAGTTTTAAAATATTGAATGTCCATCAAGAATGAATAATACAAAACATCTCCGGCATAAGATAACCCAACAAGTTTTGACATGCCGTAAAATCAAACCAACCAACTAATTTAACATTTTCCTTCTCCTAAACTGGTTGCCTTAATATTTCCCGGTTATTTAACTATTTAACACCCTAGGCCAAGATTTGAACTCCATTCGCTGATTTCATTGCCTACGACAATGAAGATTATGTTACATAATTATTGGATCCCTAATACATTTTTAAGGTATTGTAGAAATCATTATGGCGATCAGTACAGCTGATGGCCTTGAGAGTGAGTGACAGCATTTGACCTCACTCTGACCTTGCTTTCTGGGGATAGACCGTGAGAAACGGAACCCCGATAGAAAGCCCCCTTCCGGTTTAAGGAGTAAGCAACTCAGTTAGATTTAGAAGTTAGAAGCCAAACTAGCAAGATGTGAGTCTCACTGCGCAGATTGTCTGGTTTGGGGATCTACGAATAAAGTAACATCATCGTAAATCGAAGTCTTGTGTTTATTACTAAAAAACAACAATGACACAGGGCTTCTGATAAGGAATGATCCCCAACAGAAACCAGACACGGAATCCTCAATAGAAGACCAGACGAGACCTTAGAAGATATACCAGGCCAAAAGAATAGACGACCAGAGTAAGAAGTAGTAAGAAAGGTATATAACGTTATATGCTGATTTGGCTTAGTGAAAAGACCAGTATATAACATATACCTATTTAGTGCCAGTAAAGAAGGCGCTATGCAACAATTACGCTAAGTGTGACAATAAAACCCTGTATGTATTTGATAGTTTATATTGTTGCAGATTGACTATTGTTCAGTTTGTCTTGCGCGGGAAGTTCGAAAAGACAAAGGAGAATTGAACTGAGAAGACAATGTCTAAGGTAGACAGAGGGTCTGGTGTGACAAAGGACTCATCTGGACAAACGCAAATTTGAACAAAGAGAAAGGACTTCCGGTCAAGGAACAAAAGGATGTGTGGGCGGTCGTCGGTACTTAAGCGTTCATCAGGGCAGCCCAGAAGGCAGACCCCAGGAGACGGCGAAGAAAGCACAAGGTGTCAGACCGTCGACACGGTCGGGCGCTGCTGCGAGCAGTGAGGCTCACCCACCACCTTCCACCACACCATAGGTAGTCGTAGTGTCATTATCCATGCCCGCCACTCACCTACCACACACCGAAGAAAATAAAGAAGAGTCATCTTTTGTATACGCGTATCTGTTGTTATTGAAGTTCAGTAGCTAACTACTACCATCCATCGCTTTTGGAATTTTTACCATTTTGCTTGTTCAATTTTAAATTTACCTTAAATGTAATCCGTTGGGGCCTAGAATATGTAAAACCAACCAAACCAAACATTGAAGGTAAGTGTATGATAAGTGTTCAACATTATAATTTTGCTTTTTAACATTTTATCTTGTCATTTCAGTTCAAATAAATAAGGTA
>CM042158.1:31407470-31412470 GCA_023376005.1 Doryteuthis pealeii | reverse complement strand
ACAGTGGCTCTCCCAATATTGGGTTGTTGCAATTTTTTGATATATAAGGCATGGGGCAAATGGTCACTCCTAAATATAGACTCGCCAACTACAACGTGACCCGAGAAGGATTCTTATTGTCCAATCACTGGCACTGCTGCTGCTGCTTCTGCTGTATTAATAGACCCCATTCTGAGCTTATGTCATTGACACTTGGATTCTCTTGGACGACGGACTTACAAAGAATACTTTAACACCGGATTCTTATTGGCTTGCTTACTTATTCACTACATCTGGAACTAAGAATGCCGACCAGATACTTAACAGGGGTTAGTTCATTATATTTAGCAGTTCACAATAATAATAGGACTTTATTTGAATAGAATGAGTTCTGAGGTAAATAGATAGTGAACTTTGAAATATCCCAACATACAGGTAAAAAAATACACAGGAAATTTGGTTGGCAGAGAGTTAAAAAGCTTAAGATTGCTTTGTAGAAAAAACGTTTTAGAAGTTTACTATTAAGTCTTTCAGTTGCACCAGATTTTCCATTATCAGTTATTATATATAGTTAAATTTCATACCCAAAACACCTTTTTGGGGGGCTCTTACACCTCAGCAGGTGATACAGTTTGTGTATTCTAAGGCCCGACGCCTAATATTGCAGGAAATGTAACATTTACATCTAAGTTCGGTTAGCATACAACCAACGGCGCTTGTTTACTAACAGTTTCTTATCTATGCAATTTTCAAATCAATTCAAATCAAAGAATTCTTGTTAAGGAAAATTATTGATAGATTCCCCTGGAAGACGTTTTTTGATTTGATATTTTATAGAATGTTATCTTAATGAGGTAATCCTCTGATGAGACTTAGGTGAAATCAAAGAAGTCGTGTTAAGGATAATCATTTGAAGATTCCCGTGAAAAACGTTTTACGATTTTTTTTTTTGTTTGCAGTATGTTATCTTTTTAGGCAGAAAATATATTAAATCGAACAAGAACTTCCGCTAAAAATGGAAAAAGAAAACTCCCGAGGAGAAATCCATATATGATGAAAGAAATGTTTAATAAAAATCAAGCCAGTAAATACTTTGAAAAACATGTTTTATTTAATTTCTCATAAACGAAAAAGAAATATGAGGAAAGTAAAAAAGGACAGAGATGAGGGGAAAGTAAGAAAGGACAAAGAGGAGGGGAAAGTAAGAAAGGACAGAGAGGAGGAAAGGACAAGAGAGGAAGTAAGAAAGGACAGAGAGAGGAGAAAGGACAGAGAGAGGGGAAAGTAAGAAACGACAGAGAGGAGGTGAGAAGTGAGAAAGGACAGAGAGGTGGAGAAAGTAAGAAAGAACTGAGAGGAGGGGGGAAGAAAAAAAGAAAAGAATCAACAGAATGTATAAATAAAATAAATAAAAAGCGAAAGCAAGAAAGAAAGAGGGGAAAAGAGGAAAAAGGAAAATTAAATGAAGGAATATAAAAATAGGTGAATCAAAAAGGAAGAAAGAGAAAGAAAAGAGAAAAGAAAAGGAAGGAAAGTAAAGACAAAAAAAAAACACATTTATTGGAAAGAAAAGAAGAAAAAATAGAAAGAATGAAAAAAGAAATGAAGGAAAGTAAAAAGGTGAATGAAAAAAGAAGGAAAAATAAATAAAGAAAACAATATAAAAGAAAATAGAATGAAAGAAAAAAAAATAAAAGAAAGTAAAAAAAGGTGAATCCAAAAAAGAAAGAAAGAAAGAAAAAATAATCTTTCTTTGAAAAGAAAAGAAAAAAATGAAAGAGAAAGAAACGAACGTTCATTACACAAACACTGTTTATTTTGCGACTTGTTATTAAAAAAAACAAAACTGTTCCTGTTCTTTTGTAGCCTCCAGACTGTCCCAATAAAACTATTTCTGTCATTTATCAACCTTGGATATATTTTTTTTTAACCAGAGAAATCAGCAGATGCTGAACAATAATCCAGAAGTTTTGCCTAGCATATGAGTTTGATTGCACGAATAGAAATCGGCAAGGAATTTTTTAAAAAAAGGAAATAAATATTCCATAAATTCCGCGTAAAAAGATTCGAATAATGAATGACGATGTTTGTGACTTACAATGATAAAGAAAATGATATTAGATATATACATGAAAACTTTTATCGATATACATAAGCAGATAATTATAAACTGGTTGATATGTCTCCTAGATATGTAGAACTCCACCCCCACCCCCACACAAACAAACACACACACACACACCACACACACACACACATATATATATATATATATACATATATATATATATATAATATATATATATATATATATATATATATATATATATAATCATACCAAGCGTGTGGTAGATCCTTGCGGAGAGAAAAAAACCAGCAGAAAGTATGATTTGTAAAAATATACTACCAAAACATCAACCAGGAAGAAAAAAATTTTGAAAAAAAGAAAAGACCAAGATATTCGTACCAACAAAAAATAATCTATTGGTACAGTATTTGGCCAAAAGAAAAAACAATTTATATGTATATATAGTATATAAGATATATATTATATATATCATATAACCGCTAGGAGAAGCTAATCTGTAAAAAGTGCTCGATACCTAAGTAGAGCCAAGTCAGATTTAGCCCTGAAGAGCTTTATGCGAAACTAATAGTAGGTTCGTCTGACTCAGTAGATTATCTTTATATTATATATATATTATATATATGTGTGTGTGTGTGGTGTGTGTGTGTGTGTATATATATGTCTAATACCGTCATATACCATAAAAAAAATTGAAGTTTATAGTCCTGCGTGTTGAAGTGTTCTATTGTACTCCTCATAGACTTTGATTTGAAGACATTTGAAAATTCTTCAACACTTTCATCAGAAATGTCTAAGACGCATTCTAAACATCAAGTGGATTCTAACAGACCTAACACAGACAGTCCTTATAAGGGCAGGAGTATCAAGAATTGAAACTCTTATCATAACGGCCCAACATGCGATGGGCAGGTCATGTTGAATGTATTAGTGATGTTAGAATGCCAAAGCAACACCTTTACGGTCACTGCATGATGCAAACGAACCACAGCATAAGCATTGAAGCGGTTATAAGAATTGCATTAAAAAACACCTCCTTTAAAAATAGAAAATTGATTCTGACAACTTGGAAAAGCTGACATTGAGAGAACTGACTGGAGAATTTATATGGATGATGGCTGTACCAGTTTGAGAGTGAAAGAATTGAGCATAAAAACCCAAGCGTCAACTTCGAAAGGAATACACCTGTCATATGGAAGAGAACATGGAGAGTTGGAAATGGTCAGACATTGGTCGAATTCTGCTTTCTAGGCTGAATATGTCATCCTAGGAAATCCTCATCAGGGACAATTCACGCAAACTCCCAGGACAAACAATGTGTCTTGTGCAACCATAACAAAAGTCTGTAAGTCAGCTTCTGGTTTTAAGAGACATATGGTGGTATAAATTCTATCATCTGATACAACGAGAAGGATGTCCTTCCTATGTTATAATTTGCATCCAAATTTTGTGGATCTGCAGTGGTTTAAAGAGTCATTTGAAGGCTCATGAGAGGAAAGGTTCTGGTGTGGGGTTTAATCTTAAAGATTATGCTATTGCTATAATGTATATATGTAGTGTCTAAGTTATAAAAATAAATGTACGGATTTATACATGAAGAAGTAGTGAAGATAGTTTAAAAATTGCTAATATACAGAAATGCATTTTTTAAAAATTTTTTTCTATTTAACCTAATAGATTGGACCATAACTGGGACGCATAACATGAACTCTGGGTCATCTAGTGGACATGGAGTCAATGGCGATAAACGGGTACTTTAACTCTGAACAAGGATGGTCAGACACATTGTGACAGTTTCCTATTTGTTTGTGGGTTTCACATATTATTTACTTGTTTGTTTACCCCTTAAGATTTCCGTTGATTTTCTTTACAATTCTTTAATTTCTTAACCCAAAACAAGAGCCGGGAGGACACAGTCAGATGTATTCTAAGTTCTACCAACGGGAACGGAGATCTATGAAGGATATCTAACTAAAGAAAGAGAACATCGATGGAAAGTGAGCGATAATTGAAAAGAATATGTGAAGCCGAAATCTGTTATTTAGAATGTTTGGAATTATGACATACTGATCTTAAACACAGAAGATAGGAGGCACGATCACTTAAATGTTCGCAAGCGAGAAAAAAGAGAGAGAGAAGAATTAATTAATATTAGAGAAAATTATAAAGAGAGAGAAAAGATATGGTGGGAGCGAGAGCGAGAGCGAGGGAAGAGAAAGAAAGAGAGAATTTTGTGTATGTGTGAAGAGAAGAGAGAGAGAGAGGAGACGGGATGAGAGAGAAGAGAGAGTTATATGGGGGAGGGCTAATGAATCTAAACTTATAAAGATAAATAATAAAGAGAGAGAAAAGATAATGACGAGAGAGAGAGAGGGGGGAGGAAGAATGTATGTTGTGAGAATGAGAAAGGGGAGAGGGGGGACTAATGAATATAAAATAATAAATACAAATAATAAGAGAAAATATAATGACTATATATATATAATCTAGAGAGAGAAGACAGACAGAGAAGAGAGAGTGTGTGTGTGTGTGCGAGAGAGAGAAGAGGAGAGAGAGAGAGGGGGGAAGAGAGAGTAATTGAATCAAGCTAATCAAGACAAATAATAAAGAGATAGAAAAGGTAATGACAAGAGAGAAAGAAGATTAGAGAAGAAAGAGAAAAGAGAAGAGAGGGAGAGAGTGTGGGTGTGTGTGTGTGTGTGATATATATATATATATTATATATATATTATATATAGAGAGAGAGAGAGCGGGAAGAGAGAGTAATGAATCAAAGCTAATCAGACAAATAATAAAAGAATTGAAAAGGTAATGACAAGAGAGAGAGAGAGAGAGAGAAGAGAGAGAGAGAGAGAGAGAGAAGAGAGAGAGAGAGAGTTTTGTGTGTGTGTGTGTGATGTGTCTGGTCTGTCTGTCTGGGTGTGTCTGTGTGTGA
>CM042158.1:31362622-31395122 GCA_023376005.1 Doryteuthis pealeii | reverse complement strand
TATTTTTGGCTTCATTTTAATTATGAACATTATGTGATAATATGGTATACGAAAATGCAATATCAATATATTTCAAGTAAAAGATCTATATGTTTATACTCGTGTTCCTTAATTGTACGACCGTTATCATATTGCACTACCCTCTGTTTAAAAATGAGACCATCCAAGATGAAATGCAAAACTGTAAATACTGGTGTTGCTTATCCACCGATTATCATTTCTTATGCGTGTGGTCACCTCAGCTAAATAATGGACTATTCCGTTTTTATTATAAAGATGGAATGGAAAGAAGAATGATATGCTACACAAAAAAGCATAATAAGAAAGAAAGAAAGAAGGAAAGAAAGAAAGAAAGAAAGAAAATATGGGAAAGATAGAGGGATGGATGAGCGTGCGGAAGCGATAAATCTAATCTGTTTCACTCTAATATAATGAAAGGAAAGAAAGAAAGAAAAAAGAGTGAGGGAGATTTAAATCGTGAGTATTATACTTTTATATATTGAAGTAAAAGCAATAGCTCTTAAGTAAAAATATCAAACATTGTAATAATTAACTTATAATACGGTGGTATATCCACAGGTTCTGCTAGTAACATATATTGCTCTGTATGGTGACGTCTTGTCTGCCTTCTTCATGGCCAATCTCCGATTGTATACCCACATTGACATCGGGTATATAATTGGTGAGAGTGAGACTTCAGAGAGAGTTCTCGGATAATTGAAAGAGTTCAGAGAGATGATAGAGAGACAGATTAGAGATTTTACTTGGAGAGGAATTGGTCTTCTTTATAAATTGTTTATGTGTTGATTCTTCTACCATCTCTTCCGGCTGCCATCTTGTTGTCTAGTTGCTGACACTTGTAAGGGCTTCTTTTGGGATGATTTGTGTTTTCAATTAAATGAACTAACAAAACATTTCTGTTGCTTGATCAAGCTTTTTATCTTATATAGCCCATATCACCACGTGGATGAGAGATCGGCTTTAGCAATGACACGTCTGCTCTGCCTTCAAGTCAGGTCGAAACTAATTCTCTAAAATAAAAATAAAAATTTCCCCGTGTCTATCATTGCGTGTTTTCCACATATCAGGAGGAGGGTATAACCGTCACTGGTAAATTTCCACTCCCTGGTCTCAAAGTTAACGGTCCCCATTCCCGCTACAGGGCCTGCCAACAATCTATGACACCCATAGATTGTTACAATTATTTAAGGATTTCTTTCATCTTTTTTCGTTTATTTATTTTTTTGTTGCTTTTCTTATCGATTTCAATTACCCTTATTCTCTCTTCCTTTTTCCCATCATTAACCGACTGTTTTTTTTGCTTTGTTTTTTTTTTTTCAAAATTAAAAAATTACAAATTATATTTTTATATTTTTCTCCTGTACATAATTATATTCTTTTTTCACTTCATCTATGCTCAGTCGGGAGAGCGTCCAGCTAGGAATCACAAGGTCCCTGGTCCAAGATCGGCCCTCGCCAATTCTGCATATGAGTAGCACAGGCATATGTGCGGCAAATCGAGGAGCTGATGGTAGGTATTACGCTCCACCTCAAAAGTTAAAATAGTCTCCTTGGTCTAGCGCTAGTGGAAAGAGATAGATTCCCTCGCTTTCTGGCTGATACCGACATTACTGCTATTACTGACGACTTACTACTATGCAAATATCTAATTGATATCTGTTAAATTTCTGTTAATGAGTTGGTTCCTCTGGAAAACTAGACCGATCTCTGGTGTCTCCCACGCACAATATTTGGAAGAAATGATAACATAGGTCCTTTACATGTGTAGGGATTGCTATAGGTTGCCGTTAGGTGTGGGATTATATTCCCTTACTTGCTACGGTTTGCCGTTAGGTGGCGTTGGAACAGAATATATAAGGGCAGTCCCGCAAAAGTCAAACTTTTTTCATCTGGAATCTCCAACATTCAGAACGACATACGAGTTGTGTCTCCATTCATTTAGACGGGGGGGGGGGTAGTTATTTTTATTCTGTTTTCGGACCATATGACCTTTAGTCACCCCTTCCGCCATCTCGATTCACAAGGACACTTTTTCCATTTACACCGTCAAAATCCGGTTATTTGTTAGGTGTTAGAGTTAGGGTTTAGGGTTAGGGTTAGGGATTAGTTTTATAATTTTTAAAAAACTCTAAAAATCGTCTGTTAACAACTAACCGGATTTTGACGGTATAAATGGAAAAATATCTCCACGAATCGAGATCGCAAAAGGGGTGCCTAAAGGTCATATGGTCCCTGTTTTCTAAACTTTTGGAGACACTACCAAGTGCACTAAATAGAATTGTTTTGACTTTCACCCACAATATTACGGATTTTTTTAAAATAATAATCTTGAAGGGTCCATCTATTTGTCTAACTGTTCTTTTTCTTTCGTCTTCACCCTGTGATCTTCTGCAACTATTATTATTATGAGGTTTTCACAACTGCCGTAGCCGGTGGTTCAGTGGTGACTGAGTGACATTAAGTCTCCTCAGGACTCTTCTGCTACATAACTTGGTTTCTAGGGCCTTTTTGTTCTTCTGAAGAATTCCTTTCTTACTTTTTCTTTCATTTCTATTTGTTTGATGGCGTCTGCTTCTAATATCCCCAGATATTTATAGTTCTTTTTTCTCTAAATGTCCCAATTTCTTCTCGGTTCAGTAGTTCTATTCCATTCGCCGTTTCCTTTTTTCTTTTATGCATCATAACATGCCGAACTACATCCCTAAATCTTATATTATTATTTACTCCTTTTGAGTTTTCACATCAGCATTAGCTGATGGTCTTTCCCTGGAGTCTGAGTGACAGCAAGTCTCCTCAGGTCTCCAGGACTCTTCTGGGTATTCTGGCACATTGTAGCAGTGCAGTGTTCTAAATCGTTTCAATCCTTCCTCTGATTTCCAAACTTCCCAGACTTTTTGGGGACTGTTCCAAGTGCACCAACTACAATTGGTATCACTTTGAATTTCATATTCCATAACTTTTTCAGTTCTCTGGCAAGGTCCAGATATTTGTCCATTTTTTTTCGTTTTCCTTTAGCTTCACCCTGTGATCTGCTGGCAGTGCAAAATCCACCAGTTGACAAGTTCTTTCTTTTTTGTTTATCAACACTAGGTCTGATCTTCTTGCTGGGATAAAGTGATCCGTATTTATTTCAAAGTCCCAGAGAAAAAATAAGAAAAAATGAAAATAACAAACTCCCATGAGCCTTCACCGGATGTGCGGAGAAAAAAGGACCAACGTCCGACCCCAAGATAATCTCTCGACCATTCTGAATTAGGCCTTAATTGCGTCTAGACACTAACACTAGCCAGGGAGATATTTCCTTGCGACATGGTGGCTATGACCGGGGGATAAAGCCTAATCATGAAACCACCTTTTGTCTTTGTCTCTTCCTTTTTTCCTTTGAATTATTTCCTTTTCAGCGCGACCACTAAATAAGATAGGGTTAAAAGCTACCTTTTTAGACCTTAAAACGCTAACTCTGTTGTAACCCCATAAACGACAATGAAGGGACAATCAACACTCGCCAGATTTGTAGACCTACATTGTTACCATTTGGATGGTCTCGGTTCTTTCTCTTATTTTTCAATTAACGAATAAACAACAACGGACAATAAAAAGAACCATATAAAGCAAAACAAAGTGGAAGCGCGTGGTGTAATGGTTTAAGTCATGGGAATTGGACTCGTCAACCAGAGTTAAAATCCTGGATGTGGTAATTGCATTTCACTTAGCGCTAATACCCTTGGGAATGGTATGAATCCTACTCTTCCTCCAGCTATGGATAAATAGTAAGGCAGACTGGGCTCTTTAACCTTGGTTAGGCAGCCAGTCTAGGAGAAGGAAAACTCTGAATTCAAACCTGCTGAACTCCGCTTAAGAAATTGACCTTGTGTCACATCCTGCTCGTGCGGAGGTGTTGGTAAATATATATACAGCAAAACAACAGACATTACTGTATACTACAATGCAGAAATGAAAGGCTTCATACTGTCAGTGTCGAATACAATTCCAATGATTGTTTGGACAAACTTTGTGAGGTCAGTGTCATCGCAACTAGAAGCCGTCGTAAAAAAATAAAGATGGTCACATCAAATATGGATTTCAAATGACGTCTTTTTCAGGGTTGTATTTATCTTTGGACTGCTACATATTCATTGTTTGCTGACAGTGTTGCAATAATGTCATTGTTGAAAACGATTCGGTTAACTGAGCAAACTTTGTCAAGTTAATGTCATCGAGACAGTAAGCACTGGACACATCAAATATTGATTTCAAATAACTTATTTCACAGTGAAGTATCTCTTTCTTTTACTGATCCATATTCATTTATCGGTGTCAAAGTTTCAATGATCTGAACTGTCAATGCTGAAAACCATTCCGGTTCTGGAGATCTGGCCACTGTTGATTATACCTTCATTGTCATTACTCTCAACTCTACTCTGATCCGGATTGGCAGTACCTGTCAGGGTCCCATCTATGGGTCAAATAGATCTTTTTAAAAGTTATTAGTATTCGATCAGACCGTGGCAAAAAAAAGAAAAAAGAAAAAAGAGAGAAATTGAAAAAAAAACAATGCACAAAAAAGCTATTAGTGAAATAGATCACTAATTAGCCTATTCCAGTAGTGACCACCCCATGCCGGATTTAACAGGTTTGAATTCAGAGTCTCCTTCTCCTAGATTGATTACCTAACCTAAGTTAGAGAAGAAATCTGATTGCAGTTTTGAAATCAGCAAGCCAATATTAGTCTAAATCAAATGAAAAATCAAACTCAACAGAAATTATACGCAAAATTGTTCCCCAGTGTAACGGAAAATTTTTTGAAATGTTCGAAGAGAATTTTAAAATTATCTAATATCAAATTAGGTTCATTTTATAAACGGATAACTTTTTGATGAATTCACCGTTTTTTGACAAAACATAATCAAACACGATGAATACACTTATTTCACTTTTTCTTTTCTTTTCTTTTCTTTTTCTCAGTTACAAAACTTATCAACAAATTAAAAATAAATAATAACATTTTATTTTTACAATACATAACATTACTATATCCACCATAATTCCTAGAAAAATCAAAAATATTCAAATTCTCGAGATTTGCTAACGGATCTGTATCGTTAAGCGTCCTGAAAGTGAATTTAGAAAAATTCTCTTCGAACATTTTAAAAAATTCTCCGTTTTTCTCCAACGAATTTTTTCATTTCAAAATAAAATTTCACTCTGATGAAGGTCGAATTTTATCTGTGTACTGAATATTTTTACATTTTTCTATTATTATAATTATTTCATTTCATTTGTTTATTTAATAATAGTCTGAATCGTGTACACATAGATGAACTGACTGAAACACATGTGTAAGTGATATTGATTAAATTCATCTTTTATTTTCCATTCTGTATTTTCTTTTCTTTATTCATTCTTCCTCATATATATATATATATATTATATATATATATATATATATATATATATACTAACCCATCCACACGAGCAGGATGCGACACAGGGTCAATTTCTTAAGCGGAGTTTAACAGCTTTTTCAGATTTTTCTTTTTCCTATACCCCGTTCCCCAAAAAAGGACATATATTTTTTACTCACCCTCGTATATTAATTAGTATACTTATCTACTTCATGGTATAGGTGGGGATCAAAGTGTAGTATCTGTTCCAGTGTGTTTCGGCCTCTGGACTGGTAGAATACAATTATTAGCGTCGATCCCAGGGGGCCATCCCCCCAGGCAATACCTGCCCCCTCTGGGACAGGGCTGGGTTTGTTACCCAGCGCCTGAGGCGCCCCCTTGAGGGGGAATGCTGAAGTGATCGACGCAATTTTTGTTCTTTCCTACGCATGAGCTTCGGCTTGTGGGTGGGTCCACGTTAAAACGAGGCCTTTTGCCCAGCCCATACAAAAGGGACATGAGACAAATACCCTTATCTACTTCATGTTGTAGGTGGGGATCAAAGTGTAGTATCTCTTCCAGTTACTATGCTTTGACCCTTACCTTTTATACCCGGCCTCGGCTGGGGGGCCAGTGTGCTTCGGCCTCGGCTGGGGGGCCAGTGTGCTTCGGCCACTGGACCGGTAGAGTACAATTATTAGTGTCGATCCCTTTGAGGCAAATACCCTAATCTATTTCATGCTGTTGTTTTACTCAATCTGCTGATTTGGGTCTGTTTTGGGGCTGGGATTCTCTGTTTTCCAGGTCTGGAACTACTTGTTCCTTTAGATTTCTTGTCTTTTGTCGCTGTGTAGTTTTTTAATTAACGAACACTAGACATGGTAGTATTTCGTTCAGGGCTCTTTATTTTCAAGTTCCAAGGGAACCATCTAGAAATAGCATCGGAAGACACGCCGCATCCAGCGTCAGTCCTCTTTAATGTTAAGCATTCTTGATATTATGTTTTTAATGCATTTAAAGGGTTGGATACATACACGTATTCAGATTTGTTTATCTAATAATCTAAAAGCTTCGTTATCATATTTTTATTAAATTTTAATTAACTCTTTTATATTTTTTGAATAAAATGATATTAGGACAATGATTAAGTGAGAATTATTTCTGTTTTGGTGAAAACATATCGAGTTTTACACAGACACACACACACACACACACACACACACATACATACACATATATGTATGCATGCATGTATATATATATATATATATATATATGTGTGTGTGTGTGTGTGTGTGTGTATTTACATATATATATATATGTGTGTGTGTATTCGTTATATATATATATATATAATATATATATATATATATATATATATATGAGGTATGTCAGAAAAGTTCCAGGATTGGTGTCACAAAAAAATTATTTCAAATCCAAATTACAAATTACAAGTTATCCCCTTTAAAGTAATCCCTCCTGGAGTCTAAGCTTGCATGCACTCCTGGAAGGATTCTTCCCCGATTCTCCGTAGCTCTGTCGTCACGGCCTTTTGATGTCGTGCACATCCTCAAAACGGTTTCCCTTGATGACACCCCTTGAGTTTGAGAAGGAGGAAAAATCACATGGAGCCAGGTCGGGCGAGTATGGAGGTTGCTTCTGCATAGTGATGTTTTTATGAGCCTGGAACCCTCGGATACTCGGGTCAGTGTGGGCAGGTGCGTTGTCATGATGAAGAAACCACGAGTTGTCCTGCTACATCTTTCACCATTTCTCGCGCAATGAACGAAACAAACGCCGCAGTATCTTTTTGTAGACATGTTGGTTGATCGTATGGCTCTGTGGTTAGAACTCGCAGTGCACGCTGCCCCTCACATCGAAGAATGCCATCTAACATACCTCGTATATATATATATATATATATATATATATATATATATATATATATCATGGACCTCACTGTCAAAAAGTGTTTTAATACTTTTGAGAGGGGTTCCTTGGAAAGGATTTTTCATTTATCCTCCTCATTTCATTCCTTTTTATTTTATCCATTCATTCATATTACCATTAATTTTTAACTAAGTATATATATATATATATATATATATATATATATATATATATATATATATATATATATATATGAGAAGTAAATACACAAGCGATGTGTTTATGATATGGCTTTTTTTAGCCGACATCTTTTGGGAGAATATGTGCTTAATTGAAGTCGTACCTAATTTTGAAAGTTAATTAATTAATAATTAATTAATTAGGCGGGCATACCTATTTAAATGTAAGGCTAAACAAATCAATAAAAATCAATCTCTGTATGTACATTTCGGCCTATTAGGCCTCATCGGCAGAGCTAAAGATAGGAAGACCGCCTTGTGCGTGATCCGAAACCCGATTGTCAAGAACTTTTAAAATTAGGCACGACTTCAATTAAGCACATATTTCCCAAATATATATATATATATATATATATATATATATATATATATATATATATATATATATATATATATATCAACACTAGCAGGAATTTCTGACACCAGGACCAAAAGACTAGAAAACTAACAATAACCGGCACAATGATATTTTACGGCATAAAAATCGCTTCCCATTCACTTTTGACAATAATGTTTGGTGTTTTTCTTTCTTTTTTTTTCTGTATTGGTTGCAAAAATCTTGTGTTATAAGATGAGAATTGATACGATCGAAAGATGACCATTTCCTTTCCAACTTGACCCTTTCCAGCTTTCACGTGATATAATAAGTAATACCGATCTCATAGCCGTAGGGTTTACACTCTTCAGATGTACTTACACAGGAAAGACGATAGGTATTAACAGCTAAGATATTTTTTTCTGAGCAACCGTTTTCACAGAGAGTTAATGTATAAGCTACACACGGCTTATGTCACGTTCACCTGGAAAATGTATATCTTACCGCCCGCCTTTGGATCAAGTAGGACCTGATGTGGATCATCACAAAAGCTATTGCATGAGATGGTTATGGATTCTTCGAGAGAACTGCCACAAACTGAAATAAAATTGCTTTACATTATTAATACTGTTGGCCTTATCTGGTATTTACCACGCACACCACGTGTACGGTTTAGGCACAAGACCCTATTAATGTTCCCCACCAACATGCCGTGACTCATGGGTGGCGTGTGCAAAAATGTTTCGATCTCGTCAGCATCTCACCTCAATGGGGGCGCCTCAGGTACTGGGCAATAAACCCAGCCCTGTCCCTTTAAATCAAGAGTGCAGGTATTGCCTGGGGGGATAAACCCCTGGGATCAACGCTATTAGCTTGTGAAGTCCAATGCCGGATCTACATACTGATAATATGCAATTGTATTTTTATATAACGGTTTACAGTGTGAATGGGAAGGTTAATTTGCATATTGATATTACAAATTTGATTTTGATAAATATGCGTTTGGTATTATTAATTTCTAATTGTTTGATTTTGTCTTAAAAGAAATCCATTAACAAGAAGAAATATCTGTAATTTAATTCTTTACTTCCTAATTTAACTAAATAGTTAAATTAGAAAAATTAATACCGAAAGACAGTAATGATAGAAGAGTAATTTTGAGATAAGGCTTGATGATTTGTATTTTCTGCGTTATTTGGACTATTATCCTCATCTTCATTGGTATCTACACAACGTTTCAGCTATGGTTAGCGTAATGAGGACAGGATACCCCCGTGGACTGAATAAAAGGTTAGGTTCAAACTTCCGTGATGGCTCCCGATTACGACAAGAAGGCTCCCGACTACGACAAGAAAGTTCCCGAGTTCGAGAAGGTTCCCGAGTCCGATAAGGTTCCAGAGTCCGAAAACAAGGTTCCGGAGTCCGATAAGGTTCCCGAGTCCGACAAGAAATACCTGAAGATGGCCGGAGGGCATATCGGCCGAAACGTTGTACAGATAACAATGAAGATGAGGACAATAGTCCGAATAACGCAGATAATACTAAGTTTGGGTTGTTCTTTTTTTCGATTAGACTCCCCCCTGTTTCAAATCTTTTTATTTACATTCTTATTTAGTTTCATTGGTCTTTCTAATTTGATATGAAGTTCATATTGCAAGTTCATAGGTAACCTGATGCTGGTTGGTTGGTTGGTTGGTAGGTGGGTTGGGTTTACGGCATGTCAACCATAGTGGCTTATATTATACCGAACGTTTTTTTATTAATTATGTTGGAGATTCTAATTTACTTAATTAGTTATTAGCTATTTTAGTTAATTTAGTTAGTGAAATAGATCACTAATTAGGACCGAGCCTTCTCCTAGACTAGTTGCCTAACCAAGGTTAAAGAGTCCAGTCTGCCCTTTTATTTACCCATAGCTGGAGGGAGAGTAGTTGGATTCATACATTTCCCAAATGTATTAGCGCTATGTTAACTGATAACATGCAATTGTATTTTTATATAGCGGTTTACAGTGTGAATGGGAAGGTTAATTTGATTAATAAGATTTGTCCTTACTCCTCCAGGAATTAAACTCGGGTCGACGAGTTAATTTCCTACAATTCGTATTCAAATGGTTATTATATTATTGTTCTGATGAAAATTGTTATTTGAAAAATATTGATGATTTAATGAATCTAATATGTACTCAATGTTATTGATTTGTTGAAGTGCCACAGAAGAGCCCACCGCAGCAGATAATCACACCGAACAGATCCCCATGAATTATCCTCCCCACCCTTCTCTATCGGCCATCGCTCCTTGGAGGTCCTCTGTACAGCATCCACAAAGAGCTGATACATGTAATTTTTGCTGGCCAACGCTCCCTGTTGTATCCATGTGGTTGAAGTCAGAAGGAAAACGTTCATTATAAGATTGTCTTTACTTCTCCAGTAGTTTTCAGCGTGCATTGTTCGTCTTATTCGAATCATTAGCGAGATTGAAAGCTAGTGTTCCAGGATTTATTCAAAACACGCCGCAACATTTTTCTACAGTTTCCATCAAGCGTTAAAGAGTCCAAGAGTATAAATGAGTCCATAGAATAGTACAGACCCGGTCACAGCTTAGATGTACTCCCGCTTCATTTATATTATATACACAAATGTATTTGCTTTGTAAGATTAAAAAGAATATATTATTGAGCAGAGCAATACACACACCACCACACACACAACATACACACACACACACACACACATATATATATATATATATATATATATATATATCGTTATATATTGTCGTCTTGTTATGGCATTTTTAGTTAAATGAAATTCTTTTTTAAAGGAAAATGTTACAGATGGTATTTTTTTATAACTGTATTCTCGTGTTGCATATTTACGTTAATGCGCTTTTTTGTTTGTACGTGTACGTTGGTTGCCATGCGCGTGTGCATGAAAATGCGTGTTGGCTGTGACGTTATGACCGTATCCACGCGCGTGTGTGCGTATGAATGACCGTGTCCACGAGCGTATGTTCGTAATAATAATAATAATAATAATAATAATAATTGATTAAATAATTTATATTACGTCCAACACGAAATATTATACATCACCATGGCCACCAAACACAAATGCGCCCTTTCATACGCACATACGCTCGTGAATAGTGCATTCACATAAACATGCAACACGAGAATAGAGTTATAAAAAAATGCCATCTGTAACATTTTTTTTTTTAGAATTCATTTAACTAAAAATGCCATAACAAGACAACAACTACTTCAGTTCCAGTATTCTTCTGAAGAAGAGATTTTATCTCGAAATATTAATATTAAAAATGAATCACGGGATAACAACCAACACAGTTGTTACCTTATTTTTATTTACGCCTGCATTGTGATAGCCTTCAAAATCAACCTCCCAACCAATATATATATATATATATATATATATATATATATATATATATATATATATCCTATCTTATTTTAGATACCATTTGATATTATCTAAAATTGAATTATAATGCTAGATTTATTACAAACAGTTGGGGTAAAATCAAACAACAAGCAGCCTGGAAGCTAGCTCTTCCCATTACTCAGTTTAATTGTATAATGTTTTGTAATGAGGAATTGCCCGATAGGTTTAAACGAGTTGGATTGTCTTGTACCTGGTGTAAAATGTAAAAGTAATAAACGCTTTCTTACCTTAAAACACACGACATGCAGCAGCAGAATGTTTGTCTAAGTAAATAAGCTGGTTTTCAGTTGAAAAAGAATCCGCGGGCATTGATGAGCCAATCGGTTGTGGCTTGCCATAATAAAGTACGGGGGAAATTCTGAGAAGGGAGGGTCTTGTTCACACCTAACATAATGAGTCTGTCGTGCGTGAACAAATATAAAAAAAACGGTGTGTTCAAAAGTGATTATCTGTGTGGTACGAGAAATTGTCTGGATTTCTAAATGTTCGATGTTGGCTTGATTGTTTGTTTGGTTGAATTCGACGGCATGTCAAACCGTCTAGGATCATTTTATGCCGAAGATATTTTGTTTTCTTCATTCTTGTTGGGTTATCAAATTTTCAAGCTCAATTTTTAAATACATCTGGTGCTGTTAGAATATGTGGCATACCTGTTTGATTCTGTTATAGTATGTGGCCTATCCGGTTTGAATGTGTCCTACCTCAGTAAGTAGTGGGCAATTTATTGAAACTAATTATTTTTCACATATATTCAATTTCAAGAAATGCAATTCAGTTTAAGCTGTATATAATAATTAAGAATAATTAAAAAAGAATTTACCCATAATTTACATGAATTAGAGATCTATTTAATTCTAAAATATTCTAAAATTATGAAATAGGGTCGGGGTTAGGGTTAGCAGTTATTATTATAACCTTATAATATGCTTTTTATGGTAGGTCACACACTATAAGAGAGATAGATTTCGTATGCCACATTCAAAAGGTAGTCCACATAGTATAATGGTACCGCACATTTTAAAGATCGTTTTTTATTTTGGATATATAGGATCCTAAAAGGTACTATCACTCCAGATCAGGGTGGATATGTGAGTAATGGCGATGAAGGGGTACTCCACATTTATTAGAGTTTCAGTTGTTTGGTTGTTTGGTTGTTTGTTTGGTTGGTTGGTTGATTCGAAGGATTTTACCGGATGTCAACCTGTCTAGGTTTGTTCTCTGCCAAAGAAATTTGGTTTTATTCATTGTTGTTGGATATTAATTTTTTTTTCAAACTCAATTTTTAAGCACATTTCATAATAAGTATATTTTATCTATTCAACCCATAATAAAATATTTCTATGAATAGAATGTAATTCGGCATGGAGAATAAGAGTCATAGAATCAATTTACAAATAAAAGGAAAAGATGATAAAATAAGCAAGTAATATGAAAAATACAATAGATCGGGTCTTACGGCATGTCAACCCTTGTGGGGTTATTTTATGCCAAAGACGATTTGTTTTATTCATTCTTGATGGTATTAATTTTGTTTTCAAAGTAAATTATTTCAACACCTTTTTGAACTCATTTTTTTCTATCTAACCCGTACATGGGGCACTTACAGTTACTACCACATCGAAGCAAGTCGAACCTGGGAGTAATGGTAATAAAAGTGGACTCCACATTCTCGAGAGTTCCAGAATTGGAACTTCACTACGAGATGCCGTTTAATGTCAAACCCACGATATGGACAAGTTGAGAGAGGTTCTTATTTGATCATGTCTTAAAGGAAATGATAAAAATTTCCATTGATTTAAAAGGAAATTGGCATTAGAAAATCGACATCTACTTAATTATGGAGATTCGCTTCCGGTTTTTGTCTGTAACAAAAATTATGTCACTGCTTACCCAAAATCGTCATAACATAGAATTAAATGTATTCTATGTTATGACGATAAATACACTCTTATTCATAAAATACAATCTTAGTGCTGATTGTTTTTTAAAACAAGTTTTATCTATTATCTATTAATAATGGAGATTCGCTTCCGGTTTTTGTCTGTAACAAAAACTACGACACTGCTTACGTCACATTACCCAAAATCCTCATAACATAGAATAAATACACTGAAAATTTGAACATGCAACATTAGACAGTCCTCATTGTTTTTTAAAACAAGTTTTAATAAATACATGACTGGTATTATATAATTACATATTTGTTTTATTTTAATACATATTTAAAGTTTACATATCAAATTGTTTTATTTTTTAATCCTTTAATGAATTTGATGATTTTACTTACTTGGGGTACAAACTCGCTGACATTGAATTTTTAACTCATACCCCTCTGGCAATATGTTTCAAAAAATTAATTTTTACATCGCTCGGAGGGTGTTTTTTTATTTTGCTAGTCTACTTAATTATGGTTGATAGTGTAATTATGTGCATATCTCACACGTCTTATATATTAAGACAATAATGAATCCTATTTCGGGACTGGCATGCTCGATATAGCACCATTTATCCGTGTAAGATACAACATTTTGTTGTAAAGCGAGGTGGAAAGATACACAGTTGAATGGTGTGCTTGACTCATTTATTATGCACCAGCATCCGGTACTGAACGGATACATGCAAACACAGAACAAATAAGTACAAACAATTAACAAGACAAACTCACACTAGAAGAGGAGGGTCAGTTCGGTATAGCCAACGCAGTAAAGTCAGTGATTATTATTCAGCTAGTTAATCTACTTTAATCGTAGGCTATTTTATGACTATAAGCCAGACTATCTGGTAGAGTGTTGAAGGGCGTTTACTTACTCTACAACACGTTTAGTATTCTTTATATTATTCGGACTATTGTACTCATCTTCATTGTTATCTGTACAACGTTTCCGGCCTTTTTTATGTATTTCTTGTCAGACTGGGGAACCATCTCGGACTCGGGAACCTTCTTTTCAAACTCTGGAACCTTCTTGTCGTAATCGGGAGCTATCACTGAATTTTGAACCTAACTCTGTATTCAATCTACGGGGTATTCTGTTCTCATTCCGCTAACTATAGCTGGGGCACAAGCGATAAGCTGTGTTAATTATTATTCTATGTTACTGATGTTCCTGGCCAGGATTGAACCTGCAGTGTAGAGATAACTGTCACTGGGAACTGTCTTAACCTAACTCTTTTATCCACTAGGCTATGTGTCCAATGAAAATGAGGACAATAGTCAGAATAATACAAACAATACTAATTATCAAGCCTCATCTTCAAAAATTCAGAGAAATAACACATTTTTCTTTTCCACTATTATCTTCCTTACAAGAATAATATGCAGTTCAAAATGAGACGACGTAACAAATTTTTATCTCATCAAGCAATTATTTTCCTTCTCGTCAAATAATCTAAATGTATCATTTCCATTTGCAGTTGGGGCTGTAGAATACACCAACTGCCCCCCTGAAGAGGGGTAAAATTCACCAAATGAAACCACTTGTCGTCTGTGGGTAGCGACCTGTGATACTTAAGGACGGAATCCTTGTTGTTGAGCAGTCCATGGCATGCCGCTCCACTTTGGCCTTTAGGCTAGACAGTCAGTCGGTCAGAGAGATCCCCTTCTGATCAATCGGCTCGTCATATCAAACCCTATCACCTAAATGATTGTCCCACATCTATTGCTCTCATGGCAAAACCCAAACCCATTTTATCCGATATGTGATAGAAGGCGGCGGCTGAGTGTCTGGGTATCCTAGGTATGACGTTAAACTGCATCAAAGTTCTCTCTCTTATATTCCTACATATTCCTCTCTCTCTCTCTCTCTCTCTCTCTCTATATATATATATATATATTATTATATAATATATATATGTGTGTGTTGTGTGTGTGTGTCTCTCTCTCTCTCTCTCTCTTATATTCCTACATATTCCCATCTCTCTCAATTTCTTAAGTCTCTCTCTCTCTCTCTCTCTCTCTCTCTCTCTCTCTCTTATATTCCTACATATTCCTCTCTCTCTCTCTCTCTCTCTCTCTCTCTCTCTCTCGTATATTCCTACATATTCCTCTCTCTCTCTCCCTCCCTCTCTCTCTCTCTCTCTCCTTATATTCCTACATATTCCCATCTCTCTCAATTTCTTAAATGTCTCTCTCTCTCTCTCTCTCGCTCTCGCTCTCTCGCTCTCGCTCTCTCTCTCTCTTATATTCCTACATATTCCTCTCTCTCTCTCTCTCTCTCTCTCTCTCTCTCTCTCTCTCTCTCTATATTTCTACATATTCCTCTCTCTCTCTCTCTCTCTCTCTCTCTCCCTCTCTCTCGTTATATTCCTAGATATTCCCATCTCTCTCAATTTCTTAAAATCTCTCTCTCTCTCTCTCTTATATTCCTACATATTCCTCTCTCCTCTCTCTCTCTCCCTTCTCTCTCTCTCTCTCTCTTATATTCTTACATATCCTCTCTCTCTCTCTCTCTCTCTCTCTCTCTCTCTTCTCTCTCTCCTATATTCCTACATATTCCCATCTCTCTCAATTTCTTAAATCTCTCTCTCCTCTCTCTCGCTTTTCTCTCTCGCTCTCTCTCTCTCTCTCTCTATATTCCTACATATTCCTCTCTCTCTCTCTTTCTCTCTCTCTCTCTCTCTGTCTACATATTCCTCTCTCTCTCTCTCTTATATTCCTACATATTCCCATCTCTCTCAATTTTTAAATCTCTCTCTCTCTCTCTCTCTCTCTCTTCTCTCTCTCTCTCTTATATTCCTACATTCCTCTCTCTCCTCTCTTTCTCAATTTCTTAAATGTATCTATCCCTCTCTCTCTCTCTCTCTCTCTCTCTCTCTCTCTCTCTTGTATATTCCTACATATTCCCATCCTCTCTCAATGTCTCAAATGTATCTTCTCTCTCCCTCTCTCTTATATCCTACATATTCCCCCTCTCCCCCCCTCTCTCTCTCTCTCTCTCTCTCTCTCTCTCTCTCTCTCTCTCTCTCTATTTTAGTGTGTGTGTCGTTTTCTCTCCCAGCTTCGACACTTTCCAACCATTTCTCGACTTTTTATTTTGTCATTTCTATCTCCTTATTTACTATCTGTTGTTTCACTATTTTCAGTTTCCTAAAAAGTACAAGCTCGACCCACTGACAATAAACCACAACACTGTCCTGAGCGACGGAACCCACTGTTCCAGCTTGTGACCACGTCTCTTTACCTTTTTTTTCATTTCTTTTTAGTCCCAACCTAAATCCGCCAAAAGCATTAGCCTTCACGTCCATCGTCCTCGTTATATGAAGAATAAAACAAACCAAAATAAAAATTTAAAAAAAGCAAAGAATATAATAATAATAATAATAATAATAATCACCAAGCCCTCACGTATCGATAGCTGATTGAGTTTGGTTGTAAAACGTTCTAATTAGATTTCAACGGTCCTCTCGTTCGAATTGTTATTTAATTTGGACCGGCGCATAACTCTATGTCGCCCGCCTCCAGTTTGGTATTTCTTTTCGTTTCTTTACTTTTTTTTGTATTATTTCAGTATTTCTGTTTTTTTATATGCTACGCTGAAGCAAAGACACTGGCAGGTTTGGTAGCAACAAGAGGCGAAACAACAAAATGAAATGACGGAACGAACGAAGTTAGTTCAACTCTCTACGATAAATGAACCACGTAGAAGTAATGATAATAAAACATGCAAATAAATGGAAATCAATCTGGCCGATTCATTCAATGTTCGTTGATATGGAAACCTGTTATTTTTATCTTGCCCAACACGTCTCTCTTGTCTTTCTGGTTTTGTCTTTTAAATATTCTTGGCTTTTCTTTACAGCGGATTCTCTCTTCTCTTTTACATTCGGAATTCTTCAAAATGGAATAAAAATTATTCACCCCAATTTTACGACCATGCAATGCTTTCTCTCTCCCGCTCCCCCTATCTGTCTCCCCTCCCCCTCTCTCTCTCTCCTCTCTCTCTCTCTCTCTCTCTCTCTGCCTCTCTCGTTCTCTTCTTTCTTTCTTTTCTTTCTTCTTTCTTTCTCTTTCACTTTATTTACCTCTCTTTGTTTTTTATTTTCTGTCCACCTTTTCTTTATTTCATTGTTTAATCCTCCCTCTTGTTTCACTTACTCTTTCCTTTTACTTCTTCTCTCTGTCTCTCTGTCTCTCTGTCTCTCTGTCCGTCTGTCTGTCTCTCTCTCTCTCTTTCTGTCTCTCTTTTTTTCTTTCTCTGTCACTCTTTATTTACCTCTCTTTGTTTTTTATTTTCTGTCCACCTTTCTTTTATTCATTGTTTAATCCCCCTCTTGTTTCACTTACTCTTTCCTTTTACTTCTTCTCTCTCTGTCTCTGTCTCTCTGTCTCTCGTCTCTTTCTCTCTCTTCTCTTCTTTCTTTCTATCTCTGTCACTCTTTATTTACCTCTTGTTTTTTATTTTCTGTCCACCTTTTCTTATTTCATTGTTTAATCCCCCTCTTGTTTCACTTACTCTTTCCTTTTACTTCTTCTCTCTCTGTCTCTGTCTCTGTCTCTGTCTCTGTCTCTCTCTCTCTCTCTCTCTCTCTCGCTTTCTTTCTTTCTCTGTCACTCTTTATTTACCTCTCTTTGTTTTTTTATTTTCTGTCCACCTTTTATTTATTTCAGTGTTTAATACCCTTCTCTTGTTTCACTTACTCTTTCATTCTTCTTGTTCTTCTTGTTCTTGTTCTTGTCTTCTCTTGTTCTTGTTCTTGTTTTCTCTCTCTCTCTCTCTCCCTCTCTCCCCCTCTCTCTCCTCTCTCTCCTCTCTCTCTCTCTCTCTCTCTCTCTCTCTCTCTCTCTCTCTCTCTCTCTCACTCGATTTCTTTTCTTCTTTTTTTCTACCTTTCCCTTTTCATTTTTGAATCCCCACTCTCTTGTTTCACTTACTCTTTCATTTTTCTTCTCTCTCTCTCTCTCTCTCTCTCTCTCTCTCTCTCTCTCTCTCTCTCTCTCTCTCTCTCTCTCTTTTCTTTTCTCTCCCCGATTGGTTTCTTTTTACCTTTTCTTTTTCCATCCTTTCATTCCCTTTCTCTTGGTTCCCTTACTCTTTCCTTTTCCTTTCCCCCCTCTCTCTCTCTCTCTCTCTCTCTCTCTCTCTCGCATTCTTTCTTCTTTTTCCCCCACTTTTCCTTTTTTCTTGTTTCACTTATTCTTTCCTTTTTCTTCTCTCACACACTCACTCTCTTTATCTCTCTCCCTCGCTTTGTTTCTTTTTTTTTCCTTTTCTTTCCACCTTTGCTTTTTTCATCCTCTCATTCCCTTTCTCTTGATTCACTTACTATTTCCTTTACCTTCTCATTCCATCGCTCTCTCTCTCTCTCTCTCTCTCTCTCTCTCTCTCTCTCTCTCTCTCTCTCTCTCTCTCTCTCTCTCTCGCTTTCTTTTCTTCTTTTCCCCACTTTTCCTTTTTTCATTTTTGAATCTTCCCTCTCTTTTTCACTTACTCTTTCCTTTTTTCTTCTCTCACTCACTCACTTTCTTTCTCTATCTCCCTCGCTTTGTTTCTTTTTTTCTTTTCCTTCCATTTTTTTCTTTTTTCATTTTTTCATTCCCTTTCTCTTGTTTCACTTACTCTTTCCTTTTCATTCTCTCTCTCTCTTGCCCTCTCTCTCTCTCTCTCTCTCTCTCTCTCTCTCACACCACACACACACACAAACACACACCACACTCTTTATCTCCTTCTATTTGTTTATTTTCTTCGTTTCTTTCCACCTTCTCTTTTTTCATTCTTTAATACCTTCTCTCTTGTTTCTCCTATACTTTCTTTTTTCTTAATCTTTCTTTATTTATTTCTTTTTTTATTTCTTATTTGTTTTGCTTCTATTTTTTTACATTTTATTCGCATTCTGTTTTTTGTTTTTTTGTTGTTTTTTTTTGTCAATTTTTCTTTCTTTTTCTTTGGCAACGTCTTCTTCTTTAACTTGATTCTCGTACCCTTTTCTTTTTTCTTATTCGTTCCTCGTAGTTTTCTTTTTCTCTTCTTACTTTTACCCTTTCTTTATAATTTACTCTTTCTTTTACACATTTCTGTTTTACTTGTTCTGTTTACCCTTTATTTTTCTTAATTGTATGGGAAATTATATCGACACCCCATGTGAGTCCTAAGAAAGGAAAAAGTAGGAAAACAGATAAATTCAAAAAACTTTTATATATTGTGCACATGAATTGCTAAAACATATTCTTTTAGCGGTCAATTTTCTTAAAAATTTGACAAGTTCAAATGTATTTATAAAACTCTTATCTTAGATGTAATGTTATATATTAATGGGTAGCGTCGTTTTTAGACCGTTAGTGTAGAAATAGATTTTGAACTTAGGGTTATGGAAATGCAAATTCGAGCCTATAGGTGATTGATGTTCCGTAACCTCAAGATGACCTGATTCCCTCCGGTTACGAAGACTGTGCGAAAGTAGGGTTTAGTTAACTTAGAGTCAGTCAAGCCGTATTACCGCAAAGGCAAACTAAATTAGACAGCAAATAATAATAATACGTTCACTTTCGGGCTAATACCCTTGAGAAAATATGAATCCCACCTAATCCCCCTGATATGGGTAAAATAGTACCACTTTATATAAATAAAATACTTTCTTAAAAGAGTTGTCAACTTCTGAAGATACATAATATTCATGGATTGCGACTATAAATAGATAAGCCATGTCCCCATAGAGAGATAATTAAATCTAATATCATCGCCATAAACTGATCGAAAGAATGTTATGAAATAAATATTCTTAGAATGTTTATATAGGAGGATTAACAAGAAACCTCTAAAATGTCCTTAAATGCGATCAGTATGATATAGCAATATATATAATAAATAAAGTTCCTCAGTGGTTGTCTTGGTCTACGGAACAAGGAGTAAGTCTTCAATCTGATTGTGTTGGGTTTCCCAGCTTAAGGTGTACTGGAATTGAATTCTTGCTTTCTATGGGCTGTAGATTTATGTTTGGACCGTCGTCTATACAAAAGAATTGGAAGTTTGTTCAATTGCTTTGGTCTATTGAGATTTAAGAGAATCACTCAGGCCGCAAGCAAAACTTTTAAAAACAACTTGATTTAATATTTTCCTTTTTCAAACGAATATACAGGGTAGGCCAGGTTTGTGGAAACTTACATTTGACGGGGTATGAATGGGAAACAACTTAACATAATATGACTTGAAATGATTTTCATAATTCTCATTTCTACTTCAGACCCATCAACATGTTAACTTCCATTTTGATACAGCTTATAAAATGACATTACATGCGAGCCACCAACACGTTCAACTATGTCTAGAAGTTGAATACGGTGTACCGCAAATCTGCATACACTTTCAGGAAGTATCTATCGGATTTAAATAAAGTTTAGAATTATATGAGAGGCTTTTGGGGTTTGTGAGCAACAGGGGCTATGTCATGACACCCCGCTCGTTTCTGATGAGCATCCGGGTCTTTACCAACACCTACATCGAAATGTTGATGACCAATATGAAAGAGAACCAAGGGTGCCTTATAATTTGATCCTGATTAATATAGCATAGATCTGGTGTCCTCACCAATTTCAACCCGAGACTATAATAATAATAATCTTATTATAATGGAGATTGTGGGTTTGTCTGTCTGTAACCGAAACTATATTACTATACAAGTCACAATTCCCTTTGTTATTTACACACATTCTGCATGATTTTATTTTTTATTTAAACCTCAATTATTAGTAAAATTGTTTTACATCATTAAGATTGTTAACAATATCTACATGCGAATAACATGCAATTATATTTATATATTCAACGAAATAGCGGTTTACAGTGTGAATGGAAGGCTAATTTGCATATTGATCTTAAAAATTTGATTTTAATAAATATATGCTTAGTATTATTGATTTCTAATTGTTTGGTTTTATCTTAATAAATATGAGCAAAAATCCCGGGATAAATCTTAACAGAAATCTATTAACATAAAGAAATAACTGTAATTTTATTCTTTACTTTCTATTTTAACTAAATAGTCAAATTATGGAAATTTACCACTGAAAGACGGGAGTAAGGGAAAATGATGGAACAGTTAGTTTCAAAGTTGTTCTATTTTCCGATTATACCCCCTCTGTTCCAAATATTTTTATCTGAATTCTTATTCAGTTTCATTAGCCTTTCTAATTTAACATGATATTTTATTATATTAAAACTTAAATACTTGCACCCGGAGGGTGCATATATTTGCTAGTAATACTAATACTAATACTACTAATAATAATATTAATAAGGATTGGGTTGGGAAGGTGATCCACTGGGAATTATGCAAAAAAATTAAATTTGACCATACAACAAAATGGTATATGCATAAACCAGAATCTGTTCTTGAGAACGAAACGCATAAAATTCTCTGGGACTTTGAAATAAAAACGGATCACCTTATCCCAGCAAGAAGACCAGACCTAGTGTTGATAAACAAAAAAGAAAGAACTTATCAAGTGGTGGATTTTTTAGTTCCAGCAGATCACAGGGTAAAGCAAAGGAAAATGAAAAAATGGACAAATATCTGGACCTTACCAGAGAACTGAAAAAGTTATGGAATGTTGAAAGAACCATTAGCTAATCTGTGTGAAAGACCATTAGCTAATGCTGATGTGAAAACTCAAAAGGAGTAAATAATATATAAATAATATAATAATAATAATAATAATAATAATAATAAGAAGAAGAAGAAGAAGAAGAAGAAGAAGAAGAAGAGGAGGAGGAGGAGGAGGAGGAGGAGGAGGAGAAAATTTGTCATTCGTTGATTTTGCCGTCCCGGACGATCACCGAGTCAAATTGAAAGAAAACAAAAAGAAAGACAAATACTTGAACCTTGCCAGAGAACTAAGATAACTGTGGAACATGAAGGTGAAGATCGTTCCAATTGTAATTGGTGCACTAGGAACGATCCCCAGAGGTCTAGATAAAAGTCTAGATCAACTGGAAATCAGAGGAAGAATTGAGACCATCCGGATTATAGCATTGTTGAGATCGGCTGGAATACTCAGAAGAGTCTTGGAGGCCTGAGTAGACTTGCTGTCACTCAGCCTCCAGTGAACCACTGGCAAAGGTGGGTATGAAAAACTCTAATGGACTGAAAATAATAATAGTCAATCACATACTAAGTGAATGCAGTAAATTAGCCCAGAGTGAGTACAAGATTAGGCACGACTGGGTGGGAAAGGTGATTCACTGGGAATTGTGCAAGAAATTCAATTTTCACCATACAATCAAATGGTATATGCACAGATCTGAATCCGTCCTGTAGAATGAGGCGTAAAAATTCTCTGGGAATTTGAGGTACAGATGGATCACCTAATCCCGACGAGGAGACCAGACCTAGTCCCTATCGCTCATCATTCTCGGGAGGTCTTCTGTGCAGCATCCTGTATCCACAGAGTTGATCAATGTACGTCTTTGCTGAAAACAATCTTATTAATGATTGAGGTTTAAATAAATATAAAATCATTGAGAACGTGACGTAAATAAATAAGGGAATTGTGAGTGGAGTAGTAATATAGTTTCGGTTACAGACAGAATCTACAATCTACATTATAATAAGATATTGTATATGTTTTGTGGTAAATTTATTTTTGCTTTTTCAACGTTGATGTGAGAATATAGTAAAAAGAGTAAATGATCAAGGAGAGAGATGGATGGAGAGAGATTGTCATGGATATCCGTGCCAACAGCGCGACATGATGATGATGATGATGACATTTTTAATATTATTACCATAACTACATACTAATAACATGAAATTTATATATATATATATATATATATATATATATATATATATATATATATAAAAATGAAGGAAGAACTCAATACAGTGATCCCATAATAAATTTATTTCGACGAAAATTGGGGCCCATATAAATCTAAGTTGATTTAAACCGCTCCCCAAATTTCCGTCTCATCAGATGTTCTCAATTCACTTATGGACAAGCATATCACAAAAAAAACCAAAGAGCTGAATATATATAAATTCAAACAAAAAAAAAAAATATATATAAATATATATATTTTTAACAGTGTAGGATTGTAACCATAGAAACAGGAAGTGAATGAAAAAAAGGATACATCTCAAAGTTGATTCCTAGGTCGTCCAGACAGACAAAAAAGTGACATGACAGAAAAAAACAGAGTAGTATATTAAAATATAAATAGACAAGTAAAATAAAAAGATTTTAAATTTAAACATTAGAGTATAATGATGTATAAAAGAAAATACTAGATAAGATATAAATAATAAAATAAATTAATAGTACGATAATAAAAATTAAAAATAAATAATAGAAATAAAAATCAATTAAAAATAATAATAATAACAATAAAAATAATACTCAGAAGAGTCCTGGAGACCTGAAGAGACTTGCTGTCACTTGGACTCCAGTGAAAGACCATCAGCTAACACTGATGTGAAAACTCAAAGGGAGTAAAAATAATAAAAAATGAAATAATTTGAAGAAATATATATATATATATATATATATATATATATATATAATAGCGCTTTACAGTGTGAACGGGAAGGCTAGTTTGCATATTGATATTAAAACATGTGCTTGGTATTATTGATTTCTAATTGTTTGGTTCTTAATAAAATGACAATAAGGAAAAAAAAAGTTTCTAAAAATGCCTGATTTAATTATTCAGACTCATTGTTAGAGAAAAATGTAAAAAGCGAACGAGTAAAATACATTTTGTTCGATTTTCATAAAATTAAATAAGGAGGTGGTAGGGTTCGACTTAGAAAAAATATTACCCTAATATATCTTTAAAAAATATATCTTTAACATGAATTCATCTAAAGGTGAATAAGTAACGAAATTTTTGTGAAAATTTGATGATTATTGATATTTTTTATAGTATTTTAATAAGAAATATTTGATATTTTTATGTAGTACTGTTACTGAATGTAAAATAAATACTCATTGATCATGATCATGGCGCGCTATTAGCACGGATATCCATCTATCCCATAAATCCTTATAAAAAAAAAAAGCAAAAAGCAGGTGATATCTCGCAGACACTATTACGGATGCAGACTATACTAATGATCTGGCACTCCTCGGAAATACACCTGCACAAGCCGAATCCTTATTACACAGCCTAGAAAAAACAGCACCATTGATAAACTTACTTAATTCGTGAAACGTCTGTGACATATGCAGTGACGTAGTTTCGGTTACAGACAAATTGAAACCGAATCTCCATTATTAATAGATTTTGCTTTGTTTTGTTTTGTTTTACGGCATTTCAACCTCAGTGGGTCATTAAATGCCGATAAAGTTTTGAAATAAATCAATTCTTAATGGATGATACAATTTTTTTATAAATACATTTTTCTATTCAACCCATAGATGGGACCCTAACAGGTACTACCACTCCGGGTTAGAGTGGACCAGGGATCAATGGTGATGAAGGGGTGCTCCACATTCCCCAACCTCCAAAACTGGAACCTCACCATCAGATAGAGTTTAACGTCATTCCCAGGACATGTAGACCTGCAGCCACCGCCTTCTAGCACCCATATGATAAATAGGGGTTGGGGCTTGACATAAGGGCAATAGGGTTGGGAAAATCATATAGGTGCTAGGGCCTGACGTGACCAGCCGATTGATCGGAGGGGGTATCTCCGACCGCCCGTCTAGCCCAAGATGGGGCCAAAGTGGAGTATTGCATGTCATGAACTGCTCATCCACCTGGGTTCCATCCTTAAGCATCACGGGTCGCCACCCACGGCCAACAGGTGGCCCCATTGGGGGAGTCTTACCCCTCTGCAGAGGTGCAGTCGGTGCATTCTAACGCCCTAGCCGACAGGGCGGATTATTAATAGAGATAAGGTTTTAAAACACAAAAAAAAATCAACAACAACCAAAAAAAAAAAAACACAAAAACAAAAAGAAAAAAGTCGTCTTTCCTTGTGTGACAGGGTAAAAAAAAAGGTAACCGAGAAACGTTTCATGTTGAATGACGTATTATGTGGCTTGAAAAGAGATGCGAGATTAGCGAAAGACATTTGTGACCAGATGATTGATAGGGCCAAGAAAATAAAAAAAGGCCGAACATCAATTGTTACTTTTGCCATCAGACGGTTATTTTCTTACTGACCGGCTGACCAACACTGATTCTGTGCGTGTCTAACGTCAATTGTCACTCTCGGCGTCCCCTCCACAGGCCACTTTGCCTTGCGTATTTTATAGCCAGAGTAAATCACAGTTATGCGGTTGAATTCTGACTGTTTTATTGGCCAGCAAAAGAAAGTGTAAAAGAAAACTGGTGAGGTCATTAAGCGACAAAGAATAGAACTAGATGGTCAGTTGCCCTGGACGTTGTGAATCCTCGACCCCCCCCCCTAACCAAATTGTATGGGCATGGGGGTCATTTCAAAATTACATATTCCGTAGGATTTTATTTGATAGGCTACATTTGATGACCATCATCATGCGTCGTAGTGTTTCTAATCACCAATTTCTGGCCAATCTTCGAATCTATCTATCTATATCAGTCTTTTTCTATCTATCTATCGATCTATCTATCTATCTATTTCAGCCTATCCATATCTATCTATCATTTTATCTGTATGTCTATGTTCTTATTGATCAATTCAACTATTATAGCCCCCCACCACACACACACACACACACACACACACACACACATATATATATATATATATATATATATATATATATATATATATAGCCGACCGCTCTTACGACTGAGCTAAACCGGCCCAATATATATATATATATATATATATATATATATATATATATATATATATATATATATATATATATATATATATATATATATTGAATTATGTATCGCATATATACTTTTTCTTATATGAACTTGACAAGTGTAATAAAGGATAGAATACGTACAGACTGTTTCGACTTTATTAAGTCTCATCAGCGGTATATACTAACGAGGCAGACACAGTTAGTGAAACACTTTATCGCCTCGGCCACAGTACACAGCTGAGCTTGTCAAGTGATACTTACACGCCTCTACCATAATAGGTATGTTATTGTAATAACAAACAGATCGTATGCCGTTGTGTCAAAAAAGTATCGATATTTTTTGTACTTTTTGACACACCTGGTATTCTGAAAAAATAACGTTCCATTCATATTTTTTCAGAATGCTAGGTGTGTCAAAAAAGACCAAGTTTAAAGCTGTATTTACGAAGATAGAAATGAATAATGAATGGAACATTTTTTTCAGATTATAAGGTGTGTCAAAAAGTAAATAAAGTCTTGATATTTTTGACACACCTTATATAATATATAACTACTCCGTAGCATATGAGACATGGTCAATTTCTTAAGCAGAGTTTAAAGGTTTTCCTCCACTTAGCCAAGTTTAAAGAGCCCAACATGCCCACTATATACCCATAGCTGAAAAGTGAGTAGTTGGATGCATACCTTTCCCAAGGATATTATTGCTATGTGTAATGCAACAGCCACTTCCAGAATTTGAACCCGCTTCGATATTTCTATTTCCTACGACACTAGCTATTACATGGACCGGGTTAGCTCAGTCGGTAGAGCGTTCGGCTAGAAACCACAAGGTTCCTAGTTCGATACCGGTCCCCGCCAACTCAGCGTATGAGTAGCACAGGGATCTGTGCGGTAAAGTAAGGAGCTGATGGTAGGTGTGGCGCTCCACCTCAGATGCTAAAACAATCTCCTTGGTCTAGCGCTATTGAAAAGGGGATAGACTCCCTCGCTGATAGGCTGATACCGACTTTAAGCCGCCCCGTCGACTTTACTTACTTACTTTATATATATATATATATATATATATATATAAGTAGGTTTTTGGTATGTTCGTGTCGTATAAGTTTAAAACGGGAGGTCACTCTGATTCGAAATCTTGCATACATATTAATATCATTCTAAGAAACATGCCAAATTTGGTTATTGATTTTTACTGATTAAGGTTTATAATTAATTAAGCCAAAATCACCCAGTTTGCGAAACTGTCTGTATACAAACTCCTGCTGATAATAAAATATTGTCCCCCTGTCTGACTTTTTGTTATAGCGATTACCAGCAGTGAAAATTCAATTTTAGTGAATTTCGCAGTCTTAAGCCGTTCAGCTCGGAATTGATACCCCTATTTATAGTCCAATCTTAAAAATATCTATACGGTTGAAAAAAAGAGAAAACAATTTCTCAATATATAATTTGTATGAGTCTTTATCCATTGAATTATTTTTTATAGCGAGTTAGAAAAAATATTTTGCTACGTACAGCAAAAGTATGTTTTAACGAAAAATCAAATCTTATTCATATCGCAATCTTTTTATTTCTGTCTTTAAAATATTAATTTAGTTAGAAATGAAATGAAATAATCTATCTTACAAATATTTATTTGGTAAGAAAGATGTGGTTTTATCGATTGAATTTTTTTTACAGCGAAGTAAATAACAATAATAAGCGAAAACATTTAATGATAACTCAACTTTGTTTTTAATCAGTATTTAATTTTTTCGTATATACAAGAGTTTTAGAAAAAAAGCCTTTTACAAAAATAGGTAGTTAAATTATATAACTACTTATTTCGTAAATAAGTAAACATATGTTATAATAACAATAACAAAATTTTGAAAATAAAAATAAGATGTAGTTGAATAAATTATAAAGTTTAACTTAACATTTCGTATATAAACAGTGTTTGAAATGTTAAGTTAAGTTTTGTTTCTTTCGTGTTTATTAAACACACTAAACAAACATAAAATAAAAATGATTCTAATGTACGTAACTTGAAAAAAAATTTGTTATCTAAATTATCATAATTTAATGATAAATAAATTGGCAGATTTGTTTAAAATTAAGTCACCACTTCCTTTTTTTCTCTTTCTTTTTTTACTAAAAACCGTCGAACTTATCTCGGCTGAACTTGAAAAACGGTCGGAAAATTATGGTCACCCAGGAAAACAGAACCCACAAATTTTGTAATAAACTGTTAATTTTAACTAAGGGGGTTTAAAGTTAGGGTTAGGGTTTGGGTTAGGGTTGGGGTTGAGGGTTAGTTTAATGGTAAAATAACTAAATAATTTGGGTTCTGTTTTTTCTTGGTCATCTGTATACAGGGTGACCCAGAAAAAACAGAACCCACAAATTTTGTAATAAAACTGTTAATTTTTACTAGGGGAGGGATTAGGGTTAGGGTTTAGGTTAGGGGTTAGGGTTAGGGTTAGGGTTAGTTAAATGGGAAAATAAATAAATAATTTGGGTTCTGTTTTTTCTAGGCCACCCTGTAATATGTTTTAATTTTCCATCCGATTTGCAAGTTTACCTATGTGATGTCATTCCCTCAAATCTGACGAAAAGAAAATTCCCTGACGTCCTAGGCCGGATTAAATTAATATATTTTTAGGCGGTTATTTTTATGGGTCACCCTACGAGGATAGAACTCGCTATTCAGTAGTAATATATCTGCAAACGATTATTAAACCATGTTTTTATCTCCTCTACCCGGGTAGCCATGCTAGTATATATATATATATATATATATAAGATAAGAAGAATTACGGATTTAAAGGCCTCTTAAATCTCCCAGTTGTAGGCAAATTGTTCGGACGAAAGAAGACAAACACACAATGGAAATTTAATACATGTATTGACAAATAATACAAGAACTTGTTGCAAATTTTATTGGCCTTTGCTACGAGACTTATCTGTGAGGTTAAATACTGTTCGTTGGAGAAGTGGCTTCTTTTAAGGTGACTATTCAGTTCGACTCGCTGGTTTGAATGTTGTTTAAACGCTTCGTCAGGTCGGTTCTCGTTCTTCAGCCTTCTGTAGTATGCTATTGTGACAGCCTTTGGTAGTATGCTGATACAATGCCTTAGAAAGTTTACTGGTTACGGGCGAGGTGGCTGGAGGAGCTTATTTTCGCGTCCCTCCTGGGTAACTGCTCTGTGATAAGTGAGCCCTGATTATCGGCAACGTGGTGAGAGCGCTTATTTTTGCGTCTCTCCTTGGTAACTGCTCCCTGATAAGTGAGGTTTGGTTTGATTCTCGCGCCAACCTCCTTTTGGCGATTGCCCCCCTAGCGACAGGGGGAGATAATTCACTATCGGATTTCCGATAAAGAACAGTAGTGATAATACTGGTTATTTCTTTTGCTGAGTGTATAATTCCGGAAGAGAACGTAATAACACGAGTGGGCTCGAAGCCGTTTAATACAATTTCGAAGTTCAGCACGATACCCAGTAAGTCATAAAAATCCACCGAAATATTTCCTGTATACCCTGTATAAGATATTTATTCAAGTCTATCCAGGATGTTTTCTTCATGTTTTTTTTTTAATGATTTTCTTTTTCTTGCCTCTCTATCTTTTTTTCTTGCTCTTTCTCTTTCTGAAACCTTTTTTTTTCTTTTTTTTCCTCACTCTCCGTAGCTATATACCCCCATCATTAGAATGTATAGACTCCTCTAGCTCATTCATTCAGTCAGTCAGTCAGTCAGTTTCTTCTTCTTCTTCTTCTTCTTCTTCTTCTTCTTCTTCTTCTTCTTCTTCTTGCCTTCATTCATTCTTATTCTTCTTCATTGAATATCGTTTTTTTATAGTTTTTTTTTGCATTCGTTTTCATCTACCCAAATTCAATATTATGATTTCAAATCTGTATTTTACAGTTTTTATTTTCTTCCAATATTGTTTCCCTCGTCATTTTTCTTCATCTTCTTCCTTCAGCTTCTCCCATTATCTTCCTTTCTTTTGTTCATCTTCTTCCTTCATCTACCTTCTTCTTCCTTCATATTCTGCCTTCAGATTCTGCCGTCATCTTCCTTCCTCATCTTCTTCGTTCATCTTCGTTCCTCTTCTTTCTTCATCTTCCTCCGTCTTCTTTTTCCATCATATTTTCCTTCTTCCTCTTCCTTCAGCGTCCTTCATATTTCTTTATCTTCTGCCTTCAGCTTCCTTCATTTTCTTCATTCATCTTCTTCGTTCATCATTCTTCCTTCATCTTCCTCAGCTTCTGTCTTCAGCTTTCTTCAGCTTCTTTCTTCATCTCCCTATTTCATCTTCTTTCTTCATCGTCTTCCTTTATCGTCCTTCTTCTTCCTCCTTCATCTTTCTTCTTCTTCCTTCATCTCCCTTCATCTTCTTCTTCTTCTTTCCTTCATCCTCCTCTTTCATCTTCTTCTTCATCGTCTTCCTTCTTCCTTCATCTTCCCCCTTCGTCTTCTCTCAGCATCTTTACCCTTTCCACTGAATGCAACACTCGTCCACCATAACCACTTCAGGATTCACTTAGACGCTTTTTCAACAACTACATTCCCTTCCTCACCTTTCCTTTTCTTTCTTTTTGCATTCAAACTATTTTCTATCATTTACACCGGGTAAAACGACGTAAAGAGTACAAGGCGCAAATCGCCGCCCGATCCAAGCACTCCCCATCCACCACCCCCCTTGACAATGACTGCCTCTTCGTGACTGACAATCGTCAAGTGTTCTACACTCAACTTAACATCAGAAGAAAGAGACGTTAAATACAATTATCGAATGATTCCACACGGTGGCGCCACTCAAAGGACAATTCCCACATCCACTTTCCTTTGGGTAAGGACAAATATAATTGGCATATTGACTAACTCCAAACAAATAAGCATTAATCAATGGTACGTCGTCGACGGCCTGTGATCAGAGAATTCTCTTTGTTTTTAGCCTTCTGCCAATGGCATAGCCATTATCAGGTGGTATTGGCAGTCGAACGCGATCACCGACAATCTTAAGTATGGACTAAAGAGCTAGAGAAGAGACCTGCAAGAGAGAGAGAGAGAGAGAGAGAGAGAGAGAGAGAGAGAGAGAGAGAGAGAGGGAGAGAAGAGAGAGAGAGAGAGATGGAGGGGGCATGTGAGATAGACAACAGGTCCGCGGGTTGATCTAGAGTGCTAAGATGGATAGGCCTAGCAAATCAGAGATAGGTAACAAGAATCTGAAGCGTGTTATCTGCAGGTGCAGTTTGAACGAAATGCCAAAGTCGTACTGCAACTGGTTTAAAAGTTCTAACTTCTCAACTGGCTGGTTAACTTTTTTCAAATAAATAAGTACCGATATAGCTATCTATCTATCTAACTATCTATTTATCTATCGAAATCTCTCTCTCTCTCTCTCTCTCTCTCTCTCTCTCTCTCTCTCTCTCTCTCTCTCTCTCTCTCTCTCTCTCTCTCACTATCTCTCTCTCTATCTTTCTCTCTCTCTCTCTCTCTCTCTCTATCTATCTATCTCTCTCTTTCTCACTATCTCTCTCTATCTATCTCTCTCTCTCTCTCTCTTCTCTCTATCTTTCTCACTCTCTCTATCTTTCTCACTCTCTCTCTCTCTCTCTCTCTCTCTCTCTCTCTTCTCTCTCTCTCTCTCTCTCTCTCTCTCTCTCTCTCTCTCTCTCTCTCTCTCTCTCTCTCTCTCTCTCTCTCTCTCTCTCTCTCTCTCTCTCTCTCTCTATATATATATATATATATATATATATATATATATATACTATTTCTCGAATTTTTTAGATAAGGCTTGATAATTAATATTATTTGGATTATTCGGACTAGTTAGGTTAGGTTCACAGTTCCGTGTTGGCTCCTAATTACAAAAAGAAGGTTCCCGAGTTCGAAAAGAAGATTCCCGAGTCCAAGATGGTTCCCAAGTCCGTGAAAGTTCCCGAGTCCGACAAGAAATACCTAGAGGAAAGCCGGGGAAAACACCTACCGAAAAGTTGAACAGATAACAAAGAAGACGAGGACAATAGTCCGAATAATACAAATAATACTTTTTAGTTCTGCAAAAAATTAAGAATTTCTTTAACATTTAAGACTAAATTACAAACAATAATTTTGAAAAATCAAATTACACTGTATAATAATCCGGGACAATACAATTAGTTTTCAGCTAAGCTTTATCGAACTGCACTCTAGGAAGAGTATGTAATTGCTGAACCCGTTCGTCACGGGTAGGACGTGTCAGGAGCGATTTCACTAATTAGTGGACTGAAGGCAGATTATGCCGAATGATATTCGGAGGGCTCCAATACGTTAGAGGGGTGGCAGATTATCCCGAAAATTGCTTTTTGTATTTATTTATGAAGAACTGTGAAGAGTTTCACTAATCAAATTTTTAATCATTGAATTATATCACTTAACTAATACAAATCAAATCAAAATGTTGTACTTTTCCTTCTTATAAACAT
>CM042158.1:31347622-31357622 GCA_023376005.1 Doryteuthis pealeii | reverse complement strand
AATATATATATATATATATATATATATATATATATATATATATATATATATATATATATGGGAGTACGATGAGGAAATTAATCCAACAGTAGGTGGAGAAAATTTTTAAAGAAAACAAACACAGGACGTCATGAACGATGGAAACTCTTTACTGTCGATACTTAAGTATTTTTTTTTAAAATAAACATTCTTCAGGACATTGAACATTTGTATAAGTAAAAGATGAAAGATGTTCAGTGTATGTTGAATGTGTGACAAAAGGTTATTAACCTTTATTTACTTGGCGTTTATATATGGAAGCCGATGACTCGATCGTTGCTTGTGAAAGCGAAAATTAATGATCAGAAACCGTCGTATGTCGAACGTGAATTGTCCATGAGTAAATGTTAAAAAAGTTTATAACGTATTTCATATGAATATTAATGTTTTAAAAATGTTCTCCATATATATATATATATATATATATATATATATATATATATATATATGTGTGTGTGAGTGTGTGTGTGTGTGTGTGTGTGTGTGTGTTTAAGTTGGGCGTTATTACGAAGCATCTAAAAATAAATGAATGAACTCGATGTTATGGAGTATTGGATTCACTTATTTTTTTATTATTACTTTTTATCATACATTTTCGGGTCCGTTAGATACCCTTTATCAAATGACTGTTGTTCCTGTTCAACGGATCTTTTGTCTCAGTTGTTATTGACAGTAGCAGCGTCTGTAAAAAAATTTTAATAACGGAGTATTCCGATGTCAGCGTTCAGTTCCCTCACGTGAGTTTGTAATTTTAGAATCCATTTAGTTTCTGCTTGTTTACGAGATTGCGTTGTTGGAAATGCGTGTTCTATTAGAATGCATTTGAGGTGTGTAAGGTTGTGTGGTAGGTTGTTAAAGTGAAGTGCTATTGTACTATGCGGGGATTTGAGTTTTATTGTGGATTTGTGGTTATTTAATCTTAGTCTAAAAGATGTTGATGTTTCTCCCACATATCCGCTATTTGTGCATCGTGTACAGTATATTGCATGTTAGGTGTGGCGGATGGATTGTTATGTTCATGTGGGGTATTTTTATTTTGGTTTCCGTGTGTATATGGCTGGAAATTTGGCATCTAGGCTTGTTGCATCTTTTGTTACCTTTCTCTACGGTATTATGTAAATGTTTTCTGGATGCAGTGAGGATGTTTCGTAGGTTAGGTGGTTGTTTTTTTTTGCGTTGATGGGCGGGGTTTTGAAGATGGACTTTGTTGTGGGGTCCGTTTGTAGGGTTTTATATTGTTCGGTGAGTAGCTTAGTTAGTTTGTGCATGTGTCGACCGTGGTGAAATACCATCGGGATTCGGTCATTTGTTTGGTGTGGTTTATATTTTAGTAGTTCCTGTCTATTGGGAGATGATGCTTTGTTGAATGCTTTTTTTAAATTAATTTTATGGGGTAATCACTATTTAAGAATTTTCTTGTTAATATATATCTATATATATTAGACATGCATCTTTTTTTCATTAATTGCTGTCCATCGTATCCGATAATGACAATATGCGAATCTTTTTCCTCCAATTTATTTGGTCTCTAGTTGCGTCTTGACAATTGCCAATGAGGATGTTAAAATCCTTCAGGTTTCTTTTGATGTTGTCTTTGTACCTAAGCTTTGGTCTACCGATTCCACGTGATCCCTCGCTCAATTGAGAGTAGAAAATCTGCTTTGGCAGTCCGTCATCCCCAAGTCTTTTTAAGTGGCCAGCCCATCTCAGGTTGCGTTGGACAAGTATTTCGTGCATGCTAGGAAGTACAGCTCTCTTCAGGATAGTCCTGTTTGAAATATGTTGTCACCAATTGACGTTTAATATACCTTCAAAAACACTCCCAGATTTGTTCCGGTTTGGAGTTGAATAACCTGTTAAAGTTCCCATTATGAGTCAAATGATTATTTTTTAAATGATCCATATTCGATAGAATCCTGTGTCAAAGTATAAAGAGAAAAAGAAAGAAAACCAACAAGTACATGAAAATGGAAATATAAATGTACAATGAATAAGATTCCCTACCCTCTATGAAACCATAACCGTAGACGCGTAAACATATTAAAATAAATAAATATGAGACAATAAACTATTGGATGAAATATATATATATATATATATATATATATATATATATATATATATATATATATATATATATATATATATGGACTCTCTCGTCGATCGACGTATGAGTGTTCATACAATGAACATCTACACAGTGATATGTTTATAGTGGTGAAGGCTTCTGTTGGACCATCCGCACTTTTGGCACAGTCGATAGGAAAGAATTGGTACACAAGGAATGCGACAAACCCAATCAACGACCGACCTCAGGAATTTTGAATTCAGAGTTTTCCCTCTCCTAGACTGGTTACCTATCCAAGGCTATTTAATCCATAGCTGGGGGGGAGAATATATGGATTCATACCTTTCCCAAGGGTATTAGCGCTATGTGAAATGCCAACAGCTTCATCTAGGAATTGAACTCGAATCGACGAGTTAATTTTCCACGACTCTAACCACTAGCCCAGGCGCCTCCATTGGATGAAATGAATCTCTAAAAACGTATCTAGTTATTTTTTATCTGTATATATATATATATATATATATATATATATATATATAATTGCAAATTCACCGTATTCGGCGCTCAGCCAAATCTCACTTTGTTTACAGAGTTTGAGAACTCTAGGTGAAGTTCATTTCCGCTAAGAAATATAACGATTAAATAGCCTGCTATACTTGGCGACTGACTGTGGATGTGTGGGTAAGAGGTTTGGCGAGCGTAAGTTCGTTCGGGTCTCGAACCCAGCCTGAGGCAGCTGCTAAAAATCGTATAACTATACTGATGAGAGGTGATACCTCGAAACCCGTGTCTATATATATATATATATATAATATATATATATATAGAGAGAGAGAGAGAGGGGGGGGTTAAATTCATGCGTTTACATGAATGTATGTTCCGTCAGAAATATGTCCCGGGAAAAAATTGCTTGATGAAAATAACAAATTTTTGAAAAGGTCATGAGAAAGCACTGATGTTAACTCACATTTAATGCATAAGTACAACAAGAAAAATAAACTCCCCCCATATAGAGAGAAATAAAAGTGAAAAAAAAAAAACTGGAGATCTGTTGAGAGGAAATACCATATTCCTCCACAGGTGGACGCGTGCATTTAGACTTCATATCTTTATATTAATACGACTGTTTCCGTCAGATATCATCTTGCAACACCCTCCGGTTAAAAATAAGACCGTTCAAATCTTCCAAGATGAATTTAAAAAATATAAATCCTGATTATTTGATGTTGCTTATTCACCGATTTCTTATTTATTTTTATAAGTGTCGTCACTTCAGCTAAATAATGGACTATTTAGTTTTTGATATAAAGAAAGAAAGAAAAGAAATACGACATATTGCACAGAAAAAATGTGGACACCTCATATGGTGTAATGGTTAGCAAGCTAGATTAGCAAACCATTATTAGTGAGTTCGATTCTCACCGGGTGCCCCATACATCTGGCCTTGTGCCGCATCTAAGCTCCGCTTAGTAAATAACCATTACACATAAATATATAAATTAATATTTAGAAAAACAAACACATGATGTTAAAATTCGCTGACAGAAATCTGTTTCGACCCTTTATTGAAGTGGTCTAGAAGCACTTGAAGCTAGATTAGCAAACCATTATTAGTGAGTTCGATTCTCACCGGGTGCCCCATACATCTGGCCTTGTGCCGCATCTAAGCTCCGCTTAGTAAATAACCATTACACATAAATATATAAATTAATATTTAGAAAAACAAACACATGATGTTAAAATTCGCTGACAGAAATCTGTTTCGACCCTTTATTGAAGTGGTCTAGAAGCACTTGAAGCTAGATTAGCAAACCATTATTAGTGAGTTCGATTCTCACCGGGTGCCCCATAAATCTGGCCTTGTGTAAATAACTATTACACAGAAAAAATGTGGACACCTCATATGTTGTAATGGTTAGCAAGCTAGATTAGCAAACCATTTTTAGTGAGTTCGATTCTCACCGGGTGCCCCATACATCTGGCTTTGTGTCGCATCTAAACTACGCTTAGTAAATAACCATTACACATAAATATATGAATTAATATTTAGAAAAACAAACACATGATGTTAAAATTCACTGACAGAAATCTGTTTCGACCCTTTATTGAAGTGGTCTTCATCAAGAGCGATGTGTGTATATGAGTGGACCGTTATAAGACAACAGTGGTTCAGATGAAACGTTCAGCTCATAGCCGGAATTTTTTTCATCTAAAAATTTTTATAACGGTCCATACACTCATATACACACATCGCTCTTGATGAAGACTACTTCAATGAAGGGTCGAAACAAATTTCTGTCAGCGAATTTTAACATCATGTGTTTGTTTTTTCTAAATATTAATTTCATACTGTCGGATTCACTTCCATTCACTTTTTTCATAAATATATAAGAAAGGAAGAAAGAGAGAAAGTATGGGAAATATAGAGAGAGTGGGCGATAACGTTATACTGTTTCAATTGAACATAATGATAGAAAAAAGTAAGAGGGATTTCACTCAAGCTTATACTTTTTACGTATTGAACTATTTTATAATAACAATTAAGTAAGCATATAAAACCGTTTTAATAATTAACTTAGCTTACTGTGGTATATACACAGGTCATGCTAGTAATATCAATAATAGTTGAATTCACACATTTCACAGGGGTATTAGCGATCTCTGAAATACGAACAGCTCCGTCAATTTCTCTGAAGGTTTGAGATGAGGCTTGATGATTAGTATTATCTGCGTTATTCGGACTATTGTCCTCATCTTCATTGGCCTCCTGGATAAAGGGGTTAGTTTAAGACAGTTCTAAGTGACAGTTATCTCTAGATTGCAGGTTCAATCAATTCTGATCAAGGGCAGCAGTAACATAGAATAATAATTAACACAGCTTAACGCCCCTACCCCAGCTATGGTTAGCGGAATGAGAACAGGATACCCCCGTGGACTGAATAAAGTGTTAGGTTCAAAGTTCCGTGATAGCTCCCGATTACGACAAGAAGGTTCCCGATTACGAAAAGAAAGTTCCCGAGTCTGAAAAGAAGGTTCCCGAGTCCGAGAAAGTTCCCCGAGTCCGAAAAAGTTCCCGAGTCCGACAAGAAATACACGAAGAAGGCCGGAGGGCATATCGGCCGAAACGTTGTACACTTAACAATGAAGATGAGGACAATAGTCCGAATAATGTAGATAATACTAAGCTCCATCACAGATTTGAACTCGTGTAGCAGTGTTCATTTTCTACGGTGATAACCACTACACTTCACTAATATTCTTGGGAAAGCTATGAATCCATCTATCCTCCCTCCAGCTATGGGTAAATAGTGGCCAGACTGGTCTTTTTAAGCTATGTATATCATTATCTCAAGGAGGACATTTTTTTATTATTTTAACCTCTGTCGATTCCTATAATTTGTGGACGACTATTGTAACACAGTATATTCACCTTGTGTAGTGAATACTTATGGAAAAATTAATATATAAACCATCCAGTATTTCTTTGCTTTTTCTGTCAATACCAAAGCCGAAATGTCTGCCCCATCAACAGAAAGGGTTAAGGTCATTTGACACACGTCGACCATGTTGACATCCAAGCATATTTTGCCAGTAGTGCCAGAGCAACGCACGCACTGCTTCGCTCTATTTATATATAAGCTCGCATACATTATTAACTGTTTAAATTTGTATTCTTCCGTTGTAGACAGATACTACGCTTACCATAGATTTAAAGTAATGTGAATTGGCAGATTGACCGTATCAGCTAATCAGTGAAAGAGTCTATCTTCTTGTCGCTAGCGCTAGACCAGTGAGACTGTTTTGTTTTGTGGGGCATATTTTGTTTTGTGCAAGCATGTTTTGTCAGTGGTGTCAGAGAAATATACGCACCGCCTCTTTCTATTTATATGTATAATCGCATACATTGTTATCTATTTAAATTAGTATTCTTCCATTATATATATATATATATATATATATATATATATATATACCAAAGCCTATGCACGAGTAGGATGTGACACAAGGTCAATTTCTTAAGCGGAGTTGAATTCAGAGTTTTCCTTCTCCTAAATTGGTTACCAAGCCAATGTGAAAGAACCCACTCTGCCGTACTATTTACCCATAACCGGAGGGAGAGTAATTGGATGCATACCCTTTCCAAGGGTATTAGCGCTATGTGAAAAGCAAACAGTCTCGTCCAGGATTCGAACTCATGTCAAAGAATCCATTTCCTACGACTCTACCCGTTACACTACGTATAGATATATACTAAAATTATTAAAAGAGTAAAGTAAAGTGAAATCGGCGGAGTGGCCTATTGGCATTATTAGCTGATCAGCATCCCTTTTGCTGGGGTGGAGCGCCACACCTACCATCAGCTAATCAGATTACTGCAAAGATTAGATAACACAATCTGGGATACTCATCCACTGACTTGTCGAGGACCAGGATCGAACCCGGCATCTTGCGATTACTAGACGAATGCTCTAACGACTTGGCTAAACTGGTGCTTAGCATAGTTCGTCACATAGCGACCTAGAATAAAATAAAGATTATGAAACGTCAGTGGTACCAAACCTCCTAGTGAAGTCAGCCGTGAAAATCTACATTTAAATTTATGCTCTTTTGTTTAGACTTGATCGCCGATTTCAAGTCAATCAAGTTATGTAACGTATAGAGTTTTACGAGAAAGTTATTTCCAAACGAGAAATAGTCATTATTTCAACATCTAAAAAGTTTACAAATAAATACATTAGTATTATTTGGATTAATCTGACTATTGTCCTCATCTTCATTATTTTCTGTACAACATTCCGGTCGATGTGCCCTCCGACCTCCTTCAGGTATTTCTTGTCGGATTCAGGAACTTTCTCGAACTCGTGGAACCTTCTTTTCTGACTCGAGAATCTTCTTTTCGAACTCGGGAACATTCTTGACGTATTCGGGTGCCATCACGAGAAAAAACAAATAAATACTCACGATTTTGTGTAAACTTATGTGAATATATTCGAAATTATTATTTTATTAATAATTAATAGATGCTTGTAACATTTTACTCGAGGGGGACAGAACTAAGTTTCCATTTCAAATTGCTTTATTTTTTTAAATCCTTTAATGAATTTGATGATTTTACGTATTTATAATACAAAACCTTCGTCACTGAATTTTTAACTCCTACAGCCTCAGGCAAAATCTTGCAAAAATTAATTCTTATACCACCCGTTAATATTAAGAGTGTCATATTTTGAATAATTATGATTAATTTAAGGTTCTGAACAAGAGATAGCAAACTGAAGTCTTTGATTGGGTGGCTGGTTTCAGGTGTGTCCACCGTTTTTCTTTAATATCGAAGCCAGATCAAATCACCCACTAAGATATCGGTTTCCTTAAAACAATAATGCGGATCTTTTTTGACTCTCCCTTGTTTTTATGCATGATATTTCGTTCAAGTTTAATAAAATCCAAGGACCATATGAAATTTAGGCACCTCTTTTTGATCTCGATTAAAAAGGACATATTTTCATTTATACTGTCAATATCCGGTTGTTTTAACAGACGATTTTCAGATTTGTTTTTAATTATAAAACTAACCCCGAACCCCGAACCCCTAACCCTAACCCTAACACTTAACAAACAACCGGATATTGACGGTGTAAATGAAAAATATGTCCTTTCTTATTCGAGATCAAAAAGGGGTGCCTAAAGGTAATATGGTCCAAATCCAATATGTACTCAATGCATGAAGCGACAATTAAATAATAATATTTAGTGTTTTTTGCATCCTCAATTTTAAAATTCAAGATTACTATAAATTAATTTCTTGTTATCTTGTGTTTCATGAAAAAGTTGAAATTCACGATGATAATATTTCAAACTAATTGAAATGCTGATATTATAATTAAATAATAAGCGCGTACACTATAGAATTTAATTTCATATTGAGTTTTCATCAAAATGTTGGAATTTCATAATCAAACTACGTTGGCTGGTTGGTGGTTGGTTGGTTGGTTGTTTTCAATATCGGCGATTAAAGAGTTAACTAAACACGTATTCGAGCTGTTCATTGGCTTGAACGACACGCCCACACCGAGACTATAAGTTTAAATGGCGGTTTCCAGCACACCTTATATCACCAAAAACTAGGGCACCTCATGTGGTGTAATGGTTACTGTTGTACCGGCCGTTCCTACAGTGGAGAATATACACCGGTTCTCACTATAAATAGTGAGACACCGAGTGAAAAGGTTGTACTGTTACCGTACTGTTACCGTACTGTTACTGTTTAGCGGCAAGCTAGCCGTTCTTGTACCTTATTGTAAATACACTTGTCTCTTTTTACCCTACCTCGACTTGACTTCTTTTTTTACTGTTGAATTAACATCACAAAAGATACCAATCTAGATTAGCCAACCATTGTTAGTGAGTTCGATTCTCACTGGGGGCCCATACTTCAGGCCTTGTGCCGCATCTAAGCTAAGCTTAGTAAATAAGTATATCACCAAAAACTCCAACAGTAATGTTAATGCATTAACTTAACTATACTATTCCAGATTTTAATCTTGTTATTTGATAACTCAGATGCAACGTTTTCGATCTCATCCTAGTCACCAAAATGTTGTGACTGAATTATCAAATAACATTGAAATCCGGAAGAAAGGTTAACATAAGTTTATTATTCTTTTCGTCCAAAATATATAAATCAGAGAGTCTAACACGCAGCTCCTTAACAACAGAGATTAAAATCTCTGTAGCAAGACAAGCTATTACTCGAGTTATCCCTCGTGTAGTCCGTATTACTTAAGAGTTTCATTGGATGAGTCCAACTTTCTTGTAGGGGGTAATATATTCGCTCACAACAAGCCTTGGTGGATTATTCAATGCCAAAGTCAGCCTTTTTTTTGTTTTGTTTTATAGGGTTTCTTAGAGGTATTCAATTCCCTATTTAAAAAAGGTCCAATATTAACATTAGTATATCCATGAATTCTAACACTGAATAAACGGAAGAAAAGAGAAGATAACCTCATCTAAACATAATATTTAGTTTCTTTTTAGCATTCCGGCACAGACGACAATGATATCACTACATGACGTTCAACAGTTGGGGACCCTCTGGTGGCTAGTTAGTCCAATTCCGGACTTGCAGATGTGGTAACGCACATTGCAGGGGAAATTTTCATCTGCATTTGTTGGTTCATGACGGCGAAGACGTCGCCGGGCTGCAGCCCTGTTAATCTCGATATTGAGCCGCTCAGCTCCTGTGCGACACGTGTCTCGCAAACTCTGTCTGTTGAAGGCCAGATCTTCCAAACTTGAAAATGTTATGGCGAATTTCTTCAGATAGCCTCATTGAAACATATAGAAACATTCAATATATACATAATGTAAGTAAAAGTAAGTAAAGTCGACGGGGCGGCCTAAAGTCAGTATCAGCCAGTCAGCGAGGGAGTCTATCCTCTTTTCAATAGCGCTAGACCAAGGAGATTGTTTTTTTAGCACAAGTAATGTTGAAAAAAGTACGCATACTAGCCTCAATAGATAGAATATGTACATATTGTTCTATGAATGAGCAGTATGTGAAAGGGTTACGTAAACAGAAAATATATTTTTTGATAAAGATAGACAAAAAAATGATGAAAATAAACTATTTTCCTCCTGTTAAAATAACTTTTTTAGTAGCCACTTTGGAAAGAATGTAGGAAGCATGGAAAAGACATTGTGTGAAAGATATTTAGCCACTTTGGAAAGAATGTAGGAAGCATGAGGTTTTATTTTGAATTCAGTTGAATTTGAATTTGAATTTAGTTTACATCTTTTTCCAATAAACATAAGACTAAACATTTTCCGGGCGCACGTTAAGGAAAAGACATTGTGTGAAAGATATGTTGCCCGTATACAGACATGGACAGATAA
>CM042158.1:31337622-31342622 GCA_023376005.1 Doryteuthis pealeii | reverse complement strand
CCTACATTTACAAATGGCTTGAAAATCTTTGAATAAAATAATTCATCCAGTCTTCCATTTTGTCAATTTTTTCTTAATTTTTAGATGTATTGAATTTCTAAGAAAGGTAAAAATGTTGTAATAAAAAACTCGGTTAAATCCTTTGAACCACGTATCTTTGAGGCGTAACACAGATTCACAAACATATGTGGTGCAAAGTTAACTGACCTGAAAAAATGTAAAATTTTTGAAATAAAATAACTGGTGCATTATTTTGTTAATTTATTAATATATATCAAGACTGAACATTTCATTAAATTCGGTTAATTCCTTGATTTTTAGTATTTTTTTTTCTTTCCTCGGGGTGACATTCGATGGTGGAATTTATGTCAGTTAAGTAGGATTTAACCAAAAACTCTTTATAGTCTGCAGTTATAACAATCATAAAATTGCATTTATATTTCATTTTGTTAATACAGTGAAAACGTTTTATCTGTAGAATGAGCCGACAGCACCACCTTAGATGGATAAACTCTTTCCAGGATTCATCTGCTGGTCCCTCATCTAGTGCAAGTGAAAAGGAGATAGACTTCTTTCTATCCGACAATAAGCCGCTCCGACTATTTTACGCTGACAATAATTATTAAATTATTAAAGTTTATGCAAATGCGAGGATCTTATTTCAAATATAATCACGAAAAAAGGGAAAGAAAAAAGAAAAAAAAGTGTGTGTGTGTGTGTGTGTGTGTGTGTGTGTGTGTGAGAGAGAGAGAGAGAAGAGAGAGAGAGAGAGAGAGAGAGAGAGAGGGGGGGGGTTAAATCAAGATTATTATATATTTCACATATTGAACAATAGCAGTAGCTCTTAAGTAAACATATCAAAGTTTGAGGTTAAGTAAACAAACAAATGTGTTTATTTTTATATGGCTTTAAGCCAACAATTTCTGGAGCATGTGTGCTTAATTGAAGTCATACCTAATTTTGAAAATTAATTAGTTAATAATTAATGAATTTAGGCGGGCATATATGTTCAAATGTAAGGCTAAACAAATCGAGAAAATGTCAATAGGTCGAAATGTACATTCAGGGATTGAAATTTTCTCGATTTGTTTAGCCTTACATTTGAACATATATGCCCGCCTTAATTCATTAATTATTAACTAATTAATTTTCAAAATTAGGTATGACTTCAATATCAAAGTTTGTAATAATCAAATTATCTTATTGCATCTTTCAGTGAAGAGAAGAAAAACAAGGAGAGTTTGGCATGAACTGGTGTCGCTGAGAAGTAGTAACAAAGAGTTGATTAGAGTAAGGGACAATAGGAGAGATTCTCCATCTTGTTCTTCCATTTAATCAACCCAAACTCCTTGTGTTCTTTGCCAATAATACTTTAAGTACTAATTAGCGAGATATGTAATTCTCATGTCTCAATTCACTGATCTAAATTATCAAGTGTTTCACAATCAATATATTAATACTATTGTTCCTTAATCATCCGACCGTTATCATCTTGCAACTCCCTCTGGTTAAAAATGAGACCGTCCAAAGATTAACTGCAGAAATATAAATCCTGGTTATCTGGTGTTGCTTATTCTCCACATTCTTATCTATTATGCATGTCATCACCTCAGCTAAATAATGGAACATTCCGTTTTTTTTAATATAAAGAAAGAAGGGGGGGGTCAAAGGACATGCTACAAAAATTCAGAAAATATATAAGAAACAAAGAAATATAAAAAGAAAGAAAAAATAAAATACGAAAGAAAGAAAGAGAGTAGGGGAGACATAGAGATATGAGGTGGTTGCGCGGAAGCGATAACGCTAATCTGTTTCAATCGAACATAATGAAAAGATGAAAAGTAAAGAAAGAAAAAAGAGTGAGAGAGAGAGAGTTAAATCAATAGTATTATACTTTTCACATATTGAAGTAATCGCAATAGCTCTTAAGTAATCATTTCAATGGTTGTAATAATTAAATCCTCATACTGAGGTATATCCACGGGTCCTGCTAGTGAGAGAGATTTCCCTTCTTTATCTTTACGTTTAATCGACCCAAACTCATTGTGTTCCTTGCTAATAACTTCCCCAACATCCTAATTAGCGTCATGTGTATTTCCCTTGTAACAATCCAATGATTTAGATTATCGATAGTATTATAATTACAAGGAGTTCTCAATAAGTATCGAATCCTTTAATTACATAACTACTTCATCCAGTCTGTCTAACTATTTACTTGAAACGATGGTGTAATCATTAATATTATTTAGATAAATGAGGTATGTTACTAAGGCTCTAATCCCTGTGCAATAATCAAAAGATCGTTTCATGTGACTGATATTCCTTAGGTCCTCATTTACTGAGGCCTTTTAATTCTTAATTACTTATATTGCCTCTGGGTTATAAGCCTTGTGCCAGAACTTTTGGTAATCGAATTTTAAGGAGTGAAGCTTGTGTTATATGGTTGTATAACTGGACACCTGGGTCTTCAGTGGCATTTTATGGGCTAGGTTTGTAGGCCGGTTTTAGTTTATTTATTTTCAAAGCTACTTGGCTCGTTTTTAGCCGCCATGGACTTGATATATTCCGTTGATGAGCACGAACCTGGTGTTCTTCTTTAAATACTAGGTAGGTGAATCTACGTTTATCTTTAGAGGAATTCCAAAACGCTTAGCCCAGTCCGTTACTTGCAGTTTCATGCATCACACGCACTCATCAGGCAGAATATATATATATATTATATATATATATATATATATATATATATATATATATATATATATATGAGACGTATCCAAAACTTGGTAGTAAGGGATGATTCTATATGTGATTTCTAAGATATACTGTATTATTATTGTATGATCCAGTATGTATAAATACAATGAATCTTTAAATCAGTAAAAAGAGGTGTATACATTATCTTGATCTACCATCTGATGAGACAAAATTTAGGGGAGCTATATTAAATCAACTTAGATTCATAAAGGTCCCAATTTTGGTCGAAATAAATTTATTATGGAAGTACGGTGTTGAGTTTTTCCTTTCTTTCTAAGATATATATATATATATATATATATATATATAATATATATTATATATATAGAGAGAGAGAGAGAGAGAGAGAGAGAGAGAGAGATAAAAGGTGGTTTACCGGTGAATATGGGCACGATCAGCAATAAAACAAATACAAAGTGCTCAATACAAAGTGGAGCAAATTTATTAAAGAAATGGATACAATAAAAACCTTCTCGAGTTTCACCATTAGGATCTTCAGGGTTAAATCCGTTGAATTAATCGAGGTACCGATTAATTGCAGCCGATTACACGTGTGTTCATTGAATAAGATGTTACGTTATAAAGATACGCTTGTTTTTGTTTTTGAATTGGAAAGAAAGATTGGATTTGGAGGTGTTGTTTGTTAATAAAAGAATTTATGTTTGAAATAAAAAATTAAATCTTAAGGTTAAGATTAAATTAAATTCTACGCATAGCTGTTAAAATAAAAAAAAACGAATAGATGTTAAAATAATAAAAAAAACAACTTCCGGTGAAAAATTCAAAAACAAAAACAAGCGTCTCTTTATAACGTAACATCTTATAGACTCCCTCGCTGTCTGGCTGATACCGACATTAGGCCACCCCGACGACATATATATATATATATATATATATATATATATATATATATATATATAGAGAGAGAGAGAGAGAGAGAGAGATAATAAAAAGAGTGATACAGCCAGTTGTTTCCATTTTATTCACTTGACGATTGCGACAAACAGTTATCAGTTTCACAACAATCACCATCATTATCAAAATAATCAAACTGTAATCAGTGACCCCGACTATTTGTTGCACGCTACACTGACGAGATTTCACTGTCGGTAAAGCTACAATCGTATTTTTTCAAGTCTGGCAAAATAGAAATTAACAGAAATATCATTTAAGCCAGAAATGCCAAAAATCTGACAAGAATAGTGCGTACAAATTCGAACTCTGCAACTACCATTTTAGAACAAGGTTTATAATCTGATTAGGCACCTAGATTTATATTGAATACAACTATTTTGGTTTGTCGACTCCAAAGAGACTGAGCTCAACGTAGATAAGCTGATTTGTTCCCCGAAAGCTTTGCCGCACACCTCCAAGTAACGAAGTGGGCGAGAAAGCGAAATATCCCTACAAATAAAGTAAGAGAGAGAAAGTATTGGAGAACGATTGAAACTCGCGAAAAAAGAACAACAGAGAAAGGTGAGTAAAATAACTGGAGACGATTTTGAAAGAAGTCGCTTGTCGAGATATCAACTTGTAAGGATATGATTAGATTCGACCGAACTATTATTATTGCCCGAATGTTCGGCGCTTTCTTTGTAAATTTGTCGATTCTTAAAAAGAATAAAAGAAAAAAGAAAAGAGAGAAAAATCTATGTTTAGAGGCTTAGTTGACAACTTCCATTTAGATGATGTAGAAAGTTATGTACGTTCTCTGAGCTATATATTGTCTGGATCATATGGAGGCGCGTGGCATAATCGTTAGAGTCGTAGAAAATGGAATGGTCAACCCGAGTTCAAATCCTGGACAAGGCTGTTTGCATTTAACATAGCGCTAATACACTTGGGAAAGGTATGAAGCCAACTATACTCCCTCGAGCCAAGGGTAAATAGTAGGGCATATTTGGTTCTTCAACCTTGGTTGGGCAGCCTGTCTAGGAGAAGGAAAACCTTGAATTCAAACTTGTTAAACTCCGCTTTAGAAATCGGCCTTGTGTCACATCCTGTTCCTTTGGAGGGGTTGGTAAATATAAATATATTTGGTGTGGTTCCGTCGTATATTGGAATAAAATGAATTAACATGATTCTCTCTCTCTCTCTCTCTCTCTCTCTCTCTCTCTCTCTCTCTCTCTCTCTCACACACACACACACACACACACACACACACACCACTCGCTCCTTTCAGTAATCGCTTCTGGTAAGCCTTCCTTACGACATCCTGTGTCCGTACATGGCTAATTAATGTAAGC
>CM042158.1:31312622-31335122 GCA_023376005.1 Doryteuthis pealeii | reverse complement strand
CCAAGTTGATATATATCTATATATGAGGAAGAATGAATAAAGAAAAGAAAGAACAGAATGGATAATAAAAGATGAATTTAATCAATATCCCTTACACATGTGTTTCGGTCAGTTCATCTGTGTGAAAATATTCCGCACACAGAGAAGATTCGACCTTCATAAGAGTGAAATTTTATTTTGAATAATAATAATAATAATAATAATAATAATAATAATAATAATAATATAATAAAATTTCACTCTGATGAAGGTCGAATCTTCCTTGTGTGCGGAATATTTTCACACAGATGAACTGACCAAAACACATGTGTAAGTGATATTGATTAAATTCATCTTTTATTATCCATTCTGTTCTTTCTTTTCTTTATTCATTCTTCCTCATATTGTCGGATTCATTTCCAATTTCCATTTTTACATATCTATATATCAATACTGTTGTTCCTTAATCTGACGACCGTTATAATCTTGTAACACCCTCTGGTTAAAAAGGAGACGTTCCAAATGCTCCAAGATGAAAAGGAAAAATGTGAATCCTGATTATCTGATGTTGCTTGTATGCCGAATTTTTATTTCTTATGAATGTCGTCCCCTCAGCTGTATAATGGACCATTCCAAAAGAAGGAAACAAAGAAAAAAGTGTGAGAGAGCCAAAACAAGACTATTATGCTTTTTACACATTGAACAAAATCAATAGCTCTTAAGTAAAGATATAAAACGTTGTAATAATTAAATTATCATACTGCAGTATATCCACAGGTCCTGCTAGTCTAAGTATTAATTTCTCTCTCTCTCTCTCTCTCTATATATATATATATATATATATATATATATATACTAGCTAAAGTACCCGGTCCATGACCGGACTAAAATGAAATTTGGATCACCAGGGAGTGAGAGAGAAAGTGGAAGACAGTAGTTAGAGAGAGGGTAAGAGGAAAATAATTCTTGAAACTAAAATCATTGAGAATTTGTATATTTCAGGATTTGTATTTTCTGTTTTATAGTTTAAAATTATTTCATATTATTATACAACAAATTGAAAGTATTCGTTTGTATATTTGTTTGTTATTGTTTTAAATTTTTTGTACATGACAACAATTCACATTTAGTTCTTAATTGCATGTTGAGTTTAAAAAGAAGCTGAGAATCGAAAATTTAAATTCTTCGTATTGCAATATCTATTTTTGCTAAAACCTAAGATAGTATTATAGGGACCACCAATTGATCAGTTTAGGCCATCTTGAATAAAACGGAAATATTTTGTTATTATTTATAATTAATTGATTTTTCATAGAATTTAAAAAAACTCTTATCGTAACTTGTTTTTAGCTACGTTAATTTTCAGTTGATTTAACAGTGCAAAAATGAAAACATTGTTTTTCAATCATAATTTCATTATTTCCGTGAGCTGAAAAAAGTTAAAGAATCATAAGGAGTTTATTTAATGTTTTTTCTTTCAAATGGAAAAAATTTTTTTCAAGAAAATATTAATTTTTCTGCAAGTTTCATAGTGTTAAATATGGGGGGGGGGTAAATTTCACAGGGTAAAATTGGTGGTACTAGTATTTTAAAAACATTGTTTAAAAACGTTTTGGTGGACCTGATTATCTGGACTCCCCCCCCCATCTATTTTTTTTCCCTTCAGTTGATTATTATCGATTACACAGCAATCTATCAGATTGAAGAAAAAAATTCTTAAAAGTTCTTTATTATTTGAGTATTCACGGGTGCTCATTTCCTCGTATAAGTTTATAGTAAATTGATCCCCCATATCGGAACCGCTTGAACGGAACCCAAATTATTTATTTATTTTCCCATTAAACTACCCCCCCTAACCCTAACCCTACCCCCCCCCTAGTTAAAATTAAGTTTTATTACAAAATTTATATTAATTACAAAACATCAATTTTCATAAAAGTTCAAATGTCACCTATGAAATCACTATTTAAACATGCCAATTTTTCAGAACTGAAAAGTTGCACTATAAACTCAGCAATGTTTATTGACTTCACAATAAAGAGTAAAATCATAAAACTTAAAATTTAATTTGTAAGGCAAATTCTGAGGAATATTTTAAATTGTATTTTGAATAATAATTTAAATGTTGGTTGTTAGTTGTTTTGTTTTATCAACTTTTCTAGTAATTTACTAACGAATCATGTCATTTTGATAAACAAAGCGCTTACAATTTTTCGTACTTACATATAATTTTTTTTTAAATGTTCCAATAACTGGATATTGTCAGATAAACTTGAAATAAATTTCGTCTTACAAATAATTGACTACTTATCTCCAGTCGGGCCTTCGACTAAAGATAAAACACCGGATTTTGTCCATATTAGTAACCTTTGTTGTTTTTTTTTTATCGTGGTTTGAGAAAATAATTAGTTAACGAACCAAAAGAAAAACAGTTTCTAAGGAAATTCGTCAATCTTATTGTTATTTTTAACCCTTTAAAACTCTAACAATAAAAATTAAATAAATAAATTAAAGAATTAAAAGTCATTTTATTCGAATGAAAATCTTAGTTTAATTTATACAAATATGTAACCGTACTTACGACGTAAACTGATTTTCATGATACTGTTATTTACGGATTAAAATATTTTTTTTTATAATGTAACCGTAAAGCGTGCATTTTGATTTTCTACAATTTTTATGCATTACAAAAAATTAAAATTAAAATGAGTGTACTGTACAATTTAAGAATATGGACAAACTCGCTGTAAAAAATAATTTAATCTATAAAAACACATACAAATTACATATTCAGAAAGACTAAGGGATTCCGAACTGCCGTATTCGTATTATCGCCTATACGTAGTATTTTTTTTTTTTAACTCGCTGTAAAAAAAAAAATAAATCTATAAAAACACATACAAATTACATATTCAGAAAGACTATTTCATCTTATTACTAAAGATATAAATATTTTAAAGATTAAAATCCTAAATAGGTAAGAGATTCCGATCTGACTGTTATAGACTGCACTGCTTGTATCGCAATAATCATAGGCAGCGTGGCTATCCGAAGCCATTTTTTAATTTTTTAACTCGCTGTAAAAAATTATTCAATTAATAAAAACTCACACAAATTCCATATTTTGAAAGAGTATTTTCTTATCTTTCTAACGATATAAAAATTATTAAAGACTGGACCATAAATAGGCCATAAATTCGGAACTGAACGGCTTAGACTGCAAAATTAATTCATTATAATCAAAACTTCGCTGCTGTTATCGCTTTAACAATAAGCAGGCAGAGACAATATTTTATTATCAGGAGGGGCTGATATACGGACAGTTCCACAAATTGGGTGATTTTGGATTAATTAATCGATTAAATCCCTTAATCAATAAAAATCAATAACCAAATTTGGAATTTTTCTTAGTTAGAACGATATCAATGTGTATGCAAGATTTTGAATCTGAGTGACCTCCCGTTTTTTTGTTTTACGTCGACACGTACATACCAAAATCTCTGTTTTATATTATATATTAGATATATATTTGGGAGAATATGTGCTTAATTGGAGTCGTACCTAATTTTTAAAATTAATTAATTAATAATGAATTAGGCGGGAATGCCTATTAAATGTATGGCTAAACAAATCGAGAAAAATCAATCTCTGTATGTACATTTCGGCCTACAGAGATTGATTTTTCTCGATTTTTTTAGCCATACATTTAATAGGCATTCCCGCCTAATTCATTATTAATTAATTAATTTTCAAAATTAGGTACGACTCCAATTAAGCACATATTCTCCCAAAAATTGTCAGCAAAAAAGCCATTCCAAACATACCGTGTTTACAACTTATCATATATATATATATATATATATATATATATATATATATGAGAAGTAAACAAACAGACGATGTGTTTTGATATGGCTTTTTTTAGCCGACAATATTTTGGAGAATATGTGCTTAATTGAAGTCGTACCTAATTTTTGAAAATTAATAAATTAATAATTAATGAATTTGGCGGGAATACCTATACAAATGTAAGGCTAAACAAATCGAGAAAAATCAATCCTTGTATGTATATTTCAGCGTATTAGGCCTCATCCGCAGAGCTATAGACAGGAAGACCGCTTTGTGAGTGATTCGAACCATGACTGTCAAGCTAACAGGCAGAGGCTCCAACCATTACACCAGCAGGCCCCACCCATATTTTTCGTTTTGTTTAGAAGTAGGTTATATTCCACTTTATGGTGACTTTTACTACACGGCAGTATGAGAATATATATATATATATATATATATTATATATATATATATAATACTAAAGCTGTGCGAATCAACTTTTATCCCCTAAAAAACTATATTTACTGTTTAGTTTAATTACACGAAAGTTATACTAAATTATGCCTTGATTTTAGGATTTAATTATGTTTGAAAAAATTCCATTTTAATTGGTTTTAATTAGTCGTAATTAGCAATTAAGTCAAAAACTGACCAATCCCTGTCTTAACTTTCTACCTATTACTCTTTTCCTCTCTATGCCTCTCTTGGTTACGCTCTCGTTAAATCTGTTAGTTTATCTAGGCGAGTAAAAGGGAGCGTGATTATGAGAGACACATTTAACAACTCACTTGAGTTTTACGTTAAGATTCACACACAAAGAGCCCGCACCTAATAAAATTCCATGATCCATTTCAATTTAAATTAGGTCAAACTAGGTATACCCAATTCGTCGAAAAATCTGTGTTTCTTCAATACAATTTGAAAAAATACCCAAAGTCAGGGAATTATTCGATTTTAATGAAATTTTCAGTGTTGATTTATCAATGAATGAATTTTAGAATGCATCAGTTATTTAATTTCAAAACTTTCTGCTTTTTCTCCAGGTCCTTTAACTTTGACCCCCCTTGTTTTTGGGGTGCAAAATATCGGTGTGTTATATATGTGATTGATACTATTTTCTGCATAAATAAAAAGACAAAAGACCGAAGGTGTGAATAGAATAATTATTTTTAAAAGTATGTACAGGTAGTAAATAAGTACTGAAAATCGGAAAATGAAATTAAAATAAAAACTAAAAAAAATGTAGAGATTTCTTTCTACTCATTTCGATAATCATTTAATTGTCTATTATTCTATAAAAGGAAAAAAATATACATCAATATTTGCTGCGTTTAAAAGGAGGGTGCGCTAAATTTCCAATATAGTTTTCGACCAAAAAATATGGGTAATTAATACTAAAGTAAAGTAGTTATTAAAAAAACATTTTTTAGACATTTTAAACTTAAAATTTTGCTGCTCATATTTTAAATAAATTTTATATATTAATTTATCATAGCAGAAATAGTAAATTAAAGTTTTGAAATAAAATAACTGATGCATTAAAAATTCACTAATTGATTAATCAATACTGAAAATTTCATTTAAATCGGATTCCCGTTTTTTTTTGCTAAATTATTTTGTAATCGTGAATGTTACAATTAATTTTGTAAACGAGCCATTTTAAACAGCGTCTCAGGACGAACGCGATCGAAATTGACAGAAAAAATCGTTTTAAATGTATTAAGAATACATTATATGTTATTTATTTTTTTTTTATTGGTGCCCATTATTTTTTTTATTGGTGCCCATACTTTTCGACTTGGAAAAAATTTGACCTTAAATAATCGATTCAACTTTAATTCGTTTTTAAAATTCGTAGCAGCTGAACTGTTTCTTTCTTAGAAATTTTACAAAATGATTTTGATATTTTTTTAACTCCCCGGCCGTATGTGTTGTTTTTTAATTTCTCTGACTGTTTTTTGTTTCTAAATTAATTTAATTCACTTTGCAAACTCTCTTTTCTAGACACTGTCAAACCCGTGTTTCGCCAAAAAATTACCCCACCACACCCCATTGAGAAAAAAATTATCAAAAATCAGGGAGTTATCCGATTTAATGAAATGTTCAGTGTTGATTTATCAATGAATGAATTTTATAATGCATCAGTTATTTTATTTCAAAACTTTATTTTTATCAGGTCACTTAACATTGACTCCCCTTATTTTTGGGGTGAAAAATATCGGTGGGGTTATATACTTTCAAAACTAAGTACAGTATAATTAAAAAGACAAAAGACCGAAGGTGTGAATAGTAAAAACTTTTTTTTTTAAATTAAGGGAGATATCCTGATAGAAAATAAATGCCGAAAATCGGAAAATAAATTTAAAATAAAAACTAGAAATATCATTTTTTGAGATCTTTTTTTAATCTTTTCGATTATTATTTAATTGGCTATTATCTTATAAAAGAAAAAAGTATACATCGATATTTGTTCTGTTTAAAAGGGGGGCTAAATTTTTAATACAATTTTTCTACAAAAAATTAAGATAACGCTAATAAACTAAAGTAGTTATTAAATAAATATGTTTTAGAATCTAAAAATATGAAATTTGAAACTTAAAATTAGACGCTTCATATTTTAAATGAATATTATATATTAATTTATCATAGCAGAAATACCTAATTGAATCAGAAATTTTTGAAATAAAATAAAAATATTCATTGATAAATCAATACTGAACATTTCATTAAAATTGGATGCTTCCTTCATTTTAGGTAATTTATTTTCAATCGTGGGGGAGGGGTAAATTTATTTCATAAAATACGGATTTTACGTCATCGTCGGCGGCCATGTTTAAGATATATTTGAGTAAAATTGCTGGACAAAATAATTTAAAATGCATTAAAAATAAATCACATGTACAATATTATTTCGCTTTTTTTTTCTTTTTTTTTTTACTGATGCTCATTATGTTACAACTTTTCGACTTTGACAAAAATTTGACCTTAAAGAGTCAATTCAATTAATTTTAATTCGTTTTTAAAATGAATAGCAGACGACATTTTGGCAGACCCTACTCTTTCCCCTAATCCAAATTATCTAGGGAGAGCTTAAAGAGTGACCCAACGGGTAACGTTTTGTCTAGTATATATATAACCTGCAAGTTTGATATAATTTTTAATTAGAATGTTAGTGAAATCCACAGCGGAGTGTTTCAAAGATCTATTGTGGGGGAGTATTACTGAGATTGGGAAAAATTTGATTTGAACAAAAAAATTAAGATTTTTCATCACGTGACAAAACTCATCAACATTATTCTCTAGTCCCTTCATTAGGGTCCAAGTGGTTCAGCACATATCCTATTTGCTATTATATATATTTACCAACCCCTACACACGAGCAGGATGCGACACAAGGTCAATTTCTTAAGCGGAGTTTAACAGGTTTAACAGGTGGAAAACCTGTTAAACCTAGAAAAAACCTAAAACCTAGACAGGTTGCCTAACCAAGGTTAAAGAGCCCACGCTGCCCTACTATTTGCCCATAGCTGGAGGGAGAGTAGGAATCATACCTTTTCCAAGGGTATTAGCGCTAAGTGAAATGCAATTACCACATCGAGGATTTGAACACAGGGCGACGAGTCCATTTCCCATGAATTTAACCATTACACCACGCGCTTCCTATTTGCTATTATATAGCTTAATTTTGATTTTTTTTTAAATAGCAGCTATTGAAGTCTGAAGGTTAGATTCTAAGATAATTGATTATTTGATCCAAGTTCAAATCCTAGACGAGACTGTTTGCATTTCAGATAGCGCTAATACTGTTGGGAACGGTATGAATCCAACTACTTTCTTTCTTCATGTATAGGTAAATAGCAGGGTAGTAACTGGGCTCTTTAACTATGGCTAGTTCCAGTCTAAGAGAAGGAAATGTGTGAATTGAAACTCAGTTTAAGAAATTAACAATGCGTTGCATCTATGTCAGCGGGATTTATTAATAAGTCTATGTTAATTCCCACGGTCAATTTAGTCAATATCCATAGAAGAAATAAAGCTCTTTGAATGTTTGCTTGGTAATTTTCACCTTTAGTTGGCTAAATTCCTAGCATAAAATTGTGCGTGTGCATTATCTGAAATGAACTTAATTGTTATTAAGAACACATTTTATGATATTTTTGTGTTAAAGCATGCAGTTGTATTGTTTTCGAAAAGTTTCTAAGATTTGTTTATTTCGCACGGAGATTTTCAAAATTGCTACCGGATTGTTTCAAAGTGAAAGTTGGCTAAATTCCTAGCATAAAATTATCTGAAATGAACTTAACTGTTATTAAGAAGACATTTTTATGATATGTTTGTGTTAAAGCATGCAGTTTTATTGTTTTCGAAACCGTTTCTAAGATTTGTTTATTTCGCACGGAGACTTTCAAAATGGCTACCGGCTTGTTTCAAAGTGAAAGTCAGTTGGCTAAATTCCTAGCATAAAAATTATCTGAAATGAACTTAATTGTTATTAGGTACACATTTTATGATATTTTTATGTTAAAGCATGCAGTTGTATTGTTTTCGAAAAGTTTCTAAGATTTGTTTATTTCGCACGGAGATTTTCAAAATTTCTACCGGATTGTTTCAAAGTGAAAGTTGGTTAAATTCCTAGCATAAAATTATCTGAAATGAACTTAATTGTTATTAAGAAGACATTTTATGATATTTTTGTGTTAAAGCATGCAGTTGTGTTGTTTTCGAAAAAGTTTCTAAGATTTGTGTATTTCGCACGGAGATTTTCAAAATGGTTATGGGCTTGTTTCAAAGTGAAAGTCAGTTGGCTAAATTCCTAGCATAAAATTATCTGAAATGAACTTAATTGTTATTAGGTACACATTTTATGATATTTTTGTGTTAAAGCATGCAGTTGTATTGTTTTCGAAAAAGGTTTCTAAGATTTGTTTATTTCGCACGGAGACTTTCAAAATGGTTATGGGCTTGTTTCAAAGTGAAAGTCAGTTGGCTAAATTCCTAGCATAAAATTATCTGAAATGAACTTAATTGTTATTAGGTACACATTTTATGATATTTTTATGTTAAAGCATGCAGTTGTGTTGTTTTCGAAAAATGTTTCTAAGATTTGTTTATTTCGCACGGAGATTTTCAAAATGACTACCGGCTTGTTTCAAAGTGAAAGTCAGTTGGCTAAATTCCTAGCATGAAATTATCTGAAATGAACTTAATTGTTATTAGGAACACATTTTATGATATTTTTGTGTTAAAGCATGCAGTTGTGTTGTTTTCGAAAATGTTTCTAAGATTTGTTTATTTCGCACGGAGATTTTCAAAATGACTACCGACTTGTTTCAAAGTGAAAGTCAGTTGGCTAAATTCCTAGCATGAAATTATCTGAAATGAACTTAATTGTTATTAGGAACACATTTTATGATATTTCTGTGTTAAAGCATGCAGTTGTATTGTTTTCGAAAAAGTTTCTAAGATTTGTTTATTTCGCAAGAAGACTTTAAAAATAGCCACCGGTTTATTTCAAAGTGAAAGTCAAGGGAGGTTACTCTAATTACCTTATTTGCTAGGAATTTAGCCAACTTGTTTCTCTTTAAATTTCTTTTTAACGGAGAAAAACAGTTGCCGTTAACGTTTTAAGTAAATGTACCGGAAATTCCTTTAAAAATCTTTTTCGATATGCTAATTCTTTGAACAGAAAGGATTTCTCGTAAATGCGACATCCACTCACATTAAAAATAAAAATAAGATAAGAATAAAAACAAATATTTAAGAACCATGAATTAAAGCCAAAAATATGACCCGCAAATAAAACAAAATATTTGTAATTGTCACGTTAAATTTTGAAAAATTAGAATTTAAAAGATCGCGTGTGACCATCGTCAGATTTTTCTATAGAAAAATGAAATGTTAATCTTGGGTGAAGAAAAGATTTGACAGATCCTAGAAAAAAATGTAATGTTGTAATTTGTTTTGGTTCTTTAAAATATAAAAGTATTTAAAACGTGCAAGTGTCAATTTTTAGAATAATGGCTTCATGCAAAGGAAGGAATAATTTGTAAAATTATGAAAAACTAATGAAACCCATAACTATTGAATTCATATGAAATAATGGATCTATACACACACACATATATATATATATATATATATATATATATATATATATATATTATATATATATATAATGGATCTGATATATATATATATATATATATATATATATATATATATATATATATATATATATATATAATGTATGTATGTACAATTAATGTGCAATTAATCAGTACCTCGATTAATTCAGTGGATATAAACCTGAAGATCCTTATGTTGAAACTCGAGTAGGTTATCACTTGTACCTATATTGTAATATATATATAGATATAATATATATATATATATATATATATATATATATATATATATTAAAAATAATTTAACATATATATATATATATATATATATATATATATATATATATGTTGAATTATTTTGGTATATAAGGTGTGTTGCAATACACCACTTTAATTTTTAGACTAAGCGAGGGCACGTGGTTTAAACCTCAGCCAATCAACAGAATGAACAAACTCTTGGTCGAAACACATGTTAGTAAATCTATTTTATCTATCCAGTATTTTATTTCCTTTGTTTATTTTTCCTTTCAGCATAATCTGACCATGCCTTCCATATTCTTGCATTAACATCGCGCCTAGATAGATGAATATAAGTTATCAAGAACTTGTTATAATTAAAGCTAAAGAAATGAACGGTCTAAATAAGAATGCAGATAAAAAAAATTTGAAACTGAGGGGGTATAATCGAAAAATAGAAAAACTGAAACTTACTCTTCCATCAATCCCGTCTTTCATTGCTAACTTTTTCTAATTTAACTATTTAGTTAAAACAGTATGTAAAGAATAAAATTACTGTTATTTCTTCTTGTTAATGGATTTCTTTTAAGATTTATCCCTGAGATTTTTATATATATTCATTAAGATAAAACCAAACAATTAGAAATCAATAATGCTAAGTATATATTTATTAAAATCAAATTTTTAATATCAATATGCAAATTGGCCTTCCCATTTACACTGTAAACTGCTATTTTGCTGTGTATATAAATATAATTGCATATTATAAGTATGCAGACATGTCAACAGTATTAATAATATACAACAATTTTGTTAATAATTGGGGTTTATATAAAAATGAAATTATGCAGAAAGTGACATAATTAACTAAGGGAATTGTGACTTGAGTAGTTATATCATTTCCGTTACATACAGACAGACACAATCTTTATAATATAGGGATAGGCATTTTTGTCATCTGCTATGAATTTTAAAAGCGAATTAAAAATAATTAAATTTATTATTTAAGGTCAAGCTTTGTCTAAATCGATAAGTAGTAACGTAATAACCATCATTAAAAAAAGAAAAATATCATTACATATGCACTTTATTTTTAAAAGATTTAAAACTATTTGTTTTGGTCAATTTCGACGCGATCCACCATTTTGGCTGTTTTTCAATGGTTTTAGGCGCTTGTTTACAATTTTAACGTAACATTTGGGATGGAAAATTTTTTTACCAAAAATCAGGTAATTATCCGATTTTAATGAAATTTTTAGTATTGATTTAAGAATTAATGAATTTTATAATGCATCAGTTATTTTATTTTATAATTTTAATTAAGTATTTTTGCTATGAAAAATTAATGTATAAAATTCATTTAAAATAAAAATAATCGGATTTTAAGTTTAAAATGTTATATTTTTAGATTCTAAAAATAAATATCTACTTAATGCAAACCTTATTTTTTTTCGAAAAAAGTATAAGTTTTGAAGAAAATCTCGATTGAAAATGTACCTCCTCCTCTTTTTAAGCAGAAAAAAAACATCGATGTATAATTTATTCTTTTATAAGATAATAGCCAATTAAATAATTATCGAAATGAGTAAAAAAGAAATCTCCAAAAAATGAATTATTTATTATTTTTTTACATTTTATTTTTCGATTTTCGGTACTTATTTTCTCATAGAACAGCAACCGTAAAACATTTTTTTTTTGTTTCTATTCATAACTTCGGTCTTTACTGTAATTAGTACAATATATGACCGACTTGAAAAACATTTTACGCCCCCAACATAAGGGGGGGTGGGGTCAAAATTAAGCGACCTGAAAAAAATGAGAATTTTTTGAAATAAAATAAATAATGCATTATAAAGATCATTTATTGATAAATAAATACTGAACATTTCATTAAAATCCGATAATTCCCTGAATTTTGGTAAAAAATGGGGGGGGGGACTAAAGTCATTTTCTCAAAAACGCATTTTCTCAAAAACGCATTTTAGGCTCATTTTGCCAGTAGCTATTATAATAAGATATGGAAATGATTTTTAATCGTTTTGGGAAAGAGAGCAACTCGAGTCACCCAAATATACTTAGTGAAGACAACATGTAACTTTAGTCCACATTACTTAAAGATTTTGAATTTTGTGCATTATACTCCCACCAACCGGAAAGTGTCTCTTGTTTGTTTAAATATTTTATTACTTCCAAATTACTAATAAAACCTTTTGTTTTTAGACGTATCAGTGATATCAAGAAAGAAATGATAGTTTTAATAAAACAGAAATGCTATAGTGTCGGTTTCAAAAATGTCAATTTTCAACTTAATTCATGTTTTTTTCACAATTGTTATACAAGTATCAGTGAATAAAGAATTATCTTATAAACACACTTCTGCGATATACCCCACCCCAACACTAATGACACCCTGACAATTTGTTTTTAGAAAATCTCAGTGAGATACATTTTCTTATGAACGTAGCGAAATGTCAAGTACAATCTCGGCCATAATTCATTTTAAACATTTGGATAACTTCAGAAATTAAAGATCTCTATTTATTTGTACATTTTTTTTTTGTTTGGTTTGGTTTGTTTTGTTTTACGGCATATCAAACTCAGTGGGTCATTTAATGCCGATAAAGTTTTTAAATAAATCAATTCTTAATGGATAATACAATTTTTTATAAATACATTTTTCTATTTAACCCATAGATGGGACCCTAACAGGTACTACCACTCCGGGTCAGAGTGGACCAGGGAGCAATGGTGATGAAGGGGTGCTCCACATTCCCCAAACCTCCAGAACTGGAACCTCACCATCAGATGGAGTTTAACGTCATTCCCAGACCCGCAGTCACTGCCTTCTAGCACCCATATGATAAAAAAGGTTGGGGCTTGCCATAAGGGCAATGGGGTTGGGAAAATCATATAGGTGCTAGGGCTTGACGTGACCAGCCGATTGATCGGAAGGGGCCTCTCCGACTGCCCGTCTAGCCCAAGATAGGGACAAAGTGGAGTATTGCATGTCATGAACTGCTCATCCACCTGGGTTCTATCCTTAAGCATCACGGGTCGCCACCCACGGCCAACAGGTGGCCCCATTGGGAGGAGTCTTACCCCTCTGCCGAGGTGCAGTCGGTGCATTCTAACGCCCCCGCCGACAGGGCGGTACATAGTTTTATTAATTAACAACTGTAATCTTTGTGAATATTGTTGAGTACAAATTGGAACTTTCGCAAAAATAACTAATAAAATACCTTTTCTACGTAACGCTTTTTGTTATTTATTTTAGAATAATTTCACGATTTAAAGGAATCATTTGAAATTATGTGAAGACATAAAACAGCGCGAGAGACTAAAATATTAAAAATCAAATATTACAATCTTTACAAACTAATTCGAATATCTTTTTAAATTGTTTAACGTAAAATTGTTTAGTTAATATTGTAAACCACGTAACCAGATGTAAAGTAACTTCTCGACGGTAGTTATTGAAAGATTTCAATCGTTTGAAAAAAACTAGTCTGTAAAACTAATTAACGTTTTGATATTAATTAGCATTTTCTAAGGTATTGAAAAGAATTTAACTGGATTTGACGGGCAATATTACCTGTAGGAAATATTAATATCAATTAGATTCTTACTAAATGACCTCAAATGACTTTCCTATTTCTGAACGTTTACCTTTATGTCATATTTCAATAGAGCTGTGATTTTTGTGCATTAGATATTGTTACATTTAATGTTGATTTTCTAAAACAAACTACACGTCTTTACATGCAGATATGCTCTTAACATAGTCATGATAAAAAAATTCAACGACTTCATTTATTCTATATCTCTATTTACTTTCGCTCGCTCTGAAAATGAAAACTCTGAATTCAAACCTGTTTAACTTAGCTTAAGAAATTGACCTTGTGTCCCATCTTGCTGGTGCAGAGAGTGTTGATATATATATATATATATATATATTATATATATATATATATATATATATATATTACCAACCCCTCCAACGAACAGGATGCAATGCAAATTCAATTTCTTAAGCGGAGTTTAACGGGTTTGAATTCAGAGTTTTCCTTCTCTTAGACTAGTTACCTAGCCATGGCTAAAGAGCCCAGTCTGCCCTGTTAATTCCCCATAGCTGGGGGGACAATCGGATTCATACCTTTCCCAAGAGTATTTGCGCCCTGTGAAATACAAACAGCTTTGTCCAGGAATTGAATTCGGGTCGACGAGTCCATTTCCTACGACTTTAAGCACGAGGCCACGCGCTATATATAATTTATTATGGGATTACTGTATTGAGTTCTTCCTTTATTGATATATATATATATATATATATATATATATATATATATATATATATATATATATATATATATATATACGAAGGGTCTCGGGGATGGGTGAACCTCGTCGTCCCCGCAATTGTTCATCGAACTCCTAAAGGATTTTTCACCGCATGCAGGATCGCCTGTAGATGGGCACATCAGTAATCATCGAGTGGGTTGTCACGAGATTCCCACCAGAATCTGCCAGACCGGGGCAGACGCAGATCTCGATTCGTGGGTGATAGAACCTTTACATCGCCGAATACTCGTTTTCAGATCTGTGGAGAATTAAATATTTACAGATTATATGTATATTAAGTATTATTATGTTATTTTTGTATTAATTATTGCAAAGACAACAGTAGAATTTATATGTAATGAAATTGAAAATCCTTGTTTCTGGCTTGAATAAATCCTCTTGATTTTTGTTTCGTTTCGTGGTAATTCCACGGGTCCCGCTAATAATAATAATAATAATAATAATAATAATAATAATAATAATAATAATAATGAAGATTCGCCTCCGGTTTTTGTCTATAACAAAGACTACGTCACTGCTTAAGTCACATTACCCCAAATCGTCATAACATAGAATAAATACACACACAATTTGAACATGCATCATTAGACAGTCCTCATTGTTTTGTTTTTTTGTTTTTTTTTAAATGTGTTTAAAAATTGAGTCTGAAAAATGTGTTTAAAAATTGAGTTTGCAAAATGTGTTTAAAAATTGATTATGAAAAATGTGTTCAAAAATTGAGTTTGCAAAATGTGTTATAAATTAAGTCTGAAAAATGTGTTTTAAAAATTTAGTCTGAAAAATGTGTTTTAAAAATTGAGTCTGGAAAATGTGTTTAAAAATTGAGTTTGCAAAATGTGTTTAAAAATTGATTATTAAAATGTGTTCAAAAATTGAGTTGGCAAAATGTGTTATAAATTGAGTTTGCAAAATGTGTTATAAATTAAGTCTGAAAAATGTGTTTAAAAATTGAGTTTGAAAAATGTGTTTAAAAATTGAGTTTGCAAAATGTGTTTAAAAATTGATTATGAAAAATGTGTTCAAAAATTGAGTTTGCAAAATGTGTTATAAATTAAGTCTGAAAAATGTGTTTAAAAATTGAGTTTGAAAAATTGTGTTTAAAAATTGAGTTTGCAAAATGTGTTTAAAAATTGATTATGAAAAAATGTGTTCAAAAATTGAGTTTGCAAAATGTGTTATAAATTTAAGTCTGAAAAATGTGTTTAAAAAATTGAGTCTGAAAATGTGTTAAAAATTGACTGTGTTTAAATTGAGTTTGCAAAATGTGTTTAAAATTGATTATGAAAAATGTGTTCAAAATTGAGTTGGCAAAATGTGTATAAATTGAGTTTGCAAAATTGTTATAAATTAAGTCTGAAAAATGTGTTTAAAAATTGAGTCTGAAAATGTGTTTAAAAAATGTGTTTAAATTGAAAAAATGTGTTCAAAATTGAGTTTGCAAATGTGTTAAATTGAAAAATGTGTTTAAAAATTGAGTCTGAAAAATGTGTTATAAATTGAGTCTGAAAAATGTGTTTAAAAATTTGAGTTTGAAAAATGTGTTTAAAAATTGAGTTTGCAAAATGTTTTAAAAAATTGATTATGAAAAATGTGTTCAAAATTGAGTTTGCAAAATGTCTTATAAATTAAGTCTGAAAAAATTGTTTAAATTGAGTCTGAAAAATGTAAAAATTGAGTTTGAAAAATGTGTTTAAAAATTGATTATTAAAAATGTGTTCAAAAATTGAGTTTGCAAAATGTGTTATAAATTAAGTCTGAAAAATGTGTTTAAAAATTGAGTCTGAAAAATGTGTTTAAAAATTGAGTCTGCAAAATGTGTTTAAAAATTGAGTTTGCAAAATGTGTTTAAAAATTAAGATTGAAAAAAAAATTGAATACCAAATAAAAATGAAAAAACATAATGTTTTCGGCATAAAACAACCCAACTATGGTGGACGGCATACATAAAAAAAATACAACAAACAAACAAACAAATAAACAAACAAACAAATGACCAAAATCCAAAAAACTACAATTAATCTCATCTTCACACTCATGTTCACAGTTTGTTTTTCAGTTCGCGGGCAAGATCCAAGTATTCGTCTATCTTTTCGGTTTTCTTTCATGTTCACTGTATGGTCGACCAAAACAACAAAATTTACTTCATGACAAGTTCTTCCGAACTTGTTAATTGCGTCTAGGTCTTGTTATCTAGCCAGTATTACGGGTTGGAATGACGTAAAACCCAAATAGCCAACCAACCTGTTCAAGTTTGGACCACTCTATTTGATTTTCCCTATTTTGAATAGAGTTGATATAAATTATATACGCCTTCATTTTCATATTTGTAAATATATATATATATATATATATATATATATATATATATATATATATATATTATGGTAAAGATAGATGCTTAAAAATCGGCCATTTTGTGGTTATAGAACTATTTCTGCCCACAGGTATCTGAATATACGTATGAGGTTCATGTATGTATATATATATATATATTTATATGTCATAATATATATAATATATATATATATATATATATATATATATATATATATATATATATTATATTATATTCATTATATATTATATTTTAGTTTGTTAAAACAATTTTAAACAATGTTAAGCTTAATATTATGGAAAGAAATTCTGAACAAGTATATATTTTGATTCTTTAAAAAATTCTCATATATTTATTGAATGACTTACGTAGAAATCCATTTAGATATATTCCATATCAATTCAACCATCCGGTGTAAATAAATGTGTGCGATAAGCATCTTGATAGAAATACGGATGGGCAGGATAAAAAAAGATATCATTGTCGGAATGAAAATTATTATCATATTTTTCTTTTACAAAAATCGCAAGTGAAAATCGTATTCTCATATGGGGTGATCGACTTCTTCCTGCATTCTCTCTATACATGTAATTCGGTAAAACAACTCTATGAATAATTTATATCCAGTGGCAATATATATATATATATATATATAATATATATATATATATATATATATATATGATAGCGGTGAAAGATCAATGACACTGTGGCTGTGTATAGGGTAAAATAAGATTAGACGCTACATCAACGATATGGACATTCGTCTTAAATACAAAACAATTCCTCTCTATATCTGATATCATAGACACACAACACACACAACACACACACACACACACACAACACACACACATCCACATGTATATATATATATATGTCGTGTGTGTGTGTGTGTGTGGTTGAGAAGAAATATTTTAAAAATATAACAAACAACAGGATGTTATGATCAGGGGAAAATAATTTTATGTCTGAATATTAACATTCGGTATATTGTACCATCTTCAGGACCTGTTAAGTAATGTTTATGTGAGGGACAAAATGAAAGATGTTAAGTGTATAGTAAATGTGTGAATATTCACACATTAACTAATACACTTAACATTTTAATTAATCGGATTATTTCCTCACCGTTATATATATATATATAATATATATATATATATATATATATATATATATAGAATATATTATAACTGGAGCGGAGAGAATCAACTTTTTGGTCTCCTAAATGTTTTTTTAAATGTTAAGATTATGACAGAAAATTATACTAAATTATTCCTTTTTAGGATTGAGTTTTATTTGAAAGAAATTACATTTTAATTGGGTTCTAAATTTGGTAGTAATTTGCATTAAGTAAAAAAAATGACCAATCTCTTGCTTTAATTCTGCTTGTCACTTCCTCCCACTATGCATAGCGCATGGGTAAGAGACTTGGCAGACGAAATTCAGTCAGGTTTCGATCTCGGCTAGAGGTAGCTGTTAAAGTAAAGGCACATTGACGAGAAGTGAACTTCGAAACAACGTGTATGTGGATAACTTCTCTCTGTGTGTATGTGTGTAGCAGAGTTAAATATTTGTGCATGTTAATTTCTCACGAGACAATGACACTCTAATTGTAATATATAGTTGAATATTACGCCATGAAGAACTAATTGAATTTATTAAATTGTATCTTATTAAATGCTATACTTTTATAAGCAAAATAAGTAAGAATGTATTGACGAGACAAAACCACCCAAAGGAGACAACATCACCTTCACCTGGATAACTAATTTCCAGTTTAAATACCAGCGCTAAAGACGATGAGACGAATGAAACCCGAAAGTGGTTCCCACATGATTATATATAAAGCCTCATGAATTATCTGCTTACCATTTTCAATAAAGTTAGCGGTCTGATGAAACTCATAGGTATACACAGATCCTGTGGGCAGAAAAATATCTTATAAACATAAATGCTGATTTTGCCATTTTTCCTTAACAATTATCTGTCTGTTCTAATACATATTGTACATCGAGCTCTCATTTGAACCTTAAGAACTAACATTCTTCTGCTGGAAAAAAGTTCAACTTCTGATCATTCTAACTGATAATACCAACTTACTGTAACCCATATCTATATATATATATATAATATTATTATATATATATATATATATATATAAAGAGAGAGAGAGAGAGAGAGAGAGAGAGAGAGGGGGGGGAGGAGAGGGAAGATTTGTACATTACTTGAGAGGAAATAAGTAAGAGTAACAAAATAACACAATATATATATATATATATATATTATATAATATTATATATGCGCATACACACACTCACACACACACAAAAACACACAACAGATATATTATATATATATATAATATTATATATATATATATATATATAATATTTGTGGGAGCGGATGGAGAGAGTAAAGCAGACAGATTTGCAAAATACATAGATATTATGATCTAATAATGATATTAAATCGCTAAATAAATAAATTCAGACTTAACACCTGTAATCGAGCACTTTTAATTTCATTTTCTCTCTTTCTCTCTTTCCCTAATATATATATTATATATATATATATATTATATTTATTAATAGAGAGAGAGAGAGAGAGAGAGAAGAGAGAGGAGAGAAGAGAGAGGGGATGAGAGATGGAGAAGAGTGTTGTAAATTACTGTGAGGAAATAAGTAAAATGTAAAGTAGTTAAAGTCGTCGGGGGCAGCCTAATGTTCGGTATGAGCCAACAGCGAGGGAGTCCCTATTCCCTTTTCCCTAGTGCTAGCCAAGGAGAAAATTCATCTCTAACTTTCGGAAGTGGAACAAGATCCCTGTGCAAACTATCTACGCTGAGTTGCACCAGGGCTGTGGTATGAACACATAATCTGTGATCATGTGACACTACGAATGAAGCTAAAGTCGGGGGAGTAAATAAGTAAATACCAAATATATCATAAACATCAAAAGAAAAAAAATAAAAGATGAAATAGAGAAAGAAACAAAAGCATGAAAAGAAAGAACGAGAGAGAGAGAGAGACGAAGAGAGAGAGAAGAAGAAGAAGAGAAGAGAAAGAAAGAGAGAAGGAAAGAGAGAGAAAGAAGAGAAGAAAGAAAGAAAGAGGCAGGAGAAGAGAAAAGAAGAAAAAGAAAAAAAGAGTAGAGAGAGGGAAGAAAAAGAAAGAAAAGAAAGAAGAGAAAGAAAGAAAAGAAAGAAGATGAAAAGAAAAGAAAAAAAAAGAAGGGAAAGAAGAAAGAAAAGAAAAAAAAACAGAACTAAGAGTGACAAGAAGAATTGCAAAAAGGAAAAAGAGATGAAGAGAGTGAAAAAGAAAACGAAGAAGAGAGAAGAAAATCGAGAGAAAGAAAAAAAAGGAAAAGAAAGAAGAGGAAGAGGAGGGTAAAGGAAAAAGAAAGAAAGAAAAAAGAAGAAAGGAAAGAAAGAAAAAAAGAAAGAAAGAAGAGAGGAGAGAAAAGAATAGAAACGAAAGAAAGAAAGAGAAAGGAAAGAAGAAACAAGAAACTGAAGGAAAGAAGGAGAGAAGAGAGGGGAAAGAAGAAAGAAAGAAAGAAAGAAAAAGAAATAGAAAGATAAGAAAAAGAAGAAGAAGAGAGAGAAGAAAGGAAAAAAAGGAAACGGAAAGGGAAGTGAAAGAAAAAGGAATATTCCATTAAGGGAAAGTGCATTAACGCCTTGTTGCCCTCATGAAGACATATAATCAATTAAAAGAAGCAAATACCAGGTATTAAAAGTAACAGGAAAATATAAATGCATAATTTAATGGGATCAGCTACGGTGTCGTTATGCCCCTGTAGGGCGGCGTGGGGGGGGATGCACTCCCTTATTTTTGGTAATCAAGCTGAAGCAAACACGGCTCAGAAGTAAGGGTTATGATGTTGATTTGTTTTGCAAATTATTTTTCGCCGCTGGGTTTTCATTCCATTTAGATTTTCCTAGCTTGTTTTTCGTGTTCTTTGATCAGGCATTTCTAATTTGGGAAACGAGCGCCTGGCTGTCGAGAAAGGAGGAGAAAGAATGGCGGGCACATATCCCTGTGTTTTATTTTAAAATTGTTTTATTTTAAACGATTTCTTGTTCAAACCCGATTTATTTTCGGAAAATATTCAACGAAGACATGTAAAAAGTTTGTTTATCTTTCATAATGTAGATAATGTCATTGGTCTTCTGTCTATAAAACCGGAAACTAAACGTTTCCCTGAATTACGTACAATTACTTCAGGAATTTTATTCCTAATATTAAGTTTACAAGAACTTATTTTGGTAACGTTTGCGTTATCCCTATGATAATGGAGATTCTCGTATCTATCGGTCTGTAACCAAAACTATTCCTGCTTACGTCAAGCCATACCACAGGTAGTTCTATATAGTATATATCATATACATAGTAATATATATATAATTAAAGGGCAAGTTGGTGTGTTATGTATCGTCCGGGAGGAAAACCTTCGAAAAAATAAAATAATAGTATACGTATTGAATAGTTTATTATATATAATATAAATTAATTTAAATATTAATATATATTAAATACGATAAAATTCGAGAAGGCAATACAATGCGTAAACAAATAAAGACAATAAAATGTTTAATATGGCTCTAATCGATTTAAAAGGCCCAAAGCTTTATCATCAGAGTTTTTTTCTTGAAAAAAAACTTCTGATGATAAAGCTGTTGCTTTGAATCGATTACGACAATATTAAACATTCTTTTTGTGCTTATTTTTTACGGACATTGTATTGCCTCGAATTTTAATTAATTTAAATCTAACAATCTCAAACAATACTTCGCGCGAAATGTACATACTTTATAATATACTAGTATTATATATATATATATATATATATATATATATATATATATTATATATATAAAGGGCGTTGTGTGTATATGTAATGCTCCCGGAGGAAACTTCCGAAAAAGATACATTTAACGACAAATTACATTTATATGTTATACCACATATAGTCATATACACACAACTCCCATGAACCCTCCCTCACATATATAAGAGCATTAAAAAATAACCCCACCTCATAGAGGTTCTTCCACGGAACAAATGGACATGCCTACTTATTAACAACAGCTCGTCTTACCCGGCGAATTTAATAGCAGGTTCCAAACCCTGAAAAAACCTTTTAATTTTTTAATGAAGTTCTTTCCTATAATGCGGTCCCCTTTAAAAAATCTATAAACATATTCCTTTTCTAAATAAGGAATTTTCGTGTCTTGACGATGACCTAAGGTCGAAACTTAGTTCGAGACAACAACAACATACACCAGAAATGATTTCTCTGTACTCTACTACTTTTTTTTCAATCATATATATACATAAATATACTATAATGATATAATATATATAGTATAATAACTTCGAAATTTCGAAAGAAAAAACTAAACGGCTAAAACTAACGCAAAATCCTTTCACTTCATTCATTTCTTCCTCTCATAATACTGTATTTCATTTTTCCTCTAGATAGTCTCGTATGTTCCTATACCTTGAAAAGGGTTAAGTGTCACCCCGAAATATCAGAATTGGTCGAACCGAGACAGAACAACAGTGAAAATATAAAAATTCTGTTTTTTGTTTCTGCCATTTTTTTGTGTTGTTCTTTTTGTCT
>CM042158.1:31300591-31312612 GCA_023376005.1 Doryteuthis pealeii | reverse complement strand
TTGAAAAAAACTAGTCTGTAAACTAATAGCGTTTGATATAATTTAGCATTTTCTAAGGGTATTGAACAGATTTAACTGGATTTGACGTGCATATATTACCTTAGGAAATTAATATCAATTAGATTCTCTACTAAATGACCTCAATCGACTTTCCTATTTCTGAACGTACCTTTATGTCATATTTCAATAAGCTGTGATTTTGATGCATTAGATATTGTTACATTAATGTTGATTTTTCGTAAAACAAACTACAACGTCTTTACATGCAGATATTGCTCTTAACATAGTCATGAAAAAAAAATCTAACTGACTTCATTTATCGTCATATCTCTAATTTACTTTCGCTCGTCTGAAATGAAAACTCTGAAATTCAAACCTGTTTAACTTAGCTTAGAAATTGACCTTGGTGTCCCATCTTGCTGGTGCAGAGAAGTGTGATGATATATATATATATATAATATATATATATATATATATAATATATATATATAAATTACCAACCCTTCCAACGAACGAGGATGCAATGCAAAATTCAATTTCTAAGCGGGAGTTTAACGGGTTTGAATCTCAGAGTTTTCCTTCTCTTAGACTTAGTACCTTAGCCAATGGCTAAGAGACCCAGGCCTTTCTGCCCTGTTAATCCCCATAGCTGGGGGACAATGGATTCATACCTTTCCCAAGAGTATTTGGCCCCTGTAATACAAACAGCTGTCCAGGAATTGAATTCGGGTCGACGAGTCCATTCCTACGACTTTAAGCACGAAGGCCACGCGCTTATAAATATTATTATGGGGATTACTGTATTGAGTTCTCTCCTTTATTGATATTTATAATATATATCTATATATATATTATATATAATTAATATATATATATATATATAATATATCGAAGGGTCTCGGGATTGGGTGAACCTCGTCGTCCCCCGCAATTGTCATTGCGAACTCCTAAGATTTTTTCACCGCATGCAGGATCGCCTGTAGATGGGCACATCAGTAATCATCGGTGGGTTTGTCACGAGGATTCCCCCTAGCAATCTGCCGCAGACCGGGGCAGATCGCAGATCCGATTCGTGGGTGCTAGAACCTTTACATCGCCCGAATACTCGTTTTCAGAATCTGTGGAGAATTAATAATTTACAGATTATATGTATATTAAGTATTATTATGTTATTTTTGTATTAATTATTGACAAAGACAACAGTCAGATTTAATAGTAATGAAATGAAATCTTGTTTCTGCTCTTGAATAATCCTCTTGATTTTGTTTTCGTTTTCGTCTGGTAATCCACGGGTCCGCATAATAATAATAATAATAATAATAATAATATAATAATAATAATAATAATGAAGATTCGCCTCCGTGTTTGTCTATAACAAAACTACGTACGTCATGCTGCTTAAGTCACATTACCCAAATCGTCATAACTAGAATAATAATTACACCACACATTTGAACATGCACAGTTAGACCGCCTCACTGTTTTGTTTTTTTTGTTTTTTTTTTAAATGTGTTTAAAAATTGAGTCTGAAAAATGTGTTTAAAATGAGTTTGCAAAATGTGTTTAAAAATGATTATGAAAAATGTGTTCAAAAATTGAGTTTTGCAAAATGTGTTATTAAATTAAGTCTGAAAAGATGTGTTTAAAACATTTAGTCTGAAAAAATGTTGTTTTAAAATTGAGTCTGGAAAAGTGTTAAAAAATTGAGTTGCAAAAATGTGTTTAAAAACTCGATTATTAAAATGTTTCAACAACAATTTGAGTTTGGCAAAAATGTGTCTATAAATTGTTGAAAGTGTTATAAATAGTCTGAATGTTTAAAATAGTTGCACAATGTGTTAAAATTGATTCAAAATGTCGTTTAAAAATTGACTTGAAAAATGTGTTCGATTAGTCAAAATTAAAATAAGCGAAAAGTCTTCAAATTGAATCGTGTGTTAAATTATTTGCAAAATGTGTAAATTGATTATGAAAAATGGTCCGTCACCCTGTTCAAAAATGACCAGTCTCTGCACAATGTGAATATAAATTAATCTGAAAGAGATGGGTTTACAAAATTCGAGTTTGAAAAACATTGTGTTTTAAAAAATCTAAGTTTGCAAAAACATGTGTTTAAAAATTTGACTTATAGAACACAATGCTGTTCACAAAAATTGCAGTTGCAAACATGTGTCATAAATTAAAGCTCTGCTGAAAAATGTAGTTTTAAACAATTGACATCGCCTGAATACAAATCGTGTTTCAAACAACTTGAGTTCTGAATACTGTCTGTAAACAATCTTGGACGTTTGCACAAATGTCATGTTTTAAGAAGTGATATGAAAAACCATGTTCAAAGAATTGAAAGTTGGCCAAATGTGTGTTATAAAATTTGGACAGTTATGCAAAAATGTCTGTTCAGTAAATCCAGTCTGCCAAAAATGTGTAAAAAATTGAGTCTGAAAATGTGTTTAAAAATGGTTTGCAAAATGTGTAAAATTGATTTATGAAAAAATGTGTTCAAAAATTGGAAGTTTGCAAAAATGTGTATAAATTAAGTCTGAAAAATGGTTTTTTTAAAAATTTAGTCTGAAAAATGGTTAAAATTGGAGTCTGAAAATGTGTTTTAAAATTCGAAGTTGCAAATGTGTTTAAAAAATTGAGTTTGCAAAATGTGATAAAAATTGATTATGAAAATGTGTTCAAAAATTGACAAGCGTTTGCAAAATTCAAAAAGTCTGAAAAATGTGTTTAAAAATTTGAGTCTGAAAAAATGTGTTTAAAAATTTGAGTCTGGAAAAATATGTTAAAAATTGGTTTGAAAAATGTGATTTAAATGATTATAAAAATGTGCTTCAAAAAATATGAGTTTGCAAAATGTCGTTATAAATTAAGTCTGAAAAATGTGATTTTAAAAAATTGAGGTCTGAAAAAATGTGGTTTAAATGAGTCTGCAAAATGTGTTTAAAAATTGAGTTTGCAAAATGTGTTTAAAAATTAGATTGAAAAAAAAATCTGCAATACCAAATTAAAAATGAAAAAAACATAATGTTTTCGGCATAAACAACCCACTATGGTGGACGGCCATACATAAAAAAAATACAACAAACAAACAAACAAATAAACAAACAAAACAAATGACCAAAAATCCAAAAACCATACAATTAACTCTCATCTTCACACTCATGTTCACAGTTGTTTTCAGTCGCGGGCAAGATCCAAGTATTCGTCTATCTTTTCGGTTTTTTTCATTGTTCACTGTATTGGTCGACCAAAAAACAACAAAATTTACTTTGCATGACAGTTTCTTCCGAACTTTGTTTCAATTGCGTCTTAGGTCTTGTTATCAGCCAGTATTACGGGTTGGAATTGACGTAAAACCAAAATAGCCAACAAACCTGTTTCAAGTTTGACCACTCTATTTGATTTTCCCTATTTGATAGAGTTGATTATAAATTATATACGCCTTCTTTTCATTATTTGTAAAATATATATAATATAATAATATATATTATTATATATATATATATATATATATTGGTAAAGATTAGATGCTTAAAAATCGGCCATTTTGTGTTATAGAACTATATTCTGGCCCACAGTATCTGAATATACGTATAGAGGCATGTATGTATATATTATATATATATTTATATGTTCATATATATATAATAATATAGGTATATTATATTATATATTATTATATATAATATATTCATTATTTATATTATTCTTAATATATATTATAATTTAGTTGTTAAAAACATTTTAAACAATTGTTAAGCTTTATATTTTAGGAAAGGAATCTGAGCAAGATATATATTTTGATTTCTTTAAAAAAAAAAATTCTCATATTTATTGAATGACTTACGAGAAATCCATTTAGATATATTCCATACAATTCACCCAAAATCCGGTGTAAATAAATGTGTGCGATAAGCAAATTCTTTGATAGAATACGGATGGGCAGGATTAAAAAAAGATATCATTGTCGGAAATGAAAATTATTATCATATTTTTCTTTTACAAAAATCGCCAAGTGAAAATCGTTTCTTCATATGGGGTTGATCGACTTCTTTCCTTGCATTTCTCTCTATTACATGTAATTCGGTTAAAAAACAACTCTATGAATTAATTTATATCAGTGGCAATATATATATAATTCATATATATATATATTATTATATATATATAATATATTATGATAGCCAGGTGACAAAGAGTACAATGACACTGGGTTGGCTTGTGTATAGGGTAAAATAAATTAGACCTACATCAACCGATATGGAAACATTCAGTTTCTTAATACAAAAACAAACAATTTCTCATATATCATTGATATCATAGACACACACACACACACACACCACACACAACCACAACACACACACACACACAACACACACATGTATATATATATTATATGTGTGTGTGTGTGTGTGTGTGTATGAGAAGAAAATATTTTAAAAATATAACAAACACAGGATGTTATGATCAGGCGAAATAATTTTATGTCTGAATACTTAAGCATCGGTATATTGTACCATCTTCAGGACACTGTTAAGTAATGTTTATGTGAGGGACAAAATGGAAAGATGTTAAGTGTATAGTAAATGTGTGAATTTCTCACACATTAACTAATCACCTTAACATTTTAATTAATCGGATTAATTTCCTCACCGTATATACTATATATATATATATATATATATATATATATATATATATATATATATATGAAACTATTATTATACTGGAGCGGAGAGAATCAACTTTTTGTCTCCTAAATGTTTTTTTAAATGTTAAGATTATTGACAGGAAAATTATACTAAATTATTCCTTACTTTTAGGATTGAGTTTTATTTGAAAGAAATTACATTTTAATTGGTTCTAATTTGTAGTAATTTGCAATTAAGTAAAAAAAAATGACCAATCTCTTGCTTTACATTCTGCTTGTCACTTCCTCTCCCACTATGCATAGCCGCATGGGTAAGAGACTTGGCAGACGAAAATTCAGTCAGGTTTCGATCTCGGCTAGAGGTAGCTGTTAAAGTAAAGCCACATTGACGAGAAGTGAACTTCGAAACACGTGTATGTGGATAACTTCTCTCTGTGTGTATGTGTGTAGGCAGAGTTAAATATTTGTTGCTATGTTAATTTTCTCACGAGAACAATGACACTCTAATTGTAATATATAGTTGAATATTACGCCATGAAAATGAACTATTGTATCTTATTAAATTGTATCTTATTAAATGCTATACTTTTATAAGCAAAAATAAAGTAAGAATGATGACGAGACAAAACACCCAAAGAGACAACATCACCTTCACCTGGATAACTAATTTCCCAGTTATAAATACCAGCGCTAAAGACGATGAGACGAACTGAAACCCGAAAGTGGTTCCCACAAGAATTATATATAAAGCCTCATGAATTATCTGCTTACCATTTTCAATAAAGTTAGCGGTCTGATGAAACTCATAGGTATACACAGATACCTGTGGGCAGAAAAATATCTATAAACATAAAATCGCTGATTTTAAGCCATTTTCCTTAACAATTATACTGTTCTGTTCTATAATATTGTACATCGAGCTCTCAATTTGAACCTTAAGAACACTAACATTCTTCTGCTGGAAGAAAAGTCAACTTCTGATCATTCTAACTGATAATACCAACTTACCTGTAACCCATCTATATATATATATATATATATATATATATATATATATATATATATATATATAGAGAGAGAGAGAGAGAGAGAAGAGAGAGAGAGGGGGAGGGAGAGGGGAGATTGTACATTACTTGAGGAAGAAATAAGTAGAGTAACAAAATACACAATATATATATATAATATATATATATATATATATATTTATGCGCACACACTCACACACCAACAAACAACACACACAGATATATATATAGATATATATATATATTATATATATATTATTATATATATATATATATTGTGGGAGGCGGATGGAGAGAGTAAAGCAGACAGATTTGCAAAATACATAGATATATATGATCTAATAATGATATTAAATCGCCTAAATAAATAAATTCAGATCTTACACCTGTAATCGAGCACCTTTATTTCATTTCTCTCTTTCTCTCTATCTCCCTATATATATATATTATATATATAATATATATATATATAGAGAGAGAGAGAGAGAGAGAGAAAGAGAGAGAGAGAAGAGAGAGATGAGAGATGGAGAAGAGATGTTTTGTAAATTACTTGTGAGGAATAAGTAAAAAGTAAAGTAGTAAAGTCGTCGGGGCAGCCTAATGTCGGTATGAGCCAGACAGCGAGGGAGTCTATCCCCTTTTCCTAGTGCTAGCCCAAGGAGATTATCTTAACTTCCGGAGTGGACAAGATCCCTGTGCTACTCATACGCTGAGTTGCCCAGGGCTGGTATCGAACCAATAATCTTGTGATTCATGTCGAACACTACCGAATGAGCTAAAGTCGGGGGAGTAAATAAGTAGAATACCAAAATATATCATAAACCATCAAAAGAAAAAAAATAAAGATAGAAATAGAGAAAGAAACAAAAAGCATGAAAAAAGAAGAAAGAGAGAGAGAGAGAGAGAGAGAGAAGAGAGAGAGAGAGAGAGAAGAGAGAGAGAGAAGAGAGAGAGAAAGAAATTAAAAAAGAAAGAAAGACAGAGAGAGGGAAAAGAGAGGAAGAAAAAAAAAAAGAAGAGAAAAGAAGGAAAAAGAAGAGAAAGAAGAAAAAAAAAGAAAGAAAAGGAAAGAAGAAGCGAAAGAGGAAGAAGGAAAGAGAAAGAAGATGAAAGAGAAAAGAAGGAAAAGAGAAAAGAAAGGAGAAAAGAAGGAGAAAGAAAAGAAAAAAAAGAAAAAGAAAAAGGTGAAAAGAAGGAGAAGAAGAAAGAAAAAGAAAGGAAAGAGGAGGAAAGGAAAAAAGAAGAAGAAAGAAAAGAGAAAAAAAAAAAAAGAAAAAAGAAAAAAAAGAAGAAGAGGAGAAAAGAAAGGGGAAAGAGAGAGAGGGAAAGAAAGAAAAGAAAGAAAGAGAGAAAGAAAGAAAGAAAAAGAATGAAAAAAGAAAAGAAAAAGAAAAAAAGAGAAGGAGAAAGAAAGAAAGAAAAAAAAGAGAAAAAAAAAAGAAAAGGAGTGGAAAGAAAGAGAAAAAAAGAGAGAGAGTAAAAGAAAGAAAGAAAGAAAGAAAGAGAGAAAGAAAAAAAGAAAGAAAGAAAGAGAAAGAGAGAGGGAAAGAAAGAAAGAAAGAAAAAGAAAGAAAGAAAGAAAGAAAAAGAAAGAAAGAGAGAGAGAAAGAAAGAAAGAAAGAAAGAAAGAGAGAAAGAAAGAAAACAAAGAAATGAAGAAAGAGAGAGAGAGAGGGGGGAAAGAAAGAAAAAAGAAAGAAAGAAAAAAAAGAGAGATAGAAAGAAAGAAAAAAGAAAGAAAGAAAGGAAAGAAAGAAAGAAAGAGAAAGAGAAAGAAAGAAAAAGAAAGATTCCATTAAGGGAAGTGCATAACGCCTTTGCCCTCATGAAACATATCAACCAATAAAAAGAAAAATACAGATATAAAAGTAACGAAAAATATAATCATAATTTATGGATCAGTACGTGTCGTTTCCCTGTAGGGGGCGGGTGGGGGGGTGCATCCTATTTTGTAATCCAAGCGAAGCAAAAACGCTCAGAAGTTATGAATGTTGATTTGTTTTGCAAATATTTTTCGCGCTGTTTTTCATTCATTTTAGATTCCTAGCTTGTTTCGTGTTCTGATCAGCATTCTATTGGACGACGCTGCTGTCGAAAAGGGAGAAAGATGGCGGCCACATATTTCCCGTGTTTTATCATTTTTATTTTACATTTCTTTCAACCGATTATTTTTGCGGAATATTTCAACGAAGACATGTAAAAAGTTTGTTATCTTATCATAATGTAGATTCAATGTCTTTCTGTCTATAACCGAAACTACGTCCCTGATTACGTCACAATACTTTCAGGAATTATTCCTAATAATTAGTTTCCAAGAAACTTATTTTGGTAATTTGCCTGTTATCCTATGATAATGGAGATTCAGTATCTATCGGTCTGTAACCAAAACTATGTCACTGCTTACGTCAGCATACCACCAGGTAGTATCTATATATATATATATATATATATATATATATATATATAAAGGGCAGTTGTGTGTATATGTATCTCCGGAGGAAACTTCGAAAATATATATAATATATATATATATATATATATATATATATTATTATATATAAAATAATAAAATTCGAAGCAATACAATGCGTAAAAAATAAAGACAAAAAGATGTTTAATATGTCTAATCGATTCAAAGCAAAGCTTTATCATCAGAGTTTTTTTCTGAAAAAAACTCTGATGATAAAGCTTTGCTTTGGAATCGATTAGACATATTAAACATCTTTTTGTCTTTTTTTTACGCATTGTATTGCCTTCGAATTTTATTAATTTATAACATACTTAACAATGCTTCAAGCAAATTACCAATTACTTTATATATATATATATATATATATATATTATATATATAATATATATATATATATATATATAAAGGGCAGTTGTGTGTATATGTATCTCCGGAGGAAACTTCGAAAATAGAACAATTAACGACAAATACATTTATATGTATACACATATAGTCATATACACAACTCCCATGAACCTCCCTCACATATATAAGAGCATTAAAAAAATAAACCCACCTCATAGAGGTTCTTCACGGAACAAATGGACATGCTACTATTAACACACTCGTCTACCCGGAATTTAATAGCATGTCAAACCCTCAAAAACACTTTAATTTTTATAGTTCTTCTATAATGGTCCCTTTAAAAAATCTATAAACAATTTCTTTAAATAAGAAATTTTCTCCTGACGATGACCTAAGGTCGAAACTAGTTGAGAATAAACAACATACAAGAAATATTCCTGCTTGTCTTACTACTTTTTGTTCATATTATATATATATATATATATATATATATATATATATATATTATATATTCGAAATTTCGAAAGAAAAATAACGGCTAAAACTACGCAAAATCCTTTCACTTCATTCATTTTTCTCTCATATACTGTATTTCATTTTTCTCTAGATAGTCTCTATTTCCTATACCTTGAAAAAGGGTTAAGTTCACCCGAAATATCAGAATTGGTCGAACCAGAGACAGAACAACAGTGAAATATAAAAATTCTGTTTTTTGTTTCTGCATTTTTTTTGTTGTTCTTTTTGTTCTTTTTTTCCAATGCTTCAAAATATAAAAAGCAACGTACACAAGAACACAAGTTTATGCATAATATATATATATATATATATATATATATATATATTATGGGTAATAGTAGGGCAGACTGGGCCCTTCAGCCTTGGGTAGGTAACCCAAGTCTAGGAGAGGGATAACTCTCTAGATAGTCTCTATTTCCTATACCTTGAAAAAGGGTTAAGTTCACCCGAAATATCAGAATTGGTCGAACCAGAGACAGAACAACAGTGAAATATAAAAATTCTGTTTTTTGTTTCTGCATTTTTTTTGTTGTTCTTTTTGTTCTTTTTTTCCAATGCTTCAAAATATAAAAAGCAACGTACACAAGAACAAAGTTTATGCATAATATATATATATATATATATATGGGTTAATAATAGGGCAGACTGGGCCCTTCAGCCTTGGGTAGGTAACCCAAGTCTAGGAGAGGGATAACTCTGAATTCAAAATTCCCTCCAGCTATAGGTTAAATAGTAGGGCAGACTGGGCCCTTCAGCCTAACCCAAGTCTAGGAGAGGGATAACTCGGAATTCAAAATTCCTGAGGTCGGTCGTAAAATGCATAATATATATATATATATATATATATATATATGGGTTAAATAGTAGGGCAGACTGGGCCCTTCAGCCTTGGGTAGGTAACCAGTCTAGGAGAGGGATAACTCTGAATTCAAAATTCCAGAGGTCCGTCGTTGACTGGGTTTGTGGCAACCCTTGATGCACCAATTCTTTCCTATCGACTGTCCCGAAAAAGTGTGGATGATCTAACACAAGCCTTCACCACTATAAACAAATCACTGTGTCGGTGTTCATTGTGTGTGTGAACCCTCATGCGTCGAAAATCGACGAGAGAGTCCATAATATATATATATATATATATATATATATATATATATATATATATATATTCAATTTAACTAATACAAATGAAAAGTCTGCCTAACCATTGGTGTCTGAATGTTGAGCCCTCTATAATCTTTTCTCCAATAATAATAAAAAATTTAACCTATATATATATATATATATATATATATATATATATATATAAACTTTATTAGTGTATACATATATATATATATGTGTGTGTGTGTGTGTGTGTGTGTGTCTCTCTGGGGGTGTATAAATATAACGAGAATTTTATTAACATATATACATACGACAATCCATCTTGTATAAGATGTATCCTAATATGTATGTGAGCCTGCATGAGTTTTGTTCATTCCATAATACCCTGTTTTTATATCTCTCATCATATTTTACAACTTTGTACAAGAACCTTCTGTCTTCTTCCGTCTGCTTCGTTTCTGAACAGCTTGTCGACCCAAGAACATATATTGTTAACATGAATATTTTAAACTAAGACCAAGTCGAGTGACGGTTTTTTATGTTCTTCTAACGACAGCGGCGCATTCTCTAGCAAAACAGAACACGAGTCTCTCACAGTTGGGAAGCGACGAAACCGTATCATATTGACCCTTTTAGCATCTTCTTGAGTTATGTTGGATAGACACTTTTAGACCATTATCTACGCTCTCCAGAGAAAAAGAAGGACAAGACGAAAAAAAAGAACAAACAAAAAAATGGAATCCAAAGTATTTATTTTGTGATTTCTTATGAAAAAAAAAGCCCTGGGGGGTCATAAATGTTGCTTCTCGTTAATGGACCCTCATCAATTACTCTGTAGGGTGCTGCATTGTCTACCCGGGCTGAGGCATCGATTCGGGTGTCAAAGGTACGAACTCTGACCCCCGCGTTACGTTTAATGAAGTATCATCCGTAAAATATGACCAGACTGTTGTCAGTACGCGACCACCCACGGCGTGAAAGCGGGCCTCACCGACACAAAAAGGAATAAGGAAAAGAGGTATTCAGAAATAGGATTTTACTCACCATCACTCTATATTATATATATATATATATATATATATATATATGTATATATTCTATGTGTTTTATAATCTTTAAATTTCGCCTTATCATCTGCGCTAGGATCAATTTGACGTCAGATAACATTCGCATTATACAATAAAAATCATTTCACCGAAGAAACACTCTTTAGTTTTGGTGGGGTGGGTGGAATTTAACTAACAGAAAAGCGTGATCTCGATTTACCCTTCCACTTAACAGAATTACATTTATTCATTTAATCTAATTATAATGGAGCATCTCTCTCTCTTCTCTCTCTCTCTCTCTCTCTCTCTCTCTCTCTCTCTCTCCCCCTCTCTCTCTCTCTCTAACCGAAAATACGCCACGCTTATCTCACAATACCTTCAGAAATTATGTAAGTTTATCAATGAGTATTTTATTCATAGTCAAAATCATTAATACATAGAATATAGAAGAGAATGAATCTTATTTATAAACGAGGTATTTCTGAAAATTCTACTTTGCCTCTTCATCCCACTTATGAGGGCGTGACACAAGGACATTTTTATGTGGGGCCACTCATAAACCTAAGCTCGTGGGCGGTAGACACAAAAAAGCGTTTATCCCGTCAGCATTCCCTCCTCAAGGGCGCACCTCAGGTGCTGGGCAATAAACTCAGCTCTGCCCCTTTAAATCAAGGGGGCAGGTATTGCCTGGGGGGATAGCCCCCTGGGATCAACGCTGTTAATTTACATTAACAAACACAGGCCTCGAAGAGCCTATGTCATTAGTGCGTTTAAAATCCCGCAAGCTGTCATATATCCCCAAAATTAAAGTTTATATAATGTATGGTGTGGTTAATTTGCATATTGGTATTAACAAAA
>CM042158.1:31280591-31290591 GCA_023376005.1 Doryteuthis pealeii | reverse complement strand
CCACTCAATTACATCTACTCCTGATGAAGGCGCTTCGGAATGATGAACGTACCAGGGAGGAAAATTTCGGTGGGTTAATCAACTGGCCTAAAAATTAGAAAAGCTCGAAAAGTAACGCGTCATATATGAAATGCCCGCCACATACACACACACACACAAACACACACACACACACATATATATATATACATGTGGGGGGGGTCTGTGTGTGTGTTGAAATGAAAAATAAAGGAAAGAAAATGTTGAATGGATAAAATAGGATTTATTTCATTTTATTTTACTGACACGTGTTTCGGCCATGAGTTTATCTATGTATACATGTATTCAATCTATTATTATGTTAAATACAAAATAAAATAACAATAACAATAATAGAAAAAACTACAGAAATCTTTAGTATACAAGGAAATAGCGGCCTTCGTCAGAGTAAATCCTTATTGTTTCAAATACGGAAAATTTCGAGATGTTCGAAAAAAATATATATGTGTGTGTGTGTGTGTGTGTGTGTGTTTGTGTGTGTGTGTTTGTGTTTGTGTGTGTGTGTGTGTGTGTGTTGGCTGTTAACACGTGCTTGAGTAAGATCATTTAATGTTCTTTTATTTTTCATAGTTGAGTGTAAGTAACATTTGATGCTGTATCCTTGTGTTTTCACAGATCACTCACCAGTCTAGCCCTGGAGTAACATAATCTTCCACAAAATCTACTAACTTCTCCACTTTGAATGCTGCTGAACTGAAAATTACCTTTCTAATAGTTTGCTTCAGTTTTTGGAGTTTAATTCGGTTGGACACAAATTCATTCACAAACCGGTAGATGATGACTCTCCAGCCAGGTCTATTTCAAGCTAGCTTCTTCCAGTCCTCCCCAGCAATAACAGCATTCTTCACATTGTCCTTGAAGCAGTCCTTAAACCTCAATATGCCAGCTGGGATTTCCCCGGAAAATAGTGGTTGTGGGATTCGTGCGAACTAGATGACCAGACCAGCGAAGACGAATTCTAAGGATCGAACTGTCAATGCTAGACAGGTGACATCTTTCAAGTAGTGTGGTGTCTGATGTAAATGACAACCATTCTATACTTAAAATCCTGCGAATGCAATTCTGATATAATCTCTCAAGTGTCCAGAGATGTCGTCTGTAAACAACCCAGGTGTCTCACAGGCGTACAAAATGGCAGTGAGCACACAGACTCCGTGTTATATAATATATATATATATATATATATATATATATATTTATATATATTTGTGTGTGATGTTGTTACAGAGTTTGTCGGTATATGTAATGAGTCTCTCTCTGACTCTGTCTCTATCTCTGTCTCTGTCTCTGTCTGTCTCTATGTCTCTCTCTCTCTCTCTCTCTCTCTCTCTATAATATATATATATATATATATATATATATATTGGAAAGATAATGGTTTTAGAAGCATGAAAGAAATGAGAAAAGTAAATGAAGAATTAAGTTGAATATTGTGTTCTAAGTTTCATTTATTTAACAATATTTCGATGAAATACATTTCTCTTCTTTCGGGGTTCGGGGCTGGGTTAGAGGTAACAGAAGTGTGATGATGTGGGTCCGTTGATTTATGCGCGGTTGGGATGATTTTTAAGTATTTTGAAGAATTTACATTTCCTAGATCTGAGTTTAAACCATGTCTGTGTGTGGGGACGTGTACTATCTATTTTGTTTCTTTTTGTTTTCACTTTTGAGTAGATGGAAAGTTGTGATCTATTAAGATTCATTTCTGGTTGTCCAGTGTTTGCTTTGACTTGTTGAAGGGATTCGCTATAGGTTCATATTGAGACTCTTGTTAGATCTAAGTCTGAGAGTTCTTTGGATCTCCTATGTATCCGCTGTATTTGCATTTGGTGCAAAAGCGCAAACAAAACGAAACAAAATGGATAGTACACGCCTGCAAAAAACAGACAGGGGTGAAACTCAGATCAAGGGAATTTAAATTCTTCGAAATACTTTTATACATCATCAACTGACTACCAACCAACTGACTACCATTTCCCTTCCACTTCCGCTACAAGGGAATTGTGATTGGGATACTGATAAAGTTTCGGTTAGAGACAGACATACACATAATCTCCATTATAATAAATTGTTACGATCACTTACAGAGCTCATATCAATAACTAACAGAGAGCCTTGCTTACACGAATACGGTGAACGTCATTTAAATTTACTCCCAAATAACTCCATCCTGTCGGCTGGGGCGCTAGAATGCACCGACTGCACCTCTGCAGAGGGGTAAGACTCCCCCAACGGGGTCACCTGTGATGCTTAAGGATAGAGCCCAGGTGGATGAGCTGTTCATGACATGCAATACTCCACTTTGGCCCTATCTTGGGCTAGACGGGCGGTCGGAGAAGCCCCTCCGATCAATCGGCTGGTCACGTCAAGCCCTAGCACCTATATGATTGCCCCAACCCTATTGCCCTTATGGCAAGCCCCAACCCCTTTTTATCATATGGGTGCTAGAAGGCGGTGATTGAGGGTCTACATGTCCTGGGAATGACGTTAAACTCTATCTGATGGTGAGGTTCCAGTTTTGGAGGTTTGGGGAATGTGGAGCACCCCTTCATCACCATTGCTCCCTGGTCCACACTGACCCGGAGTGGTAGTACCTGTTAGGGTCCCATCTATGGGTTAAATAGAAAAATGTATTTATAAAAAAATTGTATTATCCATTAAGAATTGATTTATTTCAAAACTTTATCGACATTAAATGACCCACTGAGGTTGATATGCCGTAAAACAAAACAAACCAAACCAAACACATTCTCCCTGCCTCTCTCTCTCTCTCACACCTATCATTCTCTCCCCCTCTGTCTGTCTGTCTGTCTCTCACACACACACATATACACACAAAGATATACAATATCACATGTTGAAGTTATCAGAGAAATTATCATTCCAGATGTTCATTAACCTGTCAATATTGTTACATGCTTTGCTTATGCGTATGTTGGTATAGCTTTCAGTAGATGGAATATTGCTACCGAGTTAGATTCATTTTAAAGCGGAATCTCTATTGATTTGTGATTTTCTTCAAAAATACTAAAAAGAACAAGAGTCCTCAGCTCGTAAGTATGACAGTTTTAATGAAAAGAAATATATTGAATTAATGACTAACGAACTTAAATAAGAACACATATAAAAGGATTTCACTTATTTTAATTATATTCTAATTGGTTTCTCTATAAGATAATTCATAGAATTTTTTTTATCATATGGGTGCTAGAAGGCGGTGATTGAGAGTCTACATGTCCTGGGAATGACGTTAAACTCTATCTGATGGTGAGGGTCCAGTTTTGGAGGTTTGGGAAATGTGTAGCACCCCTTCATCACCATTGCTCCCTGGTCCACACTGACCCGGAGTGGTAGTACCTGTTAGGGTCCCATCTATGGTTTAAATAGAAAAATGTATTTATTAAAAAAATTGTATTATCCATTAAGAATTGATTTATTTCAAAACTTTATCGGCATTAAATGACCCACTGAGGTTGATATGCCGTAAGACAAAATAAACCAAAACCAACCCAAAGAACTCAACCGCGTTTGAGAATATATATTACAGTAATCGCGCGCGCGCGCGCGTGTGTGTGTTGTGTCGTAAAATAAAATTGCCGCCTCCTGAATACAAATGTCGCATTTTGACCTGGGAGAGTATATGCATTGGGTTCTGAGTATTAGTGGATCACTACGCATTATTTTTTTATATAGTTTTCCCCCAGAGATCATTTACTGTACATTTGGTCTTGAAAGAGTTAAAGAATATTCAGACCGTTGTTATTATATTTTACGCCAGCGTTGAATCAGTAGAAAAAAAGGGGTCATGCAGCACAGAACACAATATTAAATGAAAGCATGGTTTTTCTTATTTTCCCGTCAATGTATAATATCGATATATATACAACACACAAAAACATACAGATACAGAAACACACAGACACTCCCACCCACGCATATATATATATATATATATATATATAATATATATATATATATATATATATATATATATATATATGAAAAATAGATGGAAATTAATCCGACAGTATGAATTTAACATTAAAAAAAATGATTTTTATAATTGCTGACAGAAATCTGTTTCGACCCCTTCAATGGATAGGTTATCATCAAGAGCAACATATGAGAGAAAGACGGAATGAAACAACTGTTAGAAGGAAGGGTACAAACAAAACGCTATTATTCAATGCTGGAATTTTTAAAAATGCCTGTTCTGTGTTAAAAATAAAATAAATTTTATTTTAAAAAATCAGAAGCATTATAGTTCATAATAAAACTCAAAAGAGTTTGATGTAAAATTATATAAAAGTGTGTGAGTATCAAAATTGTTCATGATATATTCCTGCTATTAAAAAAGTAATTTACAAACTACAAGAGATTTGAAACTTTACATCTTTCTAGATTTCTGTCAGCAATTATAAACATCATTTTGTTTTTTCAAAAATGTTAAATTCATATATATATATATATATATATATATATATATATATATATAATATATATATATAGTATCCATTGCAGTGGCGTCAGTAAGTAATCCAAAACATTAAAAATATAGAGCAATAATACTAATAATATTATTGTTAGAGGGAAAATAAAGGGTCTACCATGGTTTCAATCAAATTGATATGATTTCCTCAGGACCCAACTCTACGATAATAAAGTTGATGTAATTCCTAAGTTAAATTCAACTAGGGAATTAAATCGACTTTATTAACGTAGAGTAGGGTCCTGAGGAAATAATTTCAATTTGATTGAAACCATGGTAGACCATTTATCTTCCCTCTAACAGTAATATATATATATATATATATATATATATATATATATATATATATATATATATATCATGTATTTACCAAGATAGAAATGAACAATGAATGAAACGGTTTTTTATTTAGAATACAAGATGTACCATAACAGTATCGAGATTGAAGCTGTATTTACCAAGATAGAAATGAAAAATGAACGAAACAGTATTTTGTTTTCAGAAGAAAAGGTGTATCAAAAAGTACAAAGTTTAAAGCTGTATTTACCGGGATAGAGATGAATAAGGAAAGGAACTTTTTTCAGAACACAAGGTTTGACGAAAAGTACAAAAAATCTAGATACTTTTTTGAAACGCCTTGTATATTACTACCGATATTATTAACAATTTTAACATCTTTTTTTTTATTGTTATTAGTGAAATCATTACAGATAATGATTTTCATTGTCGTTAGTTAAAGGCCATCGAACAATGACAATAAAACATTAAAAATTATGTTCTTATTGTCTAGACATAAACACCGCCTTGTGTAGCCTATAAGTATTACCAACAATCGGCAATAAGACGATTATTATCATTTATATTTTTAAAGAAATGTCGTAGTGAGGGGTTTTTGATTTTTAACCATCAGTATTGCCAACAACATACTCATACCTAAACGATATAACCCCCTTCCTTCCCACACCCACTTCCTACAATCCATTGTAGTATTTGCATCTCTTGCACAACAACTCCCCTGATTCATGTGTGTATATGTGTACAGTATGTACGAAGACATACACATATATATGTATATACTCAGCAGTGATTGAAGCACGCACACACGCACACACACATACGCATGGGCGAGTTACAGTACACACACACACAAGGATGACAGTGAACACTGATACAGGAACCCATACACATAAATATATAAGTATAATCCCCATCCTCACCAACACTGAAAATATTTAATCATATTAACAGGTTTTCAAAAGAACCCTCTCACTCTGATGAAAGCGCAAGAACGAAGAAACCCAAGGGTCGCAGATTTACTTTCATGGAATATATATATATATATATATATATACACACACAATCCTCATTCCTCATATATATATATATATATATATATATATATATATGAGAGTAAGTAAACAAACAATGTGTTTATTTGATATGGCTTTTAGCCGACAATTTTTGGAGGATACGTGCTTAATTGAAGTCATACCTAATTTTGAAAATTAATTCATTAATTATTAACTAATTATTTTCAAAATTAGGTATGACTTCAATTAAGCACATATCCTCCATATATATATATATATATATATATATATATTATATATATATATGAGGAAGGCGGATTGGAGTAAATCCGACAGAATATAGTAAATATATGTGGAACACACGAACAAAACTCAGATAAGCCTATGTAGGAGATATATTTCGCTAAGCATTAAGCTCAGCATCATCAGTCTAAACGACTGATGATGCTTGATCATTGCAGCATCATATCTTCTATGAAACACTTGTATGATGCCTTAATGATCAATTAAACGACTGATGATGCTGAGCTTAATGCTTGGCGAAATATATCTCCTACATACGCTTGTCTGAGTTTTGTTCCTGTGTTCCACATATCTCTACTATATATATATCATTTGATAGAGAAAATAACAGAGTAGGAAAAATCTGGCAAAATGTGAGGATAACTATTGGAAAAGTGAATAACTAACACAAAAAAATTGTATTCAATTAATATTTCGCTTCTGTTGATTTAGAAGTTTCATCATAATCATTGATTCTTATTAACCATCTAAAATCAACAAAGGCAAAATGTTAATTGAATGGAATTCTTTGTGTTCGTTAATCACTTTTCCAATGCTTATACACAAACACACACATACACGCATATATATATATATATATATATATATATATATATATATATATATATATATATATATATATATATGGGTAGATACTTGAGATTAGGGAAAAGGAAAAGCGAATAATATTTGAAAAACAAAACGGCCTGACAAAACCTTAAAATCATTTTGTAAGCTCTCTAAGAAAGGGTATGTTTGACCTCATTTAAGCTACGGGTTGCTGGTTGTGAACTTTAACATAGAAATATATTTCAAATTCCCCCCACTCTCTCTCTCTCTCTCTCTCTCTTTCTCTCTCTCTCTCTCTCTCTCTCTCTCACACACACACACACACTCTCTCTCTCTACTCTCCAGTGTGAAACTAACATTATATAACGAGGTGGTATTCAAGAGATACATAGAGGGGAAGAAAGTGATAAACAGAGAGTAAAGTAAGAGATTGGTCGGTTTTTGACTTAATTGCAAATTACGACTAATTAGAACCAATTAAATTGTAATTTTTTTCGAACACAATTCAATCCTAAAAGTAAGTATTAATTTAGTATAATATGGTGTCATTAAATTAAACAGTAAAAAAAAGCCTTTAGGAAGCAAAAGTTGATTAACTCAGCTTTAGTACAATAATAGATAGATAGATAGATAGATATACGTGTGCGTGATTTAACAAATGGTAATTTTTTTCTATCTTTGTTTTATGCTAAATTGCTGTTTCGCATCTTTGCTTTTGTCAATATGGACACTGACGTAATAAAACTCTATGATTGGTTGGCTTCTCCGATCATCACTGTTTGGTAAGTCCTGCAAATGTTTGGTTGACTTAAGCACTATTTGCTTAATCCACGCATGCGCAAGGCAAATCTTTTAGTGGCATAAACCGGAAAGCAAACTAACACCAGTAATTTCAGTTTCTTTCTTTCTGAATTATCGAGTGCTCAACCCCTTGGTATCGGCGTTAAATCTCTCTCCACTCCTCTATCTCAGATCTAAGGAGAGCTGGTTGCTCAATTTAATTGAACAGAGCAATATAACTGGTAAAGAAAAATGCCTTAAAACGGTCCGTTTGCGGTTATAGATCTATTTCTGCCCACAGGTATCTGTGTATACCTATGCGTTTTATCGGCTCGCTAACTTCATTGAAAATGGTACACAAATAATTCATGAGGCTTTATATATTTTTTCCTGGTGACTGCTGTAAAGATATCGGGTTTCATTTTCAATAAAGTTAGGGGTCTGATGAAACTCATGTTTTTTTTTTTTTTTTCATATCTAGGGTTTTATCGTATTTTATCGTGTTTTTTTTTGGGGTGGGTGGGGGGAGGGCTGTAAGTGTAGGGATCTTTTGTCTTACCCAGAAACCCTAAGTGAAATTTATCACCCTGTTCGCTCTTCTTTCTGGATTTTCATATTTTTTATATTTTTCATATTTACGCTTTTATTGTGTTTTGTTGTTTTTGTCTCTAAGTGTTTTTTTTTTGTTTCACCCACAACAAATTCAAATTGTGTAAATTATCACTTTTTCTTTCTCCTTTCTGGTTTTATTTTGTTTTGATTTTTAAAATATCTTAAAGTTGTTTTTTTTCTTTATAAATATACGGGAGTTTTCGTTTTACCCTGAACTCCTTGGTGTACATTCTCTCTTCCCTCTGTGTTTTATCCTTTATATTTACAGATAAACATTGGAATGCTCTATTCTACTTAGAATAATTGGAACACTTATCAAGAGTTTATATAGTCTAGAATTCCCTGGAGAGTTCTCCAAGCGGGAAGTAATCATAAAGTAGGGGAGGTAAATCTCAATTACTTATTACAATTTAAAAAAATATTTTTTATATTAAGGTTTTGATTAAACCAAACTTAACGAACCTAAATTCTACCATCATAGGTTTATATATATATATATATATATATATATATATATATATATATATATATATATATATGTGTGTGTGTGTGTGTGTGTGTGTGTGTGTGTGGTATAATGTTTTAAAATATGATACTTTATTGATTAGCAATTTTACACGAATAAAAAGAAAAGAGAGCGAAAGAAGGGAGAAATTTAAGAAGGCTTTTGATCGGTGCTTTTTCAAAAGTAACAACCCATAGATCGTTTAAAAGTCACTCAGTATATATATATATAATATATATATATATATATATATATATATTGAGTAAAAAGAGGGGGATGAGACCATGTAAATTTTGGAGGCAACATGAAGGAAAAAAATGTATATTATACCTTCAAGTTAGCCCTACTTCAGCTGTCATGTCCCCAGCAAAAATTACTAGGGAGTGTTTTTAGTGTCTTTGTCTACACAAGGACGGGCAGTAAGAATAATGGTGACTGCCTCCAGGTCATTAAGGTGGTGGTTTATCCTAGGCCTGTATAGAAAGGAAAATTGCTGATCACTGTAGTTGATTTTACGCCTATTTAAGTTACAAAAGTGATTCTGCCATCGGTGATCACCTTTGTAACATAAATAGTGGTAAAAATCAACTATAGTGATCAGCAATTTTCTTTGTTTATATATATATATATATATATATATATATATATATATATATATATATATTTGGGAATAAAAAGGCCTTAAATACCATAACTTTGCTCTGTTTACAATAATAAACAATAATTAAACATTGAGCTCTCATACGGAACCTGAACTCTACAACAAACTACGGGTAGAGAATTAGGACCCACCTAGAATCACCTTGTACCAAGAAACTTGGTACCGCACCAAAAGTATATATATATATATATATATATATATATATATATATATATATATATATATTATATATATATAGATGATAACTGACGGAAGATTAAGGTACACCAGTATTAATATATATATTTGTATATTTAGTTTTGTTACGATTTTGTGGCCATCCTTTAGGCTTCAAGCAAGAGCTCTTGTCCAGCAGGGATCATCTGTGTTAAGCAGAGCGCGATCCTCAATCCTTTGGTTGTTCCTTGGTACACTCCCTTGCAGGTCCTTCATCAATGGTTGCAAAGGACGTCTCTCAGTATCAGCGATTAAGTAGTTAACCAGCAACGTATTCGGGCTGTTGATTGGCTGAGGTGTAAACCACGTGACCTCTCTTAGTCTATAAGTTTAAGTGGTATTGTAGCACACCTTACATATCAAAATAATCCAGATTTTTTTATAGTGTTGTTTTTCTGTAAGTATAAGGAAATTTTGGCTGTTTTAAACGTAATTGTTTATCACCAATCGATTTACAAATAACTCACAAAAATCATCAACTTATCAAAATCATGTTTTGCTTAATGGCATTCTAATGGAGTACCAATCGGGGTAGT
>CM042158.1:31240591-31273091 GCA_023376005.1 Doryteuthis pealeii | reverse complement strand
CAATTGATCGGAGAGGGCTTCTCTGACCGTCCGTCTAGCCTAAGTAAGGGCCAAAGTGGAGCATTGCATAACATGGACTGCACAGTTAGGCTCCTCGTAAGAATCGAACCCATTGCAGTAGTAAGAGCCTGCGACACTGGCTTTCTGTTCCTTATATCCTTACTCTCCAACCATCCTTAGGTTGCGTTTGCATCCTTCTAATTGGTAGCCGGGGTTTCTTTCTAGCATCACAGGTCGCCACTCATGGCCACAGGTGGCTCTATTAGGGAGGTATTTCCCCTCTGTAGAGGTGCAGTCGGTGTAATCTAAAGACCCAGCTGATAGGGTTCCCTACTTTACGTAAGTCTAAATTCCAATGCAAAGGTTCATAAGGCAACGGATTTGTCAAAGAAAATTGTTTTTCTCTGTAAGTTTGGAGTAAATCTAAAATGTTGTCTGTTTTTTTTCCCTCTTTTCCTGACGCCAATGTTATGCCGATTGCCAGTTAATATGTCGACTTAGTACATGTTTTATTAGTTTCTTCTAACAACTCATCTTATTCGCGACTAAGACTTGACTTTTTTTCTCTTTTTCTTTTTTCTCGTCTTGTATTTCTGCTCTTCTTATTTAACATTTATTATTTATTATTCAATTAAAAAATATATATATATATCTTTCGACTGTCATCATTGCTGAGATAAATTGTTTTTCTTTACCTTCTATCGCTTTTTCTTTCTTTCTTTCTTCTTTGTTTCTTTCATTTTTCTTTCTTTGTTTCGTTCTTTTTCTTTTTCCTTTCTTTCTTTCTTTTTTCTTTCTTTCTTTCTTTCTTTCTTTTTTTCTTTCTTTCATTCTTTCTTTCTTTTTTCTTTCTTTCTTTTTTCTTTCTTTCTTTCTTTCTGTTCTTTTTTTTTCTTTCTTTCTTTCTTTTTTCTTTTTTCTTTCTTTCTTTTTTCTTTTTCTTTCTTTCTTTCTTTTTTCCTTTCTTTCATTTTTCTTTCTTTGTCTTTTACTTTCTTTCTTTCTTTCTTTTTCTTTTTTTTTTCTTTCTTTTTTCCTTTTTTCTTTCTTTCTTTCTTTTTCTTTTTTTTTTCTTTCTTTCTTTTTTTTCTTTTTTCTTTTTCTTTTTTCTATCTTTCTTTTTTTCCTTTCTTTCTTTCTTTCTTTTTTCTTTTTCTTTCTTTCTTTTCCTTTCTTCTTCTTTCTTTTTCTTTTTTCTATCTTTTTTTTCTTTTTCTTTTTCTTTCTTTCTTTCTTTCTTTCTATTTCTTTTTTCTTTCTTTCTTTTTCCTTTCTTTCTACTTTCTTTTTTATTTATTTCTTTTTTCTTTTTTTCTTAATTCTTTTTTTCTTTCTTTCTTTTTTTTCTTTCTTCTTTTTTTCCTTTATTCTTCTCTATTCTTCTATCTTTCTTCCTTTTCTATGTTTTTCTTTTTTGTTCTTTTTCGGTTTATCTTTCTACTCTTTTTCCCTTATTTTGCTTTCTTTCTTTCTTTCTTCTTTTTTCAGCTTTTTGTTCTTTTTCCCTTTTCCATATTTTTCTGTTTTTTTTTTTTCCTTCCATTTTTCCTTAGCTTTTCTTTCTTCTTTCTTCCTTTTTCTTTTTCTTTTCTTTCTTTTTCTTTCTTTTTCCTGCTTTTCTTTCTTTTTTCCTTCTTTATTCTTGTCTATTTTTCTTTCCTTGGCTAATTTCTATCCCCGTCCACACTACATCATCATCATTATATTCTTCTTCTTCTTCTTCTTCTTCTTCTCTTCTTCTTCTTCTTCTTCTTCTTCTTCTTCTTCTTTTCTTTCCATTTTTCTTACATATTTTCTCTGCTCGCTTAATAATAATTTTTTCCCGCTTAAAACTGCTTTATTTTATTTTACCTTCCTCTTATTTTCTATTTATTTAACTCCACGTCTTGAACAATTCCCATATTAAATGATTTTTTCTTCTAAATATTTTACTTTTACTTTCACTTTCAATTTAGTTGCAGATTAGTCAAAAATCTATTTCTTCCTTCCTATCAACAGTGAAAAGCCAATTGCTACGCAAATCTTAACCAAGAAAAAAGAACCATCATTTTCTTGTCTTTTCTTTTTAATCTCTCAACGGAATCGCTGGTGATAATTTATTTATTCAAACATTTCCTTGTGTATTTGCGTTTTTAATATTTCAATAGCATATTTCTCCTGTCTATCAACAGCATTATAGACAAAGTCAGTTTTTAAAGAGAGACAAATTCAAGCGCCACTGCTCCCCAAAAGAGCGTGATAAAAGAAACCAGGGAAAATAAATTTGATATTTGTAATAAACATTTTAAACTTTGGCAATGGCGTCTTCCCTGCTCAGGCATCTGCTTTGTATGGACACACACACACATACATATATATATATATATATATATATATATATATATATATATATATATATATTTCTGAAGAAAAAGGTCTTAAATACCAGGGGTATCGTGATTATGGACCATTTCCACTCGTGGGTATCTGAGGCCCACCGAGCTTCGTCAGACCACGTTTTTATTTTTATACAATTTTATATATTATAAGAATAAAAATAAAAACGTGGTCTGACGAAGTTCGGAGGGTCTCGGATACCGACGAGTGGAAATGGTCCATTATCACGATACTCCTGGTATTTAAGGCCTTTGTATTCACAAATAAATTTGCTCTGTTTATAAAAATTAAGTATTGAGCTCTCTTACGGAACCTGAACTCTACAACAAATTACTGGTAGAGAATAGGACCTGCTTAGAATCATCTTTGTACCTAGAAACTTGGTACCCCAACAAAGTATATATATATATATATATATATATATATATATATATATATATATATATATATATTCTAATCCCTCCGTAAGAACAGGATGCCACACAAGGTCAATTTTTTAAGCAGAGTTTAACAGGTTTGAATTTAGAGTTTTCATTCTCCTAGACTGGTTACCTTGCCAAGGTTTAAAGAGCCCAGTCGGCCCTACTATTTATCCAAAGCTGGAGGGAGAATATATGATTCATACCTTTCCCAAGGATATACGGTCTACTAGTCTACCTTGCTAAATATTACACCACGGTCGGATGCCGTGGTTTCAATAATTATTCCTATATAATGGGAAGTGTCCCTGTGATGTAGGTAGCATGATGTGCTGTGTTATCGTAGTACGTGAGTTTGAACTCCAATCGTGATAATACGTTCACTTTCGGATTAATTCCCTTGATAAATATATGGACCTACCCAATACACCCAGCTACGGGTTAAAGAGTACCTCAATAGTTCTTCTACAAGATCAATAAATAACACACGCACGTTTATATGCCATTACACACAAAAAAAACCAAAATTCTTAATCAATTGGAAGATTTTTATGCCTTTATCGGAATCTAACGCTTGCATGATGCCTTTTTTTATGTTGAGAGTCACACAAAAATAAAAGAATATAAAATCTAACTTTTGTGCTTATTAATAAATAAACAAAACTGGCATCACACGGGCGTTAGACTCTGAGAAATGCAAAAGAATATTCAAAATTGACGGACGCACGAGGAATTCTCACACACAAATACTTGAACCTTGCCAGAGAACTGAAAAAAACTGTGGTAAAGGTGATACAAATTGTAGTTGTTGTATTTGGGTTGGTTGGTTGGTTGGTTGGTTGGTTGAATTTTACGGTATGTCAACCCTTGTATTTTTTTTATACCGAAGACATTTTCTTTTTTGGTGAATATTAAGTTTTTTTTCAAACTCAATTTTTTAAACTCCTTTTTTTAATGTATACCATAGATGGAACAAAAAATTGTCTTTGGGCTAAGCAGGAACATTTGATGGGACGTAGGAACTATTTTTTCTTTTTTTAAATAAAGCTGTATAACCATTCCCATCTGATGATTTTTAAAGTATTTCAAAATGCTTTTCAAAATCTCATTTTGGTGAGAATTAAGTCATAAGAAGATGAATCAAATAAACAACTTGTCCAAGAAGCACTACCCCTACCCCTATTTTTATTTTTAATTTATATAATATATATATATATATATATATATATATATATATATATATATATACTGATTTACCTTTTCTTGGAGCTAGCAGGAAAATTTGGAGTGTAAGAACTTTAATTTCTTTTTAAATTTAATAAAGCTGTATCTTCTTGGGTCTGGTTTTCAAATTAAAAAAAAATGCTGATTAATTCTTATGTAATATTCTAAAAAAAAAGTGTAAAACCCTTTTTTAATGTGTACCATAGATGGAACACTAACCGGTCAAAGTGGACCTGGGTGTAGTGGCGATGAAGGGTACTCCACATTCCCTAGAGCTCCAAAATTGAAACTTTACCATTACATGTAGTTTAAAATTATACCCAAAACACCAAGATCCTCAGCCGTCGCCATCTTGCCCATATATGACAAAAGGGTTAGCAATTTACAATGTGTGCAATAGGGTTAGGACTATCATGTACGTGCTATGGCATGACGTGACCAGCCGTTGGAAGAGACACTGTCTCTCCGGCCATCCGTCTAGCTTATTAAGAACCAAGGTAAAGTGATATATCTTATAGATTGCTCAGTCACCAGGATTCCGTCCTTAATCATCACATTATTTTTCTACATTGCAAATAATGTATTTTCGATTAACACCGGTAAATGTAGGTTTAACATCAATGCCTGGATGGTCTCAATTTTTCAGGTCCTCAAGTCTTTCTTTTACGCTTTCAGGGACCGTTCCAAGTGCCCCAACTACAACTGATATCACTTTCACCCTCATATTCCAGAGTTTCTTTGTTCAATTCTCTAGCAAGGTCTAGATTGTTATTATTGTTATTATTATTGTTGAGTTCTTCACACCAACGTTAGCAGATGATATTTACCTGGGATCTGAGTGACAACAAGTCTCCTCGGTTCTCCAGGACTCTTCAGAGTATTCAGGTAGATTGCAGCAGTGCATTATTCTGGATGGTCTCAATTTTTCCTCTGACCCCCAGATTTTCCAGTCATTTTTCCAAGCTTTTTGGGACTGTTCCAAGTGAACCGAGTACAATTGGTATCACTTTGACTTTCATATTCCATACCGTTTTCAGTTCTCTTGCTAGGTCCAATTTTTTTTTTTCTTCTTCTTCTTCTTCTTCTTCTTCTTCTTCTTCTTCTTCTTCTTCTTCTTCTTATGAGTTTTCACATCAGTGTTAGCTGATGGTCTTTCACTGGAGTCTGAGTGACAGCAAGTCTCCTCAGGTCTCCAGGACTCTTCTGAGTATTCTGGCAGATTGCAGCAGTGCAGTGTTCTGAATGGTTTCAATCCTTCCTCTGATACCTAAACTTTCCAAACCCTTTTCTAATCCTTTTGCGACTGTTCCAAGTGCACCAACTACAATTGGTATAACTTTCATTTTCATATTCCATAACTTTTTCAGTTCTCTGGCAAGGTCCAGATATTTGTCAATTTTTTCATTTTCCTTTAATTTCAGCCTGTGATCCACAGGCACTGCAAAATCCACCAGTTGACAAGTTCTTTCTTTTTTGTTAATCAACACTAGGTCTGGTCTTCTTGCTGGGATAAGGTGATCCGTTATCAATTACATCAATCTATGATAATTAATAACTGTGATATCAACGATATTACAAATAATTATAAAATGATACCGGTTTTTTTATACATAATCTAGTAAAATTAAATTCGATGAGTTGATGAAACATTGGAATGCTAATGTTAATTATAACTACAATGAATTTATGCTGTTTCCTCACACCATTCAGGAATAATCAGAAAACTGCGAGAAGGGTAGAAGATGAAAACATGATGAGACCGATACAGTGTACAGTCGCTGCAAAAGAATCGGCGGTTTGCAAGAGAATTGAGATTATTCAAATCATGCAAGTGGAAACTCCCGCGTGGATTGATAATCATCGGAGAGAAATACATTGTTCTTTGTTTCACCACATTGACAACAATGTGCCTCGGGCAAGAAGTGAGAAATATTAACATCCAGAATCGTGAGGGCGATTGCAAAAATCACAAGTGTAGAAATTTGTAGCGAAATTGAACGGCAGAACTGTGGACGAGCGGATTCCCAGCCCCCCACAAACAAAGCGCGTCAGGATATGTTTGGCATGTGCGAGGGGGGGGGAGTGTGGTGAGTGCCCACGGATATTTGCTCTCGCTACCTCCTCGTCGCTGAAACGCTGTTGTTGCAGAGACCCGGATGAGACGAATCAGAATTTGCATAAAAGGTAGCCGAGCGATGATAAAAACGAACAGTGGCTGATACTGCGAGTCAGCAAAAAAGCAAGTGTCTGGACCAGAAGTGAAATTCGACGACTACTGTGTTTGGGGTGTTAGAAAGTGAGAGTAACGTGCTCAGTTGGTAGAGACTGTGCTGACGGCGAAAGGTAATACTGTTCAATTGAACAGACTTCAGTTGGGAGAACGAGAGTAGTACTTTCGTGAGTGATTGTTGCAGTTGGGAGAATACATACGTCGGACTTGACTGTGCCCCCACCCCCCACCCCGAGTTTACTTTCATCATTACATTTCGTTTGTTAGAAAATTCCTATTAGATAATCAGTATTCTGATAACACAAGTTGAATCTGTTCTGAGAATCCAGAGTAAACCCCCAAAACAAATCTGGAGCCGAAGTCCCTAAGGTTGTGTGATGCTGAAATCCAGTGCTACCCATCAACTCCTGCGACACAACCGTTTCCAAACTACATTGGTTCCTCGCGTTTCCTTTTGTTAACAGCGGCAGTACAGAGAGGGGGGATTTGCTGCATGGACAACAGCTCATCCTCCATATGAAATCGCACAGACTATGTAGTTCAAAAAAAGAAAAAAAAACACACACTTTGACACTACTCCATCGTCTCTCATGGAAGGCTGCCAACAAGAATAGGTCGTTTATATATCAGGTTGGACTATTCCACTATGTGCCTTGACCAAGCTCATTGCCAGGATTCTGATTGGCTGCTAGTTTTAATGTGGACACTTTGTTCAATATAAACCCAACATATGGCCGTGTTATGATAGCTATTTAGTTACAATCACCTGTTTTTGTCTGAATACAAGATGTGTCATAAAAGCATCGAGATTCAAGCTGTATTTACCAAGATAGAAATGAACAATGAATGGAACCTTAGTTTTATCAGAATACAAGGTGTGTCAAAAAGTACAAAACATCTCGATACTTTTTTGATACACCTTGTACATTAATATTGTTTGTTTCATCTTTTTTGTTGAAACTTATGAAACAAAATTATGCAGCGTATGAGCAATGAATTACAAAAGAAAGGGATAATAATATTTATAAGAGATGAAAAAAAGGAAGAGCTTTTTATCTTCAAATTTTTAGGGACAATCAAATAGCCATCTTGCGTCATCTTGGAAAAAAAATCAGTAAATTTCTTCTTTAGTAAACTTTGTCAGGTTGCAACGCATACATAAAACTACAAGAATTGAACTTTAAGTTTTAAATTTAAAAAATGGTGCAAGACTTTATGAACAGCCTTTATATATAATTATTGCTCATAAAAAAATTTCTTACTCATTATAATCATACACATAATTCCTTTTGAAAGCATCTATATATCTATATATCTGTCCATCTATGTATCTCTCTTTGTCTCTGTCGCTGACTCTGTCTCTCTGTCTCTCTGTCTCTCTGTCTGTCTGTCTGTCTCTCTCTCTCTCTCTATATATATAATATATATATATATATATTATTATAATATACACACACACACACACACACACAAATATATCATCATCATGTCGTGCAATTTGCACGGATATCCATGACGGTCTCTCGCCAACCCTCCCTATCACTCATCGATTCTGGGAGCTCCTCCGCGCAGCATCCAGTATCTTTACATAGTTGGTCAATGTAGGTTCTGGCTGGGCGGCCTACGTTAGCATGTCCATGTGTTGGCCTCCACAGTAATACGTCGCTTACGAGCTCATCCCTACTTCTCCAGCAGTGCCCCGCATGCCTAGCCCTCCTTACTCGTATGGTTTGTGATATGGGAGGCAGGTGGTCATACAGCTGCTTCTTGGTTGGGTGCTGTTTCCACGACTTATTCAGGACTGCTCGCAGCATTCTTGTGCAGCTCCCATCTAGCTTATTCTCAAGGCGCTTCGTTAGGGTCCAGGTGGTACAGCCATACAGCAGTACCGATATGACCACAGCCTGGAAGAGTCGTCTCTTTAGTTTGTCAGGGAGGTCGGATTTCCATACGACTGATAGTTTATTGGTGGCCAACCATGCCTTTCCTATTCTTGTGTTAACATCGCTTTCTGTGGATGAGATATATATATATATAGTTTAAATGCTGTGTATTTTGACAGCAAATCATTTTTGAGGCATGTGTTATTGAATAACACAGAGTACTTCTTCAATATTTGTATGTGTGTGTTTTCCAGTCGTCTGACGATCTTTCTGGTGTTTGGATCGAATCTAAATAGGATATTTTCCATACTGTTAGCCCGAGCGCTTTGAAATAACACGAACTAAAACCAACTCATATATCGCAGGATGACAACAGAGGAAACAGTCGAAAGCGCTCGGACTAACAGTATGGGAAATAGCCTTTTTATATTCGATCCAAACGCCAGAAAGATCGCCAGACGACTGGAATAGATACAGATTCAAATACTGAAGAAGTACTCCGTGTTATTCAATAACACATGCCTGAAATCCTGAAGATCCTTATGGTGAAACTCGAGTAGGTTATTTCCATACACACTGTATTACTAAATCCGCTCTACAAACGTATTAGTAAATAGTTGTATTACCTGTCTATAGTGAATGAAAGTTGTCCTTTTCATGAGTACTGCACAAATCCCATCAATAATATTAAACACAAACATTTTATTCAGGCTTCACCTTAAAATAGATAAATTTGATTATTTATTTATTTTTTTTTTTTGGTTCTTTTTAAAAAAATATTTTTCCTTTCTTACGATCGATTTTTTTTTTTTTTTTTTTTTTTTGTGGTTCCGACTAAAAATTCATTGAGCATTACAGGAAATAAACGTGAAATACATAGATTGTTTTTTTCGGGAAATGGATATAAACATTATCTGCGTTATTCGGACTATTGTCCCCATCTTCATTGTTATTTGTACAACGTTTCGGTTGATATACCCTCCGGCCTTCTTCAGGTATTTCTTGTCGGACTCGGGAACCTTCTCGGACTCGGGAACCTTCTTTTCGAACTCGGGAACTTTCTTGTCAAAAGAAAAAAATATTGAAAAATAATTAGCACAACTCCTACCCAACTATGGTTAGCGGAATGAGAACAGGATACCCCCGTGGAATAAATAAAGGGTTAGGTTCAAAGTTTCATGATGGCTCCCGATTACAAGAAATTTCCTGAGTTCAAAAAGAAGGTTCCCGAGTCTGAGAAGGTTCACGAGTCCGACAAGAAATACCTGAAGAAAGCCGGAGGGCATATCGGCCGAAACGTTATACAAATAACAATAAAGATGGGGAAAATAGTCCGAATAACGCAGATAATACTAATATTCAAGCCTCATCTCAAACATTCAGAGAAATGGATATAAACAGTCTGACGATCTTTATTTAAATAATTCCTTCTTTTTTTTTAATGAGTTGAGAAGAATGTCACAATTGTTGACATCTAACGAATGAATAAGGTAAACGAACACACACACACACACACACACACACACACACACACACATATATATATATATATATATATATATATATATATATATATATATGTACTGTGAGATGGTCACTGTTTCATCTTTTGCTGGAATGGCGTACCAAAGGCAGTATTATTGGTAGAGTGCTCAATATAAAATAGAGCTGTTATATAATATAATAAAATAAATATATAAATGTTTTACATATCTATTTATTAAGTGACAAAGGAACATTCATGACCATATTGGTTTCATGCGAGGCAATTATCTGGTGAAAATGTTTCAAATGCATTTGAAAGATCTTCACCTGATGATTGCCTCACATGAAACCAATATGTTCATGAATGTTCCTTTGTCACCTAATAAATAGATATGTAAAACCTTTAGATATTTATTTATTATATATATATATATATATATATAATATATATATATATATATATATATATATATATATAAACAAAGAAGTAGAATAAAGCTAAACAAATAAAAATAGACAAGACAAAAACAGAGAAAGCTAAATGTAAACGGTGGTTATTTCTCGCGAATAGAAACAACAACATGTTTACCCCTTTTTCATTTGTACAGATCATATGAATAGACCCGACTCCTCTTCCTTCACATTCTCCTGTTAAATGGCGGAACATATTCAGATAGCGTTCCTCAGCGCAGATTAAGACGTTAACTATTTAACAATGCCGTGAGTCTTATAAAACAGACAAAAACAGACAAAGAAAGAAGAAAAAGAACATTACCATATTCCTATTCTCTTCAGCAGACGTTCGTCTTTGTTTTTCGCTTTGTTTATATTATTCCAGGATTTAACTCTTCTCTTGCATCGCAGTCACCTTTTTTTATTTATTTTTGCTACGTTTCTTTTCTTTTCTTTTTTCTTTTACTTTTTATCTTCGACAGCCATTTGCTTTCTTAGCAACAGTCACAACAACAACATCACTTGCTTAGCATAAGATGTCGTTAAATCAATGTATTTCCTGTTGTATTAAGACTGTTGGGTTACGCTTAGTCTTTAAATCAGAAATTTCTATATGCGATTAAAAAGTACTAGAAAACAGATAAGACAATAATTGATATCAATCTATTTATCTATCTCATCTTATGTATGTTTAGGTCATATATTCTATTTAAGTCTGTTAATCACCTGTCAATATATATATATATATATATATATTATATATATATATGTGTGTGTGTGTGTGTGTGTGTGTGTGTGTGTATGTGTGTGTGTGTGTGTCTGTATTTATCTAATCGTATCTTATCTTATGTGTGCTCAGGTCATAATATCTATTTAAGACAGGTGATATCTCTCTCTCTCTCTCTCTCTCTCTCTCTCTATATATATATATATATATATATATATATATATATATATATATAGTTAATCCTTTGTTAGTATTGGATAAATGAGAGTAAAGTCCTCCATTACTTCTGTAAGAGCTGTATATATCTGTTATAGTGTACAATACATATAAGGTACAATTACTACCATTGGTTTCTAAGCAGCATACTTGCGCCGCTGCTCTTCATCACGAAAAAGTGCGTTGCCATGATGAAGGGCAGCGGTGCAAGCATGCTGCTTAGAAACTAATGGTAGTAATTGCACCTTATATGTATTGTTCACTATAATATATATATATATATATATATATATATATCATATTTTTCTATTTAAGCCAGTCGTTTATCTATCTATTAATCTATCCAGCTATCTATCTTCAGGTCATATTGCCTATTTAAGCCAGTTGATATATATATATACCTCTATCTATACATCTCAATGTCATATCAACTATTTATATTGATTTCTATCTATCTATCTATCTATCTATCTACAGGTCATATTGGCTTACCTGAATAATTGATATTATTAGAACACTCACGTTGAAAGCCGTGGTTTCCACTAGATCACCAAAGACAGCTATGAGCCTGTCTAATACATAAATGGGGGACCATTTAAACAATAACAGGTATTGAAAGAATCGGCATAAAATAACCCGAAAAGGGTTTATACGTCATAAAAAAACAGCCAATTATGTTTTATTGTCTATTCAAGAGAGTTGATTACTATCTATCAGTCAATTATTCATAGAAAAGGAATAAGATTCGAAATATGATACATTTGAAGTTATAGATCTAAAAATAGACAATCATGTAAAAGTTATGGGATTAGTACGATTTTATTTTGTAGTAAGTAAACCAAAAACAGAAGAAATAAAATATACTTGTTTTATTCGATAGCTAAACATTCTAGCTTCATTATAGCTTCATAATATACAAGGTGTATCAAAAAAGTATCGAATTTTTTGTATTTTTGGACAGACCTTGTATTCTGAAAAAAACAACTTTTGATTCATTCCTCATTTTTATCGTGGTAAATACATATTTAAACTCTTCTTTTTTTTTTTTTTTACAGACCTTGTATTCTGAAAAAAAAAAATAATAATGAATTGAATTTTTTTCAGAATACAATATGTGTCAAAAGTACAAAAAATCTTGATACTTTTTTGAAACACCTAGTATAACTTGAACAAATGAGACTAAACTATTTGAATTAATGGCGTCTGTTTTGCAAATTTTTTGTTTTTGTTTTACGGCATATTAACCTCGGTGGGTCATTTAATGCCGACAAAGCTTTGAAATAAAGTCATTCTTAATAGATACTCATTTTTTATAAACACATTTTTCTCTTTAACCCATAAATGGGACTAATAGGCACTTCCACTCTGGGTCAGAGTGGACCTGGATGCAATGGTGATGAAGGGTACTCCACATTACCCAAACCACCCGAACTGGAACATCACTATTAGATAGAGTTAAACGTAATTCCTAAGACGTTAAGACCTTCAGCCAGTGCCTTCTAGCACATATATGATAAAAATGGGTTGGGGCTTGCCATAAGGGCAAGAAGGTTGGTGTACTCATATAGGAACTAGGGCTTGACATGACTAGCCGATTGATCGCTCGTCAAGTAAGGGCCAACGTGGAATGTTGCATGTCATGGACTGCTCATCCACCATGATTCCGTCCTTAAACCTCACGGGTCACCACCCACGGCCAATAGGTGGCCCCATTGGGGGAGTCTTACCCCTCTGCAGAGGTATATTCGGTGTATTCTAACGCCCCAGCCGACAGGACGGTTCTCCTTACGTTACTATCAGTGTGTATCTTAAGCCGTTTGCCTCAGGGCTTATGTATACATGATCATGTACTTCACGGTCACAAATGTCTATCAACTCGTTAGCATCTTGTGTCAGCTATATCAGATCTGAAAAAGGATTAGGCCAAGGTGGATCTAAATTGATTATTGGTAAACTAAATCAATAATCCGGAGTGCGGATCAACCATGGCTTGAAGCGAAACTAACCCATTGCCCTGACTGGTAATTTAATCAAAGTTATCTCTGAGAAGTACATGACGAAATGAACTAGGATCAAATCTATAGAGACATAGCGATTAAAATCTAAAGAGAACTTGGCCAAGATGGCTAGAGTAACAAGTGTAGTTTGCTGAATAAAATAAATAATAATACATTTATTGCTAACCCATTCAATGTCAGAGGGTTTGTATCATAAGTAAGACAAATCCTCATATTTATTAAGAGAGTAAAAAAAAAATTTGAAATGAAAACTGAGCCCCGTCCCTCTCAAATAAAATGTTGTATGCATGTAATAATCAAACAATTATTTTGAATATTTTTCACATCAATTTTACACAAAATCGTAGGTATTTATTTATTTGTAAACTTTTTAGTTAACTTCTTGTTACTGTAAAAAAAAAAAGGGACGAGAGTAAAAACAATTTTTAAAATTGCTTACTCAAATTTTAGGTGTATATAGCATAAGAATATTGTGATGTAAGCTGTGACGTAGAGCTATGGCGTAGTTTTTGTTACAGACAGAAATACAGACAATCTCCATTATTAATAGATATTATGTATATATGGTGTGTCATAAAAGTATTGCGATTGAAGCTGTATTTCAATTTGGCTTTTGCTGATTGTTCTTGAAACGCATAAGATTCTCTGGGACTTTGAGATAAAGACGGAACATCTTATCCCAACCGGAAGATCAGGCCTACTATTAATTAACAAGAAAAGGAGAACTTGCATTTCCGGATGATGATGACCCTCCACCCAAAATATCCCACCAAATATCTTTAGAATGTGATTAATACGTACATAGTGTTTATATACTGGATTGAACATTTTTTATCATTTCAAACATTTAAAGAATAGTGTTTTTTTTATAATATGAATGTCAATCTATCTACACATATGTAAAGGGCAGTTGGTGTGTATGGATATATGTATGTATGTATGGATGAAACTACAAAAATAAAACAAATAACTACTATATATATATATATATATATATATATATATATATATATATATATATATATATATATATATATATACACACACACAAGGTGTGTTATATAAGTATCGAGATTGAAGCTTTATTTATCAAAATAAAAATGAACAATGAATGGAACGTTAATTATTTTCAGAATACAAGGTGTGTTATATAAGTATCGAGATTGAAGTTATATTTACCAAAATAGAAATGAACAATGAATGCAACGTTAATTATTTTCAGAATACAAGCCATAAAAGTGGCGAGTTTAAAGCTGTATTTACCAAGATAGAAATAAACAATGAAGGAAACGCGTTTTTTTTTGTTTTTTTTCAGAATACAAGATGTGTCTAAAAGTACAACAAAATCTCGATACTTCTTTTGCAAACCTTGTATATGTACACATTGACTATCACCAGATCTTGTTTTTGATTAAAAAAATAATGAAGATTTGATATATTCGTGAAGATAATTAAAGAATAAGATTTAAATAGTAACAGCATGGATTTTTTTTTTTTTTGCATTTAATATCTCGAATAGAAGACATTAATTTTTTCTTTTTATAGTGTCTGTGCAGTTTTTATTCTGATGCCCCACCAGGATGGATCAACAAAAGGTTTTTATTATATAGGGATTTTAATGGGGCATCCTGCAAGGATCCAACTCACAACTCAGTCAGAATAGATCTGGGAAACTAAAGGTTTTACCCACCTTTACCCAGGTGACGCCGAGTAGCCGCTTCTAGTATCATTTAAATGTCTCATTTAGGCGGATATTCAAGTTAGAATTAGATCTTATTACAAAAGAAATATTTGAATGTTTTTTTCTTGTTATCTAGTTCCCTTTTTTCTTTCAATCTTTCTTTCTTTCTTTTTCTTATTGTCTCGTTCCCTTTTTCTTTTATTCTTATTTTCTCATTCGCTCTTTTAACTTTTTCTTTCAATCTCTCTTTCCTTCTTTTTCTTATTGTCTCGTTCCTTTTTCTTTCATTCTTATTTTCTCATTCGCTCTTTTAACTTTTTTCTTTCAATCTCTCTTTCCTTCTTTTTCTTATTGTCTCGTCATTTTCTTTCATTCTTATTTTCTCATTCGCTCTTTTAACTTTTTCTTTCAATCTCTCTTTCCTTCTTTTTCTTATTGTCTCGTTCCCTTTTTCTTTCATTCTTATTTTCTCATTCGCTCTTTTAACTTTTTTCTTTCAATCTCTCTTTCCTTCTTTTTCTTATTGTCTCGTTCACTTTCTTTCATTCTTATTTTCTCATTCGCTCTTTTAACTTTTTTCTTTCAATCTCTCTTTCCTTCTTTTTCTTATTGTCTCGTTCACTTTTTCTTTCATTATTATTTTCTTATTCGCTCTTTTAACTTTTTTCTTTCAATCTTTCTTTCTTTCTTTTTCTTATTGTCTCGTTCACTTTTTCTTTCATTATTATTTCTTATTCGCTCTTTTAACTTTTTCTTTCGATCTTTCTTTCATTCTTTCTTATTGTCTCGTTCACTTTTTCTTTCATTATTATTTTCTTATTCGCTCTTTTAACTTTTTTCTTTCGATCTTTCTTTCATTCTTTTTCTTATTGTCTCGTTCACTTTTTCTTTCATTATTATTTTCTTATTCGCTCTTTTAACTTTTTTGCAGTTCATTCCTTCATTCCTTCATTCTTTCTTATTGTCAAGTTCAGCCTTTCTTTCTTCCCTTCTTTCGTTTTTTCTTTTTTTCTTTCTTCATATATTCATTTCTTATTTTCTCGTTCATTCTTTCTTTCTTTCTTTCTTTCTTTGTAATTCATTCATTCATTTTTTCTTTTTTTTCTTATTTTTCTAGTTCACTTTTTCTTTCCTTCGTTCTTCCTATTGTCTCGTTCAAGTATTTATTTCTTTATCTTTTACTTTCTTTGGGTTCATACTTTCTTTCGTTCTTTCTTTCTTGTTCACTTTTTCTTTCTTTCTTTCTTTCTTTCTTTCTTTCGTTCGTTCTTTCTTTCTATTGTTTACTTCACCTCTTTCTTTCTTTTTCTTCCTTCCTTTCTTTCTTCCTTAATGTCATACCGTGTCTGTGTGTGTGTGTTACTATGTTTTCTAACAAAGTCTAATCATGATTAAAATATTGATCAAATATTCCCCCTTTAATAGGGAACCTGCTGGCTATTAGAATCGAACATTATTTCTAAGATTTCTATCCAGAGGCGAAAGTTCAAAGGTTATCAGTTATAAGCTCCTTAAGCCTACCTATATTCGGGGGAGGGACGTCCATCCCCTGTCGATATGACGCTCAGATCTCATTAAATACTATGCGAATCAAGATTTACCATTAAGTCACACTGAGAGATCCGGTTTCAGCGAGAATATCGAACTTAATCATCGATTAGTCATCTTAGTATTTAGGTTGGTGACCATTTAGTAGTAGCTGGTAGTGTAAGCAACTTAAAATCTATGTGTGAAACTAAACAAATATTAATATATTAGTAACAAAAGTATTGTATTTATTATTATTATTATTATTATTATTATTATTATTATTATTATGACATACTCCTTTTGAGTTTTCACATCAGCATGAGCTGATTGTCTTTCACTGGAGTCTGAGTGACAGCAAGTCTCCTCAGGTCTCCAGGACTCTTCTGAGTATTCTGGCAGATTGCAGCAGTGCAGTGTTCTGAATGGTTTCAATCCTTCCTATGATTTTCAAACTTTCCAAACCCTTTTCTAATCCTTTTGGGACTGTTCCAAGTGCACCAACTACAATTGGTATCACTTTCACTTTCATATTCCATAACTTTTTCAGTTCTCTGGCAAGGTCTAGATATTTGTCTATTTTTTCATTTTCCTTTAGCTTCACTCTGTGATCTGCTGGCACTGCAAAATCCACCAGTTGACAAGTTCTTTCTTTTTTGTTTATCAACACTAGGTCTGGCCTTCTTGCTGGGATGAGGTGATCCGTTTTTATTTCAAAGTCCTAGAGAATTTTATGCGTTTCATTCTCAAGAACAGATTCTGGTATATGCCTATACCATTTTGTGGTCAAAATTTAATTTTTCGCATAATTCCCAGTGGATCACCTTCCCAACCCAGTCGTGTCTAGTTTTGTATTCTCGTTGTGCTAGTTTGCTACATTATATTATTATTATTATTATTATTATATTATTATTATTATTATTATTATTTTGCATCAAAAACCAGACACCAAAAAGCCAAAACGGATTTAGCAGAAATGAATCCTCAACCTCTCAGATCCTGATTCGCCAAATCATGTAAGGAGTATGAGCAAAGAATTTTGGGACCATATGATCTTTAGGCACCCCTTCTGCGATCTCGACTCACAAGGACACTTTTCTCATTTACACCATCAAAATCCGTTTGTTTGTTAGGGGTTAGGGGTTAGGTTTAGGGATTAGTTTTATAATTTTAAAAAATTCGTCTGTTAACAATTAACCGGATTTTAACTGTGTAAATCGAAAAATGACCCTAAGAATCGAGATCGCAAAAGGGGTGCCTAAAGGTCATATGGTCCGAATTTTTAAGAAGTCGCTTCTCTTTGTACATTTCTCCGATGCAATTGTCTCCATACACAGAGGGAAAATGGAGCAATTCCTACTAGCATATGATCTCCCTAAAGAAACGGTTACCGCTATAATGATGCTGAAAACCTCAGTTGCTGTGAGAATACCGAAGTTGGGTACCGTTTAGTAGTAACCGGTAATGTAAGCAACCTAAAATCTGTGTGCGAGACTGAGTTTCTCATTATATTTTTCTAAGTAATTTTTCTGCTTTTTTATCCTTTATAATAAAAATGGACTGGTCCATTAATTAGTTGAGGTGACGACACTCATAAGAAATAAAATACCGAAGTTTGTGACCATTCACTAGTAACTGGTAGTGTAAGCAACCAAAAATCTGTGTACGAGACTGAAAAATATTAGTATACTAGCAGGACCTGTAGATATACCACGGTATAATTTATTTATTACAAGGTTTGATATGTTTTCGTAAGAGCTACAGCAAATTCTTCAATATCTAAAAGGTATAATAATTTTGATTTAACTCTCTCAGTCCATCTTTTCTTTCTTTCCTTCATTATGTTTGATTTAAACAGATTAGCGTTATCGTTTCCGCATGCGCAGCCTCTCCTCTTTTCCCCCTACTTTCTTTCTTTATTTATTTTATATTTTTCTGAGTAAACTTTACTTCTCTTTCTTCCTGTATAATAAAAACGGATTGTTCCATTATTTAGCTGAGGTGACAACACTCATAGAAATAAAAATTCAGCAGATAATCACACCAGATAATCAGGATTTACATTTTTGTATTTCATGTTGAAGGATTTGATTTTTAACCAGAAAATGTTGCAAGATATAACTGTTGTGCAATCAAGAAACACGAGTATTAATATATAGATGGAGCAGTCGCAGTCGCTGTATTTCTGAAGGGATTGGCCGCTTTTCATATCACGGGCGGGACTTTGCATGGAATATTACAGAAAGCCCGCGAAATACGTGAAGTCACGTGGGACCTGGTTGGCTCTCAGTTTCAGCTTGAACGTCAGTCAGAGAAGATATATCTGCTCTAGCTGGAGCTCACCTGCACACGCGCGCTGTGTTAGTTAGAGGAAGATGTTAGTTAAGTAAATAAAGGTTTAGATAAATAATATGGTTTTGTTATTGATGAATGTCTTGGAAACAAGACTGACCTAGATGAAGAGATGAATCAATGACGACCAACCAACAAGAACAGAGAAATAGAAGTCATGGAGAAAGAATAGAGACGACTAGAGATCACCAATGGCCAAAGAAGTAAGTGATGCATCTCTCGATCTAACTGTGTCTTTCTCTCCCCCTCTCTCCAGTAAAAGAACACTTGTGTATGTACCCAACACGGGTATATGTGTATGAGTATGCAACAATTGATTAGAAGATGGAACTGTTTTGTAGAGGAGTTAACACCCCTACAAGATGGACTGACCCAGAACCGTATAAGAGTCGACGCAGCAGTGACAAAAGTCGGGAAAATATTCGGACGAAATTACTGCGTCAACTCCAGACATTTGAACCCCTCATTTTGTACGTTTTGTCTTGTGATTGTACTACTTCTTGTTCTATGTTAAAAGTGCGGAATAAAATACATATTCACGAAAACCTGTGTTCTCTGTGTATTTTTTCCACCTCAAGGATAAAACAAACAGCCTGGCCACTTTAATCCCCTTGTCCTTCCAAAATAAAACTTCAGGACCTGTGCCTAGCTTTATGTGTTACGTCCCTGTTGCTGGTTGTCTATAATAAAGCGGTAATATAATTATAATAGATAGTATTATTTGTATTATTCGGGCAATTGTCCTCATCTTTATTGTTATCTGTACAAGGTTTCGGCCAATGTGCACTCCGGCCTTCTTCGGGTATTTCTTGTCGAACTCGCGAGCCTTCTCGAACTCGAGAACCTTCTTTGCGAACTCGGGAACCGAGTCCGACAAGAAATAAAAACACATCGGCCGAAACGTTGTACAGATAATAATAAAGATGAGGACAATAATCCGAATAATACAAATAAGACTAATTATCAAGCCTCATCTCAAAATTCAGAGAAATTATAATAAAGTTGGTAAATATGTAGAATCTGTTGCAAGATGGAACTGTGTTGTAGAGGAGTTAACACCCCTACAAGATGGACTGACCCAGAAACATATAAGAGTCAACGCAGCAAGCCTCATCTCAAAATTCAGAGAAAGTTTTTTTTTTTTTTTTTTTTTTCCTGGAAAGTCAAATTTTTTAGCAACCCAACCTGCCCGGCCTACAGAACCCAATTTTTTTACCGACAACCCACTAAGGACACCCACTCCCTTATTAGAGCACTGACCGGCTTGCTTTCAAACAAAGTACGGAAGACAGTCGGCAGGCTGATATACTAGCTAAGGGAAAGGGGGTAACCAAAATGACCCACAAATTTTGTTTTTTGTTTACATGTATTTTCAGTTTCTTGGGTCTTTCTGTTTTTATTTTTCCCACCCCCTCCATCTCCAAATCATCAAAACGAATATGGGGAAAATTTTTTTAAGTAGGTTAGATGCATAGAGCGAATGAGGTATTTTGGTGGAAGAGAGCTGCGCAAGGAGAGAATGCAAGAATTTTATTTTATTTTTGAATAAATCGGTCGGCGTTTGAACCTAGCTAGATAGATCAGTGTAGTTGTATGACCAGTTTTATAACCCACCCCCCAAAACCAAACTTCCGGCTATATGCCGAGTCGTGTTCACACTCGCTGTAACTCACTTCTAAATAAATAAAAAGTTTGTTTGGAGTGAGTGCACGAGTGTGCTCACTTCAAATACTCAAAATTCAGAGAAATTATAATAAATTTGGTGAATATGTAGAATATGATGCAGTGATGCAACATTAACCCAAATAAAAATAACTATTGTTCCTCTACAATAGCAATTTGTTTTTTTTTATGCAAATTATACAGCAAACATCAAATTAACAATGATGACGTCATCATTTTTACGTAGAGACAAATTAACAGGAGTCTTTCGCGTTATGATGTCACTGAAAACAGCAAGATTGAAATTCAATTAAATCATCCGAGTTGAAAAAGAGAATAATTATTCAAACATTGCTCTGCGAAAGATTTACTCTTGTTTTGTTTTTTTTGTTGTTTTTTTTTTGTTATTTTTTTTATTCAATTAAAATATTTTACGTGTTACTTTGTTATAACAGCCACAACGTAAGGTTTCAAGTGGGACGTTGATTTGTGTGGTGAATTCAAGATTGCAATTTAATAAATATTAATTGACTGGCAACGCCTTGTTTTTATTAGGTTAGGATAGAAACATAAATGAATTAACGTAATTTAAAGCCTTTAACTTTGGTCTCTGATTACCCGGGAAAATAAGTTTCAATAAATTTTATATTTACCAAGCAGAATAGGGGCCAAACAAAACAGGGAGTCCTTGTTATGATACTAACTTACAACTGATGATTGGGTTTTGGAGAGATTACATTACTCATAGTTCCACTGATTCGGTGTCGTAGTGTTACATAATCTATGCGTAGATTATTGTCAACCCCCTGTATTTCTGAAGTGATAGCCCCTTTTCATATCACGGGCGGGAATTTCCATGGAATATTACAGAAAGCCCGCGAAGTACGTGAAGTCACGTGGGACCTGGTTGGGTCTTTAGTTTCAGCTTGGACGTCAGGCAGAGAAGATATAACTGTCCCAGCTATGACTCACCTGCACGCGCGCGCTGTGTTAGTTAGAGGAAGATGTTAGTTAAGTAAATAAAGGTTTAAATAAATAATATGGTTTTGTGGTTGATGAATGTCTTGACAACAAGACTGACCTAGAAGAAGAAATGAATCAAGGACGAACAACCAGCAAGAACAGAGACGTTAGAAGAGACGCTAGAAGAAGAACGTAAGATACCAAAGATGAGCAGAAGAAGAATAGAAGTAAAGAAAGGGTATAGAACAGTAGTACCTGGTACGGTCATATCTACGGTTTAAACACATCTGTTTGCAAGGTATTTCTAACAATGTATAAACCAGATCTTTCAATCAAACTTCATATCTTCTTATAATGGAGATTGTGTGTTTTTCTGTCTGTAACCGAAACTATATTCCTACTCATGTCACAATTCTCTTAGTTATTGACATCACATTCTCTATGATTTTATTTTTATCTAAACCTCAATTATTAATAAAACTGTCTTACATTATTAATACTGTTAACTATGTCTACATACTAACAACATGCAATTATGTTTATATATACAACAAAATAACGCTTTACAATGTGAACGGGAAGGCTAATTTGCATATTAATATTAAAAAATCGAATTTAATAAATATGTGCTTTGTATTATTGATTTCTAACTGTTTGGTTTTATTTTAATGAATATAAGCAAAAATCTCTTCAATGAATCTTAAATGAAATCCATTAACAAGATAAAATAAGTGTCATTTTATTCTTTACTTCCTCTTATAACTAAATACTTAAATTAGAAAAATAACAATGAAAGACAAGAGTGATGGAAGAGTAAGTTTCAGTTGTTCCATTTTTTATTATACTCCCTCTGTTTCAAATCTTTTATTATACTCCCTCTGTTTCAAATCTTTTTATCTGTATTCTTATTTAGTTTCATTAGCCTTTCTAATTTATTACACTATTTCATTACATTAAAACTTAAATACTTGCAATCGGGGGGTACATATATTTGCTAGTATTGATAACATTCATTGGGGATGTGTATGTCATTTTCGAGATTGAAATTTTTTTTTAAATAACAAGTTGCATTATCAGCAACTGTACGTTTCAATATGATCCAAAATATTACCAAAAACAACCACCTGAAATTCACCAGATTCCATAGAAAAACACACAGTGTTATACGTTTGCTTTACTGCCAGAAAATGACTTTATACTCAGTGAGAAAATCTGGTGAACTGAAAGTGAAGGAAGAAGCTATAAAAATAATTTTGTCCATTAGGTAAGTAAATATTTATTTAAACCTGACTAAATTAATTTATAGAATCCTTTTAAAGTTTTTATCTAATTTCGTCATAAATATTAAAACAATACGTATTCCATTTTTTTAGATGACCCAATAAACTAATGTTTATATTATTTCAGAGGTGGGGCACCAGTGAAGGAACGATTGAAAAAGCATAACATTAATTAATTTTGAAACTATGCATTGGACACAATAAATCTGTGACAAAATAGAGTTTGTGAAGCACCATTCACAGGATTTTCAGAAAATAAACCTTGGGAATGCTTAATGAATGGTACGAAGCTGGACTTGCCGGATTTGCGCTTACATTCTCAAGGTGTTTAACAGACAATCACGTAAATAACTGAAGCTTCCCAATTAGTATATGGCTTTGAAGAGAGGCACAGACACATAATTACAAACATTTTGTCATGAACTGAGACCTTCTTTCACGTCTAAGGGATTTAATATGGAGCTATATGATTCTATCTATTAAGCAATGTAACATAATAGGGGGAGGGTGGAGTTTTCTTTCTTGATTATTTTTGTTATTTCCCTTTATATATTGGCTCTCTCGTTTTCTTTTTTATGTGTACTAGTACAAAACATAAAAACACCCTCCGGGCGATGTAAAAATTATTTTTTGAAACATATTGCCTGAGGGATGGAAGTTAAAAATTCAATGTCAGCAAGTTTGTACCCTAAGTAAGTAAAATCATCAAATTCATTAAAGGATTAAAAAATTAAACAATTTTAAATGTAAACTTTAAATATGTATTGAAATAAAACAAACTATATATAGATATATAATACCAGTCATGTATTTATTAAAACTTGTTTTAAAAAAACAATGAGGACTGTCTAATGTTTCATGTTCAAATTTTGAGTGTATTTATTCGATGTTATGACGATTTTGGTAATGTGATGTAAGCAGTGACGTAATTTTGTTACAGACAAAAACTGGAAGCGAATGTCCATTATTAATAGAATATATTTTTTTCTAATTGTTTTGTTTCCTTTTGTTTCTTTTTTTTTCTCATGTTCATTGTTGTTTTTCTTTCTTTTCATTCTTTTTGTATGCTTCCTTCATTGTTATGCTTACTTTTTTTTTTTTTTTAAATTGTTTTTTATTTTTATTTTTCTGTTAATTCGTCAATCTTTTTCCCTCTCTTTTAATTCATTATTTTTTCCCTTCTTTCTTCTAATTCACCTCTTCTTTCTTAATTCTTTTTTATGTTCTTGTGTATAGAGTGAGTGGAAGAGAGGCTCTCTGTGATTGGATATACCAATCACGTGATGAGACCAGAAGTCTTGGCGTCTGCACTCTGGCGTTCGTAGTAACGGTTTTTGAATAAAAAAATAAAGAGTCTAAATCTATACTTCTGCCAGTTGTATTATTTCTTATTATTAATAAGACTTATTTCTATAAGTACCAGGATGCTACGACATTAAAACCTCTCCGAGAGAGACAGTCCTAAGATACCAGATATCTTCTCCAACGCACCGGTAAGTCCCTTAAACTCAACTTTATACACAGGACGGGCTTATTCATTGTTTCTTGTGCTGGTTAATTAATTGTAAGAATTAGACGCAGTATTAATTCATTCATTTGTTGCTATTAGTCTTAGAATTGAATGCTAAACTAACTGTTCTTTTTCTTCAAATATCTTCTCTTTCTTTATTCTTGATAATTTTTTATTACCTTTCTTTTCCTTCATTTTGTTGTTTATTTCAGAAAAATCCATAAAATATTTTTTTTAATTGAATAATGTTTACATTAGGTATGCGCCAAAATGTTTCTGAGAATAACGAGCAAGAAGTCCAATAAAAAAATTAGATGACATTCTGTCTTCAGTGACGTAGACAATTGAAACTGTATTCGTCAGCAATCCTGACTCACATCGTGAAGGCAGGATGCGACAAAAGATCAAAGTTATTGAAAGACCAACACCTGCAGATGTAACGGTGAGAGAATTTATCACCTTTATCGGAATTCTTCTTTGTGGATAGACGATTTTAAAGTAAAGGAAGAGATGTTGTCTGAAGCTGTTGGCACTGTAAGATCGCCCAATAGTTTCGGTGCCCAGACTGGTGAATAAAAACTCCAGTGGCGATCATCTTGGGAAGGTTTAGGAACAAAAGACATAGAAGTGACGGGGTCCCAATAAGGATGCGATTGGTAAATATCTATTTGTGACGTGGCGGGATCTATTTCAAATGTGTGTCTATAAGTGTAATAAGATGACAATCTATATAACACATAGTTGTCTCCTATGTATTAATAGCAGTGTTGGGTCAGTAAAATCGTAATTCGTGTGTATAGAGTGAGTGAGAGGCTCTCTGTGATTGGATATACCAATCACGTGATGAGCCCAAAAGTATTGGCGTCTGCACTCGGGCGTCCGTAGTAACGGTTTATGAATTAAAAATAAAGAGTCTAAATCAATACTTCTGACCAGTCGTGTTATTTCTTATTATTAATAAGACTTATTTCTCTCAGTACCAGAAGGCTACGATATTAAAATCTCTCCGTGAGAGACAGCCCTAAGATATCAGATATCTTCTCCAACGCGCCGGTAAGTCCATTAAACTCAACTTTATACACAGGAAGGACTTTCTATTGTTATTCATTGTTTCATGTGCTGGTTAATAAATTGTTAGAATTAAACGCAGTATTAATTCATTCATTTGTTGCTGTTAGCCTTAGAATTGAATAATAAACTAACAGAATAGCAGTTCTGATATCATACTTGAATGACCAATCGTGTATTTTATCCTGTCTTCGTGTCCCTATATCTTTCAACAAAGTATCAAGTTTCACAGTAAGGTCATTGGAATTTCATATGTGACGTGGTGTCTAATTGAGAAGTACGAGGGTGAATCAAAAAGTAATGTCATTTTGTTTAGGACAGGTATAATTACCAACACAGGAACATGTATCATACATTCAAATGAAGCTGATCTCTGTCGATCACATCCCAAATCATAGTCACCCTTTCTATCAATAGCAATGTTCCACCTTCGAATGAGAGCATGTATCCCTGTCCCGTAAAATTCTGTTGACTGTTGTATACCTTCTTTTTACTTTCTTACTTCTATTTTTCTTCTGTTCATCTTTTCTATCTTACGTTCTTCTTCTAGCGTCTGGACTTCGTCTTGGGGACTTCATGTCTGGTCTTCCATTGGGAATGTCTCTTTATCAGAAGCCCTGTGTCATTGGTAGTTTTTAGATAATAACACAAGATTTCGAATGCGTAGATCATATTTTATTTTGAAATCCCTCCCAGTGCATAACACGACTTACCACCGTCATAGTTTTGGCCGATCTGCCTAAATCTCTATCTAATCTAAACCGGAAGAGGGTCTTCTCCAACGATTCTCACGGTCTCCACCGGAAGGAGGATCAGGACTGAGATCAAGCCTTGTCATTCAATCCTTCAAGGCCGCCGGCTAAAATTATAACAGCCATTTTGGTTTCTACACTACTGTAGATAAGTATTAGGAATCTAATAATTATGTAACAACTGTACTTTGATCCACTTCTTCACTACAGATTTCACTTCCTCGTCACTAGAATAATGTTTGTCTCTCAAACCCTCTTTTACGGGACCGAAGAGATGATAGTCTGAGGCAAACATTATTCCAGTGACGAGGAATTGAAATCTGTACTGAAGAAGTCAAGAGGATTTTACGACTGTGTTATTTGGTATTTTTCATATCTGCTCATCTAGATCGGAGTTGCTGGGTAGCTGCATCTGTTGTTAAGCTGTAATTCTATCTGTTTATTGTGGGGTCTGGAAAACACTGGGATCTTCCTGGGGTGTAGTTGCGTCCGTTGACAGTTCTTAATAACGAACTCTAGGTATTTAAGATTCTCGCAGACATCATAGATATTATTTTAAATCCAAGTAAAAATGTTTTGGAGAACAGGCACTCATCTTACGTCTATTCTCCCAAAAAACTCAGCCCAGACTATTCCGTCCGCATCCTCGAAAAGTTTATGAAAGACTCACAAGATTTTCCTTCTATCTGTCACTATTTAAATAATATAGTGTGCAAACTAATAGACTGAATTTTGGAAATAATTTGTTTAAGTGCTGAACTCTTCGCAAGCAAGTAAATTTAAAACAAAATGCAACTAACATTCAAATGGATGAAGGCAATAATAATAATAATAATAATAATAAATAATAATAATAATAATCTGTTCTTAAGAATAAAATGCATAACATTCTCTAGGACTTTGAGATAAAGACGGATCACTTAACCCCGGCCAGAAGACAATACACTATTAATAAACAAGAAGAAGAGAACTTGTAATCTAGTGGAGTTTGCCGTCTCGGACAACACAGTCTAACCCCTGATCACTAGAGCTAGATCAGGTAGATTATTTTCGCATCTGAGTTAGAGCACCACATCTACCTTCAGCTCCCGACTTTATCTCACAGATCCAAGTCGTAGTACACATGAGCTGTTGACCAAGGCAGGTATCGCATCCGAAAAACTCTTCCAACTGAACTAATGATAATAATAATGAAGTTTTCGGTTTTGCGAAACACATAGTAATCGCATGCAACAAACTAGCAATAAAGAAGTAGATGTACAAACATGGCAGCGAGGAGAAGATGATTTACTTGTAAATCTACAAGCGCCTACATGTTTTGTTATTCTGAAAAATAATATATACAAGGTGTGTCAAAAAAGTCTCGAGATTTTTTTTGCACTTTTTGAAACACCTTGTATTCTTTAAAAAAATAATTTTGATTGGCAAGAGAAGGTTGATTGACTGGTTGAATTTTACGGCATGTCAACTCTCACTGGGTTATGTTATGCCGAAGACGTTGTGTTTTATTCATTCTTGATAGATATTTAAAAAAATGTTATACTCAATTTTTTTTAACTCGAATTTTCAAACTCAGTTTTCCTATTTAACCCATGGATAGGCCCTAAAAGGTACTCAAAATGGACCTTGGAGTAATGGGTATGAAGGGGTACTCCATACTACCCAGAGCTCCAGAACTAGAACTTCACCATTATGTAGAAGTATTCCGCCAGATATCATAGAAACAATACAATACTCACCGTCGCGGTGGGATTCTAACTACCGTCGAGTTAGCAGACAAGAACAACATGCAAACTGTAACTTAAATACAGTACTTGCATGATGCTGGCATAGTGCAGACTGATGGCTGAAGAGTGGGTACTAATACATATATTTACTCACGCTGAAAACCATCAGTCAATCAAAACCCAGGAAGTGAACTTGCCAGAGTTCATAATGGAATAACCCAAAGTTGTATATAAACCACCTACCAACACTCTAGAGTTAGTTTTGCATTCATCTTGTAACAGAGCTGAATACTTGACACAAAATCCAACACATTAGATTCAGTGTAACGTCATATTTATGATAAAAAGTGATTTGCTATAAGTGTAATAGGGTTGGGACAATCATATATATATTTACCAACCCCTCCGCACGAGCAGGATGTGACACAAGGTCAATTTCTTAAACGGAGTTTAACAGGTTTCAATTCACAGTTTTCCTTCTCCTAGACCGGTTGCCTAACCAAGGTTAAAGAGCCCAGTCTGCCCTACTATTTACCCATAGCTGGAGGGAGAGTAGAATTCATACCTTTCCCAAGGGTATTAGCGCTAAGTGAAATGCAATTACCACATCCAGGATTTGAAATCGGGGCGACGAGTTCATTTCCTATGACTTTAACCATTACACCACGCGCTTCCTAACCTGGGTCAATCGTATAGGAGCTAGGGCATAACTAAATAATAATTTGTGAGGGCATTGTGACGTAAGCAGTAACCTAGTTTCAGTTGCAGGCAGAGAGACATCGTATCTCCATTATAATAAGATATACATCTTCACTTATTATTCAATGTGTCGGTTTATTTTTCCCCGTTATTTTATAACTCTAGTCTAGCATCTATTTCTTTATCTACATAATATAGCATTATTACTTATTGATTACTCAGCTTTCTCCACTCCCACACGCTGCGCAGCCCCCTCACAATTGCCTTTTACTGCAACGCATCCCTCAATCAGCTGAGTGGAGACCCATATGTGACGAAGGAAATTGCTTGGTTTGATGAACTGTCAGTATGAACGTTTGCACGTCAATTTCCCTGTTAATGCAGCTTTTCTATGAGAACTCATGTGGTTTCTCCGCGGTGCCACGGCATTGACCGTTCCGAAAATAAAGGCCAAAACACTGAGCTCTCCCTCATCTTTCGAGCTTCGATGCGTGTCTCTGTGATTTCTATAATAATACTTAGCCGCTCTGTTTAACGCCAGAGACAACGGCGACGGGTGGTACGAATGGGCGAACGAACGAACGAGTGAGCGAGCCAGCTAGATTTGCAGCTCAAACATGTGACTCGCTTGCCTTTTTCTTATCTGAAAGTCAGGTGATCCGTTCGTATGTCAGTGAGAAAGTCATACCAGCGTATTAGAGCATCTATATCTATCTATCTATCTATCTATCTCTGTCTGTCTGTCTGTCTCTCTCTGTCTCTCTCTGTCTCTCTGTCTCTGTCTCTGTCTCTCTCTCTCTCTCTCTCTATATATATATATATATATATAAATATATATATATATATATATATGAATAGAAAGCAACTATCTTTGAAAAAGACCGCTTTATTAAAAGGTCGAAACAGATCTGTCAGCAAACTAATAACATCTTTTGTTTTTTCTAAATATTTTCTATACACTTCCATTTACTTCAAACACACATATATATGTGCATATATGCTAAAATAATCTCCTTTGTCTAGCGCTAGTGAAAAGGGGATAGACTCCCTCGCTGACTGGCTGATACCGACTTTAGGCCGCCCCGACGACTTTACTTACTTATATATATATATATATTATATATATATATATATATATATATATATATATAGGTATATGTAAAAACAAAATTTTTTTGTGAAGAAACAAAGAAAATACAGTGCTCAATCACAAATTGTAAGAGCAATTGTTTGCAAAGATATCTAATATTTCAACAGTGAAAAAATGATTTTTCGACAGAGAAACAACACCATCCACCTTTATATTATGTTCGAAAAAATTTAAAAGACTCTACCATATATATTAAAATGTTTTTTTGAAGACATATGCATCCTTTGCCAAACGGAATTAATTTAAAAATAAAAAATAAAACATTTTTTTTCAAAGTTAAAACAAATGTTCTATTTTTAACGAATAAAGGGAGGCAACTTCGTTGGCATTACTACAAAAAAATGCAAATTTTGAAAAAATTTATTTTTAGTAATTCCGGGCTATAACAGCGTCCGCGGAACTAACCGACGTTATTTACAATCCAAAATGTGACATTGAGTAAAGAACTCCAACAAACACCATAGGATCTTGCTCAACAACCTGATGATTGCTATTTAGCATGAAACCTGAGTCGCTGTTAATAATGAACATTGATCTGTGAAAACATTGTAAAATAAATAAATAAATAAATATATATATATATATATATATATATTCACTTCCATTTACTTCATATATATATATGTGTGTGTGGGGGGGGGGTACTGGACTTCGTGAACTAAGTTTAAATCATGGACGAAGCTTTTTGCGTTTCCCTGTTGATACGTTTAGAATGTTTGACTGCAACGTCCTCGCTTGGCTCTTTTTAGTTATCAATTATCTGTGCACCTCAAACGGAATTTATTCGGAAAACAGTTCCGTGCAGATGGCGCTGTTGTTGCGTAGGTGAAAGTGTAGCTCTAGTCGCTTGGGGGTCACGCTCTCCGAAAAGAGGGTATGCGGTTGTCGACCGATGGTACAAGTTCATCAAGTAGAATTGTCTTTGTTTTTCCCCCCCCCTGTTTGTTGTTAAGTATCTGGTCGGCATCCTTAGTCCCAGATGTAATAAGTAAGTAAGCAAGCCAATAAGAATCCAGTGTTAACGTATTCCTTGTAAGTCCTTCGTCCAAGATAATCCAAGTATCAATGACATAATCTCAGAATGGTCTCTATTAATACAGCATAAGCAGCAGCAGCAGTGCCAGTGATTGGACAATAGAAATGCCTTCGGTGGTCACGTGGTAGTCAACGGGTCTATATTTAGGAGTGACCGTTTGCCTCATGCCTTATATCTAAAATAATTCAACATTTGTATGGTAGGAAAAAATGTTGCCTTGGTAAATGTTTGTGTCTTGACTTTTGGGGATTCTCTGTAGAAGCACCCTGCCCTAAATACCTACCCCTGCATGACTTTCTGTCTCCCCTCACCCATGTACCTTTTCACTATAAAAGCAAAATGTACAAACACTTATGTCAATAAATTTTGAAAAAGCCTCGGTAATTTATGTGGAAGACCATCCCGGTCTCATGCCTCAAAAATTGCTACCGGTGACTGCTGAAAAACTACCCCAGCTACGATTGAAGTCCGTAGCCGAAGCAGTGTTGATAAAAACGTTGTTTTATTTCATTTTATTATTTTATCAAGGCATATTGGAAAATAGTTTGTATCTTTTTCTAAAAAGCAGATAGATCGATAGGAACAGAGATAGATGGATAGATAGATATAAACAAAGTAACACAGATAAGAACAAATTGATATATATATATATATATATAGATAGTTTTGAATATACTAATACATAGATAAATATATAGGTAGATAGAAAAAAGTAATATAGATAAATATGAACAAATTGAAATAGATAGATAGATAGATAGATAGATAGATATGAAGATGACTAGTTTTGAATATACTGAGATAGATAGATAGATAGATAAACAAACAAAATAATATAGATAGATATGAACAAATGGAGATAGATAGATAAACAAACAAAATAATATAGATAGATATGAACAAATGGAGACAGATAGATAGATAAACAAACAAAATAATATAGATATATTAAAATAAAATGAAAATAGCGAAAAAATAAACGTTTTGGATTTTTTATATGTAAATGAATGTCGAAAAAGAACGCCCCAAGTTGGTTGTTTTCTTTCAAGTGACACTTGCTTCGACTACGGACTTCAATCGTAGCTGGTTGGTTTTTCAGCAGTCACCAGTAGCAAGCTTTGATAAGCTTCACACAAGGTGGCGACATATTAACTGAATTCAACTGTTTGTGTTCTTATACCCATAAGTAAGAGTTCAGTGTAATAAGAAATATTCTGATGAGGTATTACATCAATGGATCAGGTAGTAACTATTCGTACTTATTCCTCGCCTGGTTCTGTCTTCTTTTCTACTACTAGCCAGAATATGCACCCACCGAGCGCACGTTTTTAAGGTTTAATGTAATGAAATATATGAAATTAGAAAGACTAATGAAACTAAATAAGAATGCAGATAAAATGATTTGAAACAGAGGGGGTATAATAAAAAATAGAACAGCTTCCACGATTTTCCATCACTCACGTCTTTCACTGCTAAATTTTTCCTAATTTAACTAGTTGAATTAGAACGTAAAGAATAAATTACTGTTATTTCTTTTTGTTAATGGATTTCCCAAATCTCCTAAAATCTTCATACGAGTAAGATGAGAAAAGATCCATTTCTTAAGTGGAGTTTAATAGGTTTCCATTCAGAGTTTTCCTTCTAATACATTGGTTGTCTAACGAACATATCGTCCCTACCATTTATTTATAGCTGGAGGGAGAATAGTTGGATGCATACCTTTCCCAAGTGTATTAGAACTACGTGAATTGAATTCGTCTAGCCGTGTCCATTTCTTTCGAGTATAACCATTGCACCACGCCCGGTTTAACTCAGTCGGTAGAGAACACTCTCCTAGGAATCCCAAAGTTCCGAGTTCGATACTGGTCTTCGCAAACTCAGTAGCAAAGTTTGGTTAATCTGCTCTGTGCGGTAAAGTAAGGTGCTGATTGTAGGTGTGATACACCACCTCAGGAAAAACAATATCCCCTGTCTAGCCCTAGCAAAAAGGAGATAGCTCCCGCCACTTTCCAGCTGAAAACGATAATAAGTCCTTCAGTCAACATTACATACTTTTGGTATA
>CM042158.1:31203091-31235591 GCA_023376005.1 Doryteuthis pealeii | reverse complement strand
GGAGATGGAAGTTTGTGTTGTGGGGGATTTAAAAAATGAAAAGATTTTATTTTATTTTATTTTATTTTATTTATTTTTTGTTAGAAAGATTATTGTATTGTTGTTTTATAGTTAGTACTGATTATTTGACGATTAATATATATTAATATTACAATTACGTATAAGTGAATGAATTATTGTTATTATTGTTATTATTATATATATATATATATATATATATATATATATATATATATATATATATATATATATGAGGAAATAGAAATCAGAAGAAGACATCCAGATCACATGATTGCTGGGATCGACTAGAATAATATGATTAATCTTGGTGGCCTGAAATGAATTGGTGTCACCTAGACTCCGTGAATTACCACCTGCTAAAACTGGCCTGAAAAACTCGCAAGGAATGAAATATGAAGGGTCTATTCTCAAATTGCACAAAGAAATGTTTGCTAAAATAAATTTATATCAATATATTAATACGCGTGTTCCTTAATTGTACGACCCTTATCATCTTGCGACACCTTCTGGTTAAAATGAGATCGTCCAAATCGTCCTAGATAAAATGCAAAAATGTAAATATTTATTTGCCGTATTCTTATTAAGGGTCATTTGCTCAGATAAAGAACAAACTAATCGTTTTTATTATCAAGTAAAGGAAGAAAACGGACATGCTACATAGAAAAATATAATAAGAGAGAAAGAACGAAAGAGAGTAGGGGGAAGGTAAAGAGAGGGATGAGAGCGCGGAGGCGATAATAATAATCTCTTTAAATCGAACATAATGAAAGGATGAGAAAAAGAAGGAAGGAAAGAACTGAGAGAGAGTTAAATCAATATTATATTTTTTGCATATTGAACTTTCGTAATAGCTCTTAAATAAAGATATCAAACGTTGTAATAATTAAGTTATCATACTGTGGTATTTCCACAGATCCTGTTTGTATAGTGTAACTCAATCGACTTGGATTGTCAGACTCGACTAAGTTTTCTCATAGCCCTACACACTCCGTCCAACGTCATTTTATTGCAATTCCATAATACTCACACGAGTTCGCCTTCACGAAATCAAAACTTCTTCTGCTAGAGATTCGATTTTATAATCATTCACCCTACTCCCACAATGCCTCTCACTTCCGGTCTCCACGATATATATAAAGAGAGCCACTCTCGGGCGCCACTATTTCTAGGGCCACGAGGTAATTGAATTTTCCATCTTTTTTTTCTTCTTTATTTCAACTTTATTACTACAAATACTACTCCGACTGTCGGTTCTAAAAACTGTCAAACTTAACTGTTTGTGAATGGATTCTTTTTTTCTAATTTGTTATTTGAATGTGTCCAGATTTAATTAATGCATAAAAATAAACACTTGCAATAGACACTGACCTATGAAATTGGTTACAAAAATATAAATAAAAAGAACAAACTCAAATTGTAAGAATCATTAAATGGTAAAACAACACATTTAGACAAAAGACAACAACACAAAAATAACAATAACACCCCCGAAAAAAAAAACAGAAAAAAAAAGCGCGCTCCATTTTCCAATTTAATCTAATATTTTTTCTGATTAGAAAACCTAGATTTTGGAAGAAAAAAAAAACGATTAATATTTTTCTAATTTAAATTCTACAATTTTTTCGAGTTTTGTTGAATAATTCATATACCGGGAAGCGTTTAAAATTTTGCCAGACTTACTTAGACGAGATTCTGTTTGGGGACCTCATATCGTGTAATGGTTAGCAAGTTAGCAGACCATTGTTGGGGAGTTCGTTTCACATTGGGAGCTCCATACTTCAGGCCTTGTGCCACATCTAGTCTAAACTTAGTAAATAACTATTCCATTGGGTACCTCACATCATGGAATGGTTAGCAAGTTAGATTAGCAGACCATTGTTAGTGAGTTCGTTTCACATTGGGTGCTCCATACTCCAGGCCTTGTGCCACATCTAGTCTAAGCTTAGTAAATAACTACTCTATTGGGTATCTCACATCGTGGAATGGTTAGCACGTTAGATTAGCAGACAATTGTTAGGGAGTTCGTTTCACATCGGGTGCTCCATACTCCAGGCCTTGTGCCACATCTAGTCTAAACTTAGTAAATAACTACTCTATTGGGTATCTCACATCGTGGAATGGTTAGCACGTTAGATTAGCAGACAATTATTAGGGAGTTCGATTCACATCGGGTGCCCCATACTCCAGGCCTTGTGCCACATCTAGTCTAAACTTTTGTAAATAACTACTCCATTGGGTACCTCACATTGTATAATGGTTTGCAAGTTAGATTAGCAGACCATTGTTAGTGAGTTCGATTCCCAATGGGTGTCCCATACTTCCGGCCTTGTGCCACATCTAAGTTTAGTAAATAACAATAATAGATAGTATTTTCGCCATTATTCAGAAGCATTTATTGCTATTTGACACGTTATGCAATTTTCGTTTGAAAATATGTATTAATTCTCTGTCGTGCCATGAAATAATTCATTGGGTTGAATCGAAAATACACTCACCAGAAAGATTATAGATTTTGAATACAGAAGTCTGGCGATAATAAACTTGGTTTCGAATTGAATGGCGAGGAGATTGAATTTTAAATTAGTAAATTGATATTTTTCACATTTGTTAATAGGAAACTGAGATAGGTTTACTGTTAAGGTAAAAATCTGGAACCATTATTACTTTATTATATAATGTCATGATTTTATATCATAAACGTAATTCTAACGTAAATCTAATATTGTTCAGTTTTATATAATACTCGCAGTGCTACGTGGCATTTAAAAAAAAAAAATAAATCTCTTAAATCTTAAAACAAATAAACAAATCTTGAACTAATAAATAAGTATAAACATTAATCTCTTAAATCTTCTTAAATTTCAATGGTGAGGGAATTAAAATTTACATTAGTAAATTAATATTTTCACATTTGGTAGGAGGAAATTGAGATTGTTCACTGTTAAGGAAAACAATTGTAAACCATGTCGCTTTATTATTTAACAGAACCTGTGGACATACCACAGTATAAAAAATAATTATTACAATGTTTGATATTTGTACTTAAGAGCTATATCAAAATAGTTCAATATATGAGTCAAAGTAAAGTCGTCGGGGCGGCCTAAAGTCGGTATCAGCCAGTCAGCGAGGGAGTCTATACCCTTTTCATACCGGACCTCGCCAACTCAGCGTATGAGTAGCACAGTGATCTGTTCGGTAAAGTAAGGAGCTGATGGTAGGTGTGGCTCTCCACCTCAGACGCAAAAACAATCTCCTTGGTCTAGCGCTATTGAAAAGGGGATAGACTCCCTCGCTGGCTGGCTGGCTGATACTGACTTTAGGCCGCCCCGTTGACTTTACTTACTTATATATATATATATAATATATATATATATATTATATATATATAAAGCAAACTACAGACACGTGTTTCGAGGTATCACCTCACATCAGTGAAGTTATACTGTTTTTAGCAGCTACCTCTGGCCGGGTTCGAGACCCGAACGAACTTTCGCTCGCCAATCCTCTTACCCATACGGCCACAGTCAGCTGCCAAGTATAGCAGGCTATTTAATCGCTACATTTCTAAGCAAAAATGAACTCACCTAGAGGTCTCAAACTTTATGTAATTAAAGTGAGTTTTAGCTGAACGCTGAATACGGTGAATTTTGCAATTAAATCCCTTCTAAATAAAATGCTCAACCGAAAGTGGAGAGAGAGAGAGGGAGAGAGGGAGGGAGAAAGATATGATGATGATGATGATGATGATGATGATGACGATTGTCGAGCCCGTTTCTAGAAACACCATCACTTAAACATCCGAGGAAAAACAAAAACCGCTACTCATGAAGAGCGTAAATATGCCTCTTGGATCCAGTAACCGCTATAGAAGTATCTAGTTATGACGACTCGAAAGTGTATATTTTTCGTTATTCATAACATCTGCCTCTATTTAGAAATGGCGGACGTATGTTTGTAGTGGCGCTTCAGTCCACTAGCAACAACTTACACCTTTCCACAATCGCTAAATCGTCTACAAAAAAAACAAAAAAAAAACAAACTCATCAGTGTTTCCATTATTTGAAGAGTTGTCCAGTTCAGTGTTTACGCACGTGGGTAACTAACACAACTCAAATTTGATGGATATAACCTAACCCGTGAGTTAGATTCTCAAGCTGAATACACACTAGGTACCACCAAAATACATCTCACGTGATCAGTTCAGGCCATACTGAAGGAAGAAACGTAAATATTTTTGAACTCGTTTTTTAATCTCGCAAAAAAAAAAAAACTAAATGATGAACATAAAGAATTGTTACAAAGAAAAACAGTTAATTCAAAGATCAAATTATCCGATTGAGGAAAAATTACTCATCGTTATCTTGAAAAATAAGTAAAGCAGTCGGTTTTTTACAACAGGTTCTATTTTTTTATTGATATTTTTTAGCAGAATTCTTTATTTATGGTTCTTTTTCCTAAAAAGCTCTCGCATCGAAACTCATAAAAATATTTTGATATAATTATTCAGACTCTTATCTTTATGGAAAAAAGTAAAAATCCTTTTTTGTCAGTTCATTTTTTAATATTTTATAAAATAAAAAAAAGGGTGATAGTCCTCGTAAAAAATATTTCCCCTAATAAATTTTAGGTAAAGCCTATTTCAAACATGTTTTCATCCAAAGATAAGTAATTATGGAAATTTTCGTGAAAATCGGACCATTAATTGATTTTTCATAAAAATCTTTAATAAGCATCTATTCATAACTTGTTTTTGACTACGTTAAATTTCAATTGAATTAATGGTGACAGAATTGTTTTTCGTTCATAATTTTCACTATTTCCGTAAGCTGAATTTTTTTTTAAATCATGAGGAGTTTTTGCAATCTTAGTCCATTCGAAATTTGAAAATTTCGAATGGACTAAGATTTTGACGATAATATTAACCTTTATGCCAATTTCATTGTATGTCAGATTCATGTATATATATATATATATATATATATATATATATATATATTATATATATATTATATATATATATATATTATATATATATATATATATATGTACGTACAGATTTTTAATAAGAATGAAAAGCTTATCAAACCGTAATTTGGATTTTATAAATTTATTTCGTCCAGTAACTCAATAAATGAGCGCAGTTTCATCAGACAGCCATTTACATAATATATATATATATATATATATATATATATATATATATATATATATTATATATATATATATATACAGATAACAGCTACCTTACCCATTTAATATATATATATAACCAAAAACCAAAACGGTTTCTGCAAAATAGATCCACCACCTCACAAATCCTGACTATACGACGAATTATAGAAGGGGTTCGAGCAAAAAATCTGGAGGCAACGCTACTATTCGTAGATTTCTCTAAGGCATTTGATTCCATACACAGAGGAAAATGAACAAATACTACTAGCGTATGGTCTCCCCAAGAAACTGTTACCGCCATAATGATGCTCTACAAAGACACTAAAGCGATGGTACGCTCGCCTGATGGAGACACAGATTTCTTTGACATTGCCGCTGGGGTCTTACAGGGAGATACTTTGGCTCCATATATATTCATTATTTGTCCAGACCTATGTACTCCGAACTTCATTAGATACCATAAAAGAAAAAGGTTTCACACTAAAAAGGCAAGAAGCCGGCGATACCCCGCACAAACTGTCACAGATGTAGACTATGCTGACGACCTCGCACTTCTTGCAGATACACCGACACAAGCTGAGGCACTACTGCACAGCCTGGAGGAGCAGCAAAAAATGTCGGCCTCTATGGGAACTCTTATAAAACCGAGTTCAGAGCTTCAAAAGCAAGGAGACATCTCCACACTAGACGGTAGGCCTCTTAAACTAGGGAAAATTCACATACCTAGGTAGTAATATCTCATCCACAGAAAGCGATGTTAACACAAGAATAGGAAAGGCATGGTTGGCCACCAATAAACTATCAGTCGTATGGAAATCCGACCTCCCTGACAAACTAAAGAGACGATTCTTCCAGGCTGTGGTCATATCGGTACTGCTGTATGGCTGTACCACCTGGACCCTAACGAAGCGCCTTGAGAATAAGCTAGATGGAGCTGCACAAGAATGCTGCGAGCAGTCCTGAATTAAGTCGTGGAAACAGCACCCAACCAAGAAGCAGCTGTATGACCACCTGCCTCCCATATCACAAACCATACGAGTAAGGAGGGCTAGGCATGCGGGGCACTGCTGCTGAGAAGTAGGGATGAGCTCGTAAGCGACGTATTTCTGTGGAAGCAACAACCATGGACATGCTAACGTGGGCGCCCAGCCAGAACCTACATTGACCAGCTATGTAAAGATACTGGATGCTGCGCGGAGGAGCTCCAGAATCGATGAGTGATAGGGAGGTTGGCGAGAGACCTCATGGATATCCGTGCAAATTGCGCGACATGATGATGATGATATATATATATATATATATATATATTATTATATATATATTATATATATATATATAACAGATAACAGCCACCTTATTATTCTGTGATAAAATGTTTACTTTTCCTTATATCAACATAAGCTCTGAAGAAGATCTACTAAACAGATTGAAACACTGCAGCGTTTGCTGAATAAATACTTCTCATTCATTTGTACCTGTGTTTTTTCAAATTTTTCACTATTTTACATACCGTCGGATTCACTTCCATTCTTCTCTTCACACACACACACACACACACACATATATATATATATGTGTGTGTGTGTGTGTGTGTGTGTCTGTCTGTCTGTATATCTGTGTATTTGATTGTGTTTTCTTATTTTTGGTAGAACAGCAACATTTCTCTTCAATACCAAAGTCATCCTTGTGGGAGAACGGTAACGTTAATGTTGAAATAATAGCTGGAGAATGAGGTGACTCCCAGGTTTCCACTTGAAATTATTCCGAAAAATGATCGTAATAGCTCGAAAGGGGGTTCGAACTCACTCACATCGATTCCACTGTCCAGCACGTCAGCCATCACGCTTGGACTACTCCTTCTGTGTGCATGTGTGTGTGTGTGTGTGTGTGTGTGTGTGTGTGTGTGTGTGCACGCGCGCGCGTCTGGGTTTGTATGTCACGTGCTTACATAAAATAGCAAAAAGAAAAAAAATAGAAGTTGACAATGCTATTCTTGATAGCAATGTTTCCAGTTCTTTGTTTCCCAATTACACACAAGAAGATTGGACAAAAGAAGAGGATCACTACACGGCACAATTCGTGTACTGCCCCTGTCGTATCAACTCGTACAAAGCCCGAGGGAGAGAAGAACTGGGTTCATGTAAATCTGACATGCAATCACTGATTAAGAAAGTTTTTTTCTTTTCTGTTTGTTTTTTATACCAACGGAAAATGCTGAATTCGTGTTGATCCGTATTGATTTTATAAATTAATGCTGAAAGGAGAAAATGTAGAAAAGAACCTTCTTCAGTTTTGTTGGTATCAAAGCGTTGTTTTCTATCTATTAATAATGGAGATTCGCTTCCGGTTTTTGTCTGTAACAGAAACGACGTCACTGATTACGTCACACTACATAAAACGTCATGACGTAGAGTAAATACACTGAAAATTTGAGCATGCAATGTTAGACAGTCTTCATTGGTTTTTTAAACAAGTTTTTATAAATACATACTTGGTATTATCTATCTATATATAGTTTGTTTTATTTTAATACATATTCAAAGTTATCAGAATTAAGTTTCCATTTCAATGTTTATTTTATTTTTAACTCCTTTAATAAATTTATTTTATTTTTTACTCTTTTAATAAAATTGATGAATTTACTTTACTTATGATACAAACTCTCTGATATTAAATTTTCAACTCCCATCCCCTTCAGACATTTATTTTACGTCGCCCAGAGGGTGTTTTTTATTTTGCTAGTTTAAAAAAAAGCATATACTCGGGATGCAGATGTGGGTTAATTTAGATTTGGTTTGTTTTGTTTTACATATCAACCTCATGCCGATAAAGTTTTGAAATAAATCCATTCTTAATGGATACTAATTTTTTTATAAATACGTTTTTCTATTTAATCCATAGATGGGACCCTAACAGGTACTACCACTCCGGGTCAGAGTGAAACAGGGAGCAATGGTGATGAAGGTGTGCTCCACATCCCCCAAACCTCAAAAACTGGAACCCCACCATCAGATAGAGTATAACGTCATTTCCAGGACTTGTAGACCCTCAGCCACCGCCTTCTAGCACTCATATGGAAAAGGGTTGGGGTTATCCTTAGAGTCAATAGGATTCGGGCAATCATATAGGTGCTAGGGCTTGGACGTGACCAGCCGATTGATCAGAGGGGGCCTCTCCGACCGCCTGTCTAGCGTAAGTAAGGGTCTAAGTGGAGTGCTGCATGTCATGGGAATGCTCACCCACCAAGGACTCCGGTCCTTAAGCATCATGGGTCGCCACCAACGGCCAACAGCTGGCCCCCATTTGGGGGAGTCTTACCCGTCTGCAAAGGGCAGGCAGGTGTGGGTTAATTTTAATCTTATAAAATGGACAGGTTTGCTCAATCTTCGTTCGGATATCTTGCAGGGGTAAAACATATTCAAAATCCCATGATAATACAGTGTGACACAGAAAAAACAGAACCCAAATTATTTATTTATTTTCCCATTAAACTAACCCTACACCCCATCCCTAACACTGACCCTAACCGTAAAACATAACCCTAATCCTAAACCCCCCTAGTTAAAATTAACACTTTTATTACAAAATTTGTGGGTTCTGTTTTTTCTGGGTCTTGGGATTTTGAGTATGATTTTACCATTGCAGGTTGGTTGTTAGGATAGTTGGTTGGTTGGTATTTTGGTTTAATATATATTGCTGAGAAGCGTGTTGTAATAGTTAGAGTTGTAGGAAATGGACTCGTCGACCCGAGCTCAATTCCTGGACGAGGCTGTTTGCATTTCACATGGTGCCAATACCGTTGCGAAAGGTATGAATCCAATTCTCCCTCCAGCTATGAGTAAATAGCAGGGCAGACTGGGCTCTTTAACCATGGATAGGTAATAAGTCTAGGAGAAGGAAAACTCTGAATTAAAACCTATTAAAACCTGCTTAATACATTGACCCTGTGTCGCATGCTGCTCGTGCGAAGGGCTTGGTAAATATGTATATTGTTTTAACGACATGCCGTAAACCCAACCAACAAAATGAGCTAAACTCTGTGTCTTCATCTTGAGAATCTTACGCACGAATTAGATTATGTCCATCGAATTTTAATTGTGAGGAATATGGAGTACCACTTCATCCCTATTACTCCCAGTTCTACCCTGACCCGGAGTGGTTGTACCTGTTATGGTCTGATCAATGGGCTAAATAGAGGAAAATGACCCAACGAGGGTTGGCACGCCGTAAACTGTATGTATTCATTTTAAGAATATTACGAGTTAGGTTAAGTTTAAGAATCCCTGTCTCCAATTATGTATTTCCCCAAATGTTTTAAAGAAGGAAACTCTACCTTATCTCAAACAAACTAGGTGACTTATAAATAGCTGATGGCAGGAATGGCGCTCCGCCTCAGACGCCCAAACAATCTCCTTGGTCTAGCGCTAGTGAAAAGAGGATAGACTTTCTCACTGACTTCAGGCCACCCCGACGACTTACATGTCAATCCTTGTTGGTTTATTTTATAACAAAGTCAGTTTAACAGTCACAGTCTCAAATTAAATACAATATAAAAACTTATTTTTCCAATTATTTCAAACAGTGAAACTCTTCCTAACCCCAAACCAATTATTTGACTCATAGATAGGACCTTCACGGATACGACCTCACAAACTATCCCCAGGTCTCTGGATATCTTATAAGTATTGTAGCTGATGTCAACAGTACCGTGGCCTAGATGCTATTGTGTCTTCCCCTCAACTCCAGTTCACTCTGTTTAGTAATAGATTAGCTGTATCTCTTATTTGAAAAGTAGTGTAGATGATATTAAAATATTCTACATTTTAATGTTGAAATATTGCCTCTTTTTAGAATATTAGAACCAATACTTATAAAAAAAGACACGATTTTGACAGTCAACAAAATATATCATTGTATAAAATGAGTTTCTTGAAATCTAATTATTAGAAATAGCTTTTAGCAGCAACATTAAATTATTAATAAAATTTATAGTCAACGTGCCAATTTTATCCTAATGTAGTATTAAAAGAACCCCGTTTGAAGTTGTAGAAATTCAAAGAAATAAACTAGCACATATAGCATTTTTTAAAAACATCGAAACTGCTTTTATCCCAATCTTGTTAGGATTTTCAATATCAATAAGGGAAATTGGGATCACCGTGACATTCACCTTCCTCAACAATCACAGTTCTCTGGAAATGTCCTAGTAACCGGCAAGTTTTCTGTATTTTACTACTTTTTTCCAAGCCCATGGGGACCCTTACGAAGTAAGTACCTATATTCTATATCACCGTTACGTTTACGTTACACGGCTCTTGCAGCACTCTGGCAAGGTCCAAGTACTTGTCTATATTGGATATATTTCAGACATGTTCACTTAACCCATGATAACCATCACGTGTGAGAAAAATACCCACCTTGATGAGGCACGTATGCCTCCACCGAAACGCACCGCTTTTTCAGAATTTTGACAGAATCTAAATGTATGTCTAACGTTTCATTTAGTTTCATTTTTCAAATTATCCAGAACAATAAAATCCACGAAACGCCGGGTTCTTTCATTATTGATGATAAATATTAGATTTGGTCTTCTGTCTGGGATCGAGTGATGATTTTATACATCTTATTTTCCATGCCAGATTCTGGTTTGTGAATATACCATTTTTCAGCAAATCAAAATCTTAAGCTCTTACACAATTGCTAGCGATAAATACTAGATTTGGTCTTCTATTCGGGATCGAGTGATCTGTCTGTATGTCAAAGTCTCAGATGATTTTATACATCTTATTTTCCATACCAGATTCTGGTTTGTGAATATACCATTTTTTCAGCAAACCCAAATCTTAAGGTCTTACACAATTCCTAGTGATAAATACGAGATTTGGTCTACAGTCTGGGATCAAGTAACCCGTCTATATATCAAAGTCTCAGATGATTTTATACATCTTATTTTCCATGCCAGATTCTGGTTTGTGAATATACCATTTTTTCAGCAAATCCAAATCTTAAGCTCTTACACAATTCCCATTGGATCACCGAACTGTGTTCCGTCTTGTATTCCGTTATTTTGTCTTCGACTGCAAACCAACAAGGCAGCAGGATAGTAATTGTTTGGAAATACCATATGCCTTCCATCTTGACACCACTTGTGCTCTGAAGTCATCGATTATGAGGGATTGGTATAGGATGTGCGCACAAGGGAAGTGTATTAAACAAATGTCTAAAAGTTATTCGTATTTTATAAGACCGTGAAAAACATTCTTACATAATAACTACATATTTCTTTTACGAAATAACTACATAAAATAAAAGAGAGGTGCGTGGTGTAATGGTTAGAGTCGTTGGATATGGACTCGTCGGTCCGAGTTCAAATCCCAGACCAGGCTGTCTACATTTCAAATAGCTCTGATGCCCATGGGAAAGGTATGCATCCACCTGCATCCCTCTTGCCATGGGTAAACCGCAGAGCACACTGGGATGTTTGCTAGACTTGGCTAGACAAATAGTCTAGAAGAAGGATAACTCCGCCAAAAAATTGACCTTGTGTCACATCCTGCTCGTGTGGAGGGTTTGGTAAGTATGTACATATAAAATATAAATGCGAACGTAAACCAAACACAGTTCCATAAAATGGAATAAAATAACTCTAGATGGGTTTGTGGCGGACCGGAAGTTCATACTTCGACAGAAAGAGATCGAATGACAAAAATGATTGTTTTGCGCATGTTAGAAAAAAGAGAATAAAAAAAAATAAAATTCGTAAAATTCAACCAGTCAGAGGCGTTCCCGTCAAAAGAAAAAAAAAATCAAATAGAGCCTTGCGGAGCCTACCTAAATTCTATTTAAACTCAAACCTTTTCATTTTTCAACCAGATTTTGCCTGCCTAAGAGAATCCTTGTCACCTGTTTTAAGAACGTTCAATGCAGAAGGTACGAACTATCTATCTCTCTCTCTAAATAATTATCGCTTTCAGAGACAAACTAAATATCAATTCAACTATTGTCTGACTGCTGATTGTTGTGACTTAAAAACTTTACATTTTCTTTCTCACTTTATGAATTGTGAAATATCAGCTTACATTTTACATTGAACTTTAAAAAAATAACTTTTGGCTGAACCTCGCCCAGTTTTCAATGCTGCCTTTTTCTATACATTATGTTAATACAATTTTGTTTGTTTAATCAAGAGTTTTGTCTTCTATGCCATGTGCTTGATTGTTTTATGGTCTTTTAAATGTTTGAACACTTTTATTAAATATTGACATCAAACCATACTTAACACCATAGGTTGAAATGTCGTTAAAATGAATCATTCGGAATTGTTTTCATGCCATCTTTCAGTTTTGCTTGACTTTTTTGTATTTCCGTATTTTTTAATCTCTTGTATACTGCAATACAAAACTATCATATGTTAATTGCTCTGAGAAAATTTTTCACGAGGCCTGGTTCTTCTTCTTCTTCCTCCTTTTCATCTCAACGAAAAGGAGGAAGAAGAAGATGCTACTTGTCTAATAGTGAGGAATATTATCCTCTTTTGGCTATCGCTAGACTAACAGGGACTTATAACATGTTCTGTTTTCTATGTAAATATATATATATTTACCAACCCCTTCGCACGAGCAGGATGTGACACAAGGTCAATTTCTTAAGCGGTGTTAAACAGGCTTTAATTCAGAGTTTTCTTTCTCCTAGACTGGTTACCTAGCCAACGTTCAAGAGCTCTGTCTCCTCTGCTATTTATCCATAGCAGGAGGGATAGTAGCTGGATACATACCTTTCCCAAGGGTATTAGCACTATGTGAAATGGAAACAGTTTCGTCCAGGATTTGAAATCGGGTCGACGAGTCCATTTTCTAGGACTCTAAGCATTTCAATCCGCACCTACCGCCTTTCCATCTACATATAATTAAACATTAACATCCTTTGTAAATTGACTTTGTCTTTTCCTTACCGAAATGTTCAGTGTTAGATTATCATTTCGATATTCAAATGTATTATAAGTATATGGTTGCTAGTTCGAACAAATACCATGCTTATTTTTGTAGCTACAATAGCTAGAATTGGGAGTTAGAAACAAAAACTTTAGTAATAGATTAGCTGTATCTCTTATTTGAATAGCAGTGTAGATTATATTAAAATATTCTAAATTTTAATGTCAGAAATATTGCCTCTTTTTAGAAGCAATACTTATAAAAAATGACACGATTTTGACAGTCAACAAAATATATCATTGTATAAAATGAGTTTCTTGAAATCTAATTATTAGAAATAGCTTTTAGCAGCAACATTAAATTATTAATAAAATTTATAGTCAACGTGCCAATTTTATCTTAATGTAGTATTAAAAAAAACTGCGTTTGAAGTTGTAGAAATTCAAAGAAATAAACTAGCATATATAGCATTTTTTTTTAAACATCGAAACTGCTTTTATCCCAATCTTGTTAGGATTTTCAATATCAATAAGAGAAATTGGTAAATTGAAAAGACCAAGTTCATAACAGAAAATAATATATTGGCACAGTTTAATAGATGAAGTGAACACAACAGTCAATTTTCTAAAAGAGGAATTAAATACTAATTGAACATTGCATTTCATCAATTCAGTTCTTGAAAGTTCTTAGCATGAAAATAGTCACTTGGTGATGTAAACTATGGGATGTTTTCCAAATTTTGCTGCGGTAGAGAGTCACACATACCGTCAGCTCCCTACTTTACCGCACAGATCAGATTACTCAATATGTGCTGCTCATACGCTGAGTTGGCTGGAACGGTATCGAACCAGGAACTTTTCGATTCTTAAACGAATGCTCTACCTATTGAGCAAAACTCACCCCAATATGAAATATCCTTAATAAATCCTTAATGCAGAATAGATGCTGAATATTTCAGATTATACAGTTATTTGTACCAACATAATCGCGGCTCTTCAACAGTCACTTCAAACTGTATTTTTATTTAAATAAACATATTTGCATTTCTCTTCTGATTAAGTAAAAACTATTTTAGCATAAAAACGTCTTTTGTCTTTTTTAAAATCATTGTAAGTGTTGAAAAATATTCATACATTTCTGATTAAAAACTATTTATTTAAAGAAAGATTTAGCTATTGAATTTTAAATTGATTACATGTACCAACCATCTATTTATTTAATTTATTATGAGTTCAACATCTCCATAAACTTCTGATTAAAATCATTTGTTTACAAATAAGGTCTCCTATTCTATAAAATAATGAGACTGCTATAAAAATGAAGTACAAAGATTGATTGATAAATAAGGTCTCCTATTCAATAAAATAATGAGACTGCAATAAAAATAAAGTACGAAAGTTGATTGATAGATAAGGTCTCCTATTCTATAAAAAAATGAGACTGGTATAAAAATGAAGTAAAAAGTAATTATGGTATCAAAACCGTAAATATGATTTTAAATTGAAGGGCGAAAGGTGATTGATAAATAAGATCTCCAAGCACATGTAACAGTCACAGATCTCTCTCACCAAAATGGTATCCTCTGTATGACACTAACAGCGTCCGGTGGTAAGGTTCTAGTTCTGAAGCTCTGGCGCGTAAAACTTTATTGATATTACTCCGAAGTCCACATAAAAAGATGAAAAATCTATGGGACCCACAGGGACCCTATCGACCCCCGGTTGAGAACCACTGATTTGTAAGGCGTAGACTAGTTCGGAGAAAATAAAATTCCATTTCCAATTTAAAATACCTATTTTATATACAGCCCGTCGCGTGACAGTAAAATAATTAAATCTGCTACAAATATCGGACCGATATCAACGAGCTTGTAATTAAATTGCTTTTAAGGTTGTAAAAACGCAAAAAAGAAATGATGAAAAAAAAACTCACATAAATAAAAAGAAGCTGTAACGGCTTGTTATAACCTTTGGGGAAATCGATAATGAGTTCCGTATTTTTACCAATGAGTTTTTCAATGTTTGTTAAGCAACCGTTGCAAATTACTGTTAACTTTCGCGAAATTTTATCAACTGAGTCACATGCAAGGAAATTTTCCCGCTTTCTATTCATTATCAAATTAAGCCGAGAAAAATAACAAAAGCGTTTGCACAGATGAATCAAGTTGAACACGATTTCCCGCTTTTTAATACGTCTAAGTGGAAAACTATTGATGATAATCATAAACACGCATACATACGCATACACACATACCCAAACACACACACACATATATATATAATTATAGATGGATAAATAGATAGATATACAGTATATATATATATTATATATATATATATGTGTGTGTATATATATATATGTGTGTGTATATATATATATATATGTGTATATATAATATATATATGTTATATATGTATATATATATATATAATATATATATGTGTAATATATATGTTATATATATATATATATATATTATATATTCTGCATATATATACTATCCATACAATATATACACTATATATACTTTATATACACCATATATATGCATATACTTTATATACATACATATATACTATATATATACTATATGAATACTATATATATAAAATACATACTACATGTATACTATACATATACACTATATATACACACACACACTATATATATATTATATATATATATATATATATATAATATATACTACATCTACATACTACAAATATATAATACATATATATATTACATATATATAACTATATATATATACTATATATACATGATATTTATAATATATATATATATATTATATATGTACTGATATATATATATAATATATATATATATATATATATATATATATATATATATTATATATAATATGTGTGTGTGTGTGTGTGTGTGTAAATAAACATCTATGTTTGTGCGAAAACACGAGATTTCTTTTGCTTATATGATTAATTCGTTCCAATATAATAGATAAATATACCTGAGCAGAAATATATACATCTATATATATATATATATTGTGATAAAAAGACAAGTAAAATTATATACGCAATTCTGCATGAAATAAATCCTCAGAAATTACGTACAAGTCTCGCTGAAAGCACCGGTTCCCACTAGTTCACTGTATTTATGCAGTGATGAGTCTTTTTACTGCATAATTGGATGTACAATTAAACACCAGCAGCAACTGTAATTATTTTGCTTATCAAAGTGATTTGATTTGACATCAATTGACCCTAAAAGTGTTGATATGCCGTAAAGCAAAAAACAACCAACAAAAACGGAAATTTAAACGGAATAATAATAATAATAATAATAATAATAATAATAATAATAATAATAATAATAATAATAATAATAAATCATTTTTGTGAACTATAATAATAATAATAATAATAATAATAATAATAAATCACTAATAATAATTCACTAATAATTGCTGCACAGATTAACGCCATAAGGACAAACTATATCAAAACAAAAATTGATAAAACCCAACAAAATAGTAAATGTAGATTATGCGGTAATAGAGATGTAAACCATGTAATATGCGAATGTAGCAAACTAGCACAAAGGAAGTACAAAACTAGACACGACTGGGTTGGGAAGGTGATCCACTGGGAATAATAAAAAAAATTAAATTTTGACTCTACAACAAAATGGTATATGCATAAACCAGAATCTGTTCTTGAGTCCGAAACGCATAAAATTCTCTAGGACTTTGAAATAAAAACGGATCACCTTATCCCAGCAAGAAGACCAGACCTAGTGTTGATAAACAAAAAAGAAAGAACTTGTCACCTGGTGGATTTTGCAGTTCCAGCAGAACACAGTGTGAAGCTAAAGGGAAAAAAAATGGACAAATATCTGGACCTTGCCAGAGAACTGAAAAAGTTATGGAATATGAAAGTGAAAGTGATACCAATTGTAGTTGGTGCATTTGGAACGGTCCCAAAAGGATTGGAAAAGGGTTTGGAAAGTTTGAAAATCAGAGGAAGGATTGAAACCATTCAGAACACTGCACTGCTGCAATCTGCCAGAATACTCAGAAGAGTCCTGGAGACCTGAGGAGACTTGCTGTCACTCAGACTCCAGTGAAAGACCATTAGAATGCTGATGTGAAAACTCAAAAGGAGTTAATAATAATAATAATAATAATAATAATAATAATAATAATAATAATAATAATAATACATCTCGTGGATTTTACTGTCCCAGCTGATCACCGAGTAAAAATGAAGGACAGCGAAAATGATAGACAAATACTTGGACCTTGCCAGAGAACTGAAGAAGCTGTGGAACATGAAGGTGAAGATCGTACCAATTATACTTGGTACCCTTAGATAGCCGGAGTCCCTAAGGTGGCTCTGGTAAAGAATTTGGGTGAACTAGAAATCAGAGGAAGAATCGAGACCATCCAAACTACGGCACTGTTGGGATCGGTTAGAATACTCAGAAGAGTCCTTGAGACCTGACGAGACTTGCTGTCATTCAGCCTCCAGTGAACCACCAGCTACGACAGGTGTGAAATAATAATAATAATAATAATAATAATAATAATAATAATAATAATAATAATAATAATAATAATAATAGAGATACCGGGATAGAATGAAAGAATACAATTAAAACAAGACTTTCTAAAATAACGTAAGGAAATTTTACCAGCAAGTCAAGAGACAACTCATTAAGACAAACAAACACCGGAATGCGAAGGAAACAGAAAAAATCCTAGAGCAAAATGGTGAAAAGAAAAACCATAACAGAAAGGCTGATATGGATTCGTAAGATAAAAAAGGAACTGCAATTTAAAACTTATATATTTACGCCCGGAGAGCGTATATTCATGCTAGTAGAAAAAATTCAAAGATAAAATTAAGAATTCACGTGGTAGCTTTTACTTTGTATTTATACATTTTTCACATCGCCTTTTACCTTTTTACTTGTTTCTATGGGACCAAGTTACCATTAAGCACCTCAGGGGCGACCTAGATTCTGAGGGACATCCGGTTGTTTGTTAGGGTTAGGGGCTAGGGTTAGTGTTAGGTTTAGGGTTAGGGTTAGCAGTTTTATAATTTTAAACAATGCGTCTAAAATTGTCTGGTAACAAACAACCGGATGTTGACTTCCCCCGACGGAATAAGCCGCTTTATATATAGACAAGAAGCGGCTACCCACTGTCGCCGGGGTAGAAGTGGAAAGGCAAAAAGTTAGTCGTGCAGATTCATTACTACTGAATCGTGACGCAGGATGCCCCATTAGATCCTTATGTAAAAATACCTTGAATTTATTCAGCCTGGTGTGGCATAAAACAATCCTTTGCAAGGACTCGAAGAAGGACACGAGGAAAACATGCACCTGAACTCCCTAGGAGCAACACTTAAGAAAATATAAAACTGGAAAACACCGGGTCACTAAGGTATTCATGGGGATTGGTTTAAAAATTAATCCACGAAATAATGGCCAGACAGCTGAGTAAATACATACAAGAAACAAACGTACCTGAATGGAAGATAAAAGAAAAATCTACACTGATCCAGAAAGACCCCAAAGAAGGAACCATCTCCAGCAACTATAGGCCAATAACTTGTCTACCTATGATGTGGAAAATACTGACCACACAGATAAAAGAAGAGATCTACTACACACTTGATTGCCACAGACTATATCCGAAAGACCAGAAAGAGAACAAGAGTAACAAATGATCTACAATATATAGATCAGAACAAGCCAATGTATGGATTGACTTCAGAAAGGTCAACGACATGGTTCCACAAAATTGGATGATCGAGTGTTTGAAGATATACAAAATATAAGACAAAAAATAAAATTCATCAATAAAGTCAGGGAAAATTGGAAAGTAGAATTGATATCGAGAGGACAGACCTTAAAAATGAAAAGAGGCATATTCCAGGGAGACTCCCTAACACTATATGTCATAGCAATCAACCATATACTTAAGGACTGTACAGCGGGTTAAAAATTTACAAAATCAAAGGAAAAAAATAAATCATCTTATGCGCATGGATAAAATCAAGATCTTGCCAAGAATGAAAAAGAAAACTGGAAACCCTTATCCAAACCATAAGAATCTACAGACAATATATATATGAATGGATTTCAGCATTGGCATGTGTACTATGCCCGTAATAAAGAGAAGAAAATTTGAAACGGTGAAGTGAATAGAACTACCGAATCGAGAAGAAATTAGAAGTAAAAGAGAAATATGAAATCTAGGAATATTGGAAACGGACACCATCAAAACAAATTAAAGGAAAGAAAAAGTAAGAAAGGAATATTTCAGAAAACAAAAATGCTTCTCGAAACAAAGCTCTCTAGTAGAAATCTCATCAAAAGAATAAACACCTGGGCTGTCCCTCTCGTAAGTTACTCGGGACCATTCCTAAAATGGACAAGAGATGAGCTACGACAGATGGACGAAAGGACAAGGAGACTTATGACCATGCACAAGGCATTACACCCGAGAGACGATATGTGCCAAGAAAAGAAGGGGAACGACTTTCACCGGCGAAATGGTCGAAAGCACTTGGTTATACAATATATGAGACAGTTTCTAAACCATCTAGATACTAATTTACGAAAAACCGGCAAAAGACTAGAAAAATACAAATGAAGATCATAGAGAAGAAATATTCCGTGGTCTTTAACAATACCTGCTTAATATATATATATATATATATATATATATATATATATATATATAATCTGAAAATCGCTTAAGCGAGAAATCAGGTGCCGTAGACACCGATATACTATATATATATATATATATATATATATATATATATATGGTTGGCAGCCTTCCGTCTATGAAAGACGATGGAGCAGTGTCAAAGTTGTTTTTTTTTTTCCTTTTTTTCCTCTCTTTGAACTACATAGCCTGGGTGGGTTCATATGGAGGATAAGCTATTGCCCATGCAGCAAACCCCTCTCTCCACACTGCCGCTATGATCCAAAGGAAATGTAAGTTAGCAAAGCGGTTGGTATGTAGTGTTCCAGGAGTTGATCGGTAGCACTGGATTTCGGCATCACGCCACCTTAGGGACTCCGGGTCTTGATTTGTTTTGAGGGTTTACTCCCCTAGCCTTTCCTTGAAAGGCAGCAGAGGTTTTGTGCCGGACTTTCTGTTGACTTTGATGGTTTGCCGACTAAGGCTAAAAAAGCCCCTTTAACCCATTTGTGGATCCATGCGAGTAGCAAATGTTGTAATCCGACTGTTGGTGTTCCTAAGAATGAAATGAGATTAGGAATACGGTATATATTGGATCTGTGTATCAGATAAGCAACAGTACTTCAGGATTTTTTTTTAATATTAATAATATAGTTTGCTATATTTAGAAGGAAAGAGGGATCAATATCATTGACACAGTATGTATATCTATGTTAGGGTAGTGAAGGCACAAAGTAAACACCGCTTGATAACTCAGTTTTGTTTGTAAATTGAATACCTGAAAAATTGAGAGTTACCAAGCGCAGTTGACTTCATATCTTTTTCTGCATCACTTTTTCCATCTCCCTCACTGTCCCCATCCCCCCCTCTCTCTCTCTCTCTATATATATATATATTTATATACATATACAAATATATATATATATATATATATATATATATATATATATTTGTATATGTATAAGTATTAACTTACCGGTGGGTATAAGAACGATCGTTGGAAGCGCACAATATCCAGAGGTTAAGGTTGAGAAAAAACAAATACAAAGTGCTCAATATAATGTAGAGCATAAATTTATTTTAAGAATGGAAAAGAGTAACCTACTCGAGTTTCATCGATAGATTCTTCAGGGTTACTTTTAAATTAATCGAGTTTACGATTAATCTTTGGTGTTATAAACATGCCCGTTGGAATGGGACTTAAATTTAGTAGAGGAACTTCCTCTACTAAATTTAAGTCCCATTCCAACGGGCATGCTTATAACACCAAAGATTAATCGTAAACTCGATTAATTTAAAAGTAACCCTGAAGAATCTATCGATGAAACTCGAGTAGGTTACTCTTTTCCATTCTTAAAATATATATATATATATATATATATACAAAGTGTGTCAAAAAAGTATCGAGATTTTTTTGTACTTTTTAACACACCTTGCATTCTGATAAAAAAGTACGATCCAGTCATTGTTCATTTCAAAATTGGTAAACACAGCTTCAACCTTGGTATTTTTATGAGACAACTTGTATTCTGAAAAAAATTAACGTTCCATTCATTGTTCATTTCTATATTGGTAAATACAGCTTCAAACTCGGCACTTTTATGACACACCATGTATTCTAAAAAAAATTAACGTTCACTTAATTCTTCATTTCTATCTTGGTAAATACAGCTTCAAACTTGGCACTTTTATGAGACACCTTGTATTCTGAAATAAAATTAACGTTTCATTCATTCTTTATTTCCATATCGGTAAATACAGCTTCAAACTCGGCACTTTTATGACACACCTTGTATTCTGAAAAATTAACGTTCCATTCATTGTTCATTTCAAAATTGGTAAATACAGCTTCAAACCCGTCACTTTTAGGATACATATTTTATTCTGAAAAAGTTAATGTGCCCTTCATTGTTCATTTGTCTTGGTATATACAGCTCAATCTCGATACTTTTATTACATCCTTGTATATATATATAAATATATATATATATATATATATATATATATATATATATATATATATTATTAACTCATAGATAGATATAAAATATTTGACGATTGGCAGTAAATGTGATTTTTCAGCGGAAATGCAAACCCCTTTTTTAAAGTTATTCTTTGGACAGCCTGACTCCATCATTTCATCTGAAAAACTCAGCATGTATAAGGAGTGGCTGGGGATTGATTAAGGGTGGTGCTATGCTAGCAAAATATTTGATACTGCCTTGGTGTTTATTTGCATATCAAATTCAATCTCCCGGAACGCACACATACCCAATTCAACACACATATACTCAGCAACACACATACGCTATTCAACACATATCCATTATTCAACACACACATACACTATCCAACATGCATACACGCTTCAATACACATACGTTATTAAAAACTTACTCACATACTTCTGGGTAGTTATGTAAATCAAATCACTAGCAGATTATTTCGGTTTAAATTTCTTTGCTATGGTGATATACATTTCTTCTTCTTCTTCTTCTTCTTCTTCTTCTTCTTCTTCTTCTTCTTCTTCTTCTTCTTGTTCTTCTTCTAAAGTAAGTCTTCTTCTTCTTCTTCTTCTTCTTCTTCTTCTTCTTCTTCTTCTTCTTCTAAAGTAAGTGCTCTTCTTCTTCTTCTTCTTCTTCGTCTTCTTCTTCTTTTTCTAAAGTAAGTGCTCTTCTTCTTCTTCTTCTTCTTCTTCTTCTTCTTCTAAAGTAGTTCTCTTCTTCTTCTTCGTCTTCTTCTTTTTCTAAAGTAAGTGTTGTTGTTGTTGTTGTTGTTGTTGTTCTTCTTCTTCTTCGTCTTCTTCTAAAGTAAGTTCTCTTCTTCTTCTTCGTCTTCTTCTTCTTCTAAAGTAAGTGCTCTTCTTCTTCTCTTCTTCTTCTTCTTCTTTCTCTTCTTCTTCTAAAGTAAGTGCTCTTCTTCTTCTCTTCTTCTTCTTCTTCTTCTTCTAAAGTAAGTTCTCTTCTTCTTCTTCTTCTTTCTTCTTCTTCTTCTTCTAAAGTAAGTTTCTTCTTCTTCTTTCTTTCTTTTTTTCTTTCTTTCTTACTTTTTTTCTTTCTAAATTTTGACAGAAGAAATCATCTCTGATATCCACTGATATTGCATCAGTCTGTTTCTTCCTCAGGCCTTTTTAATATTAATGCTAATCCAAGCCAAATTTTTATTCTGTCCATGTAATGGCTCTATATTATCATCTGTATCATTTATCGTTTACAGATCTATTCAAAAGTTGTTTTTTAAGCAGTACTAATGCTTACCATTTTTAGTGAAATGTTTGTACACATTTATACGATATCAAGTATTCCTATCTAATACACACAATTTTCATACAGTTATATGATATCAAGTATTCCTATCTAATACACACAATTTTCATACAGTTATATGGTTTCAAGTATTCCTATCTAATACACACAATTTTCATACAGTTATATGATATCAAGTATTCCTATCTAATACACACAATTTTCATACAGTTATATGATATCAAGTATTCCTATCTAATACACATAGTTTTCATACAGTTATATGATATCAAGTATTCCTATCTAATACACATAATTTTCATACAGTTATATGATATCAAGTATTCCTATCTAATACAAATAATTTTCATACAGTTATATGATATCAAGTATTCCTATCTAATACACACAATTTTCATACAGTTATTTGGTTTCAAGTATTCCTATACAATACACACAATTTTCATACAGTTATATGGTTTCAAGTATTCCTATCTAATACACACAATTTTCATACAGTTATATGGTTTCAAGTATCCTATCTAATACACAGAATTTTCATACAGTTATATGGTTTCAAGTATTCCTATCTAATACACACAATTTCATACAGTTATATGGTTTCAAGTATTCCTATCAAATACACAGAATTTTCATACAGTTATATGATATCAAGTATTTCTATCTAATACACACAATTTTCATACAGTTATATGGTTTCAAGTATTTCTATCTAATACACACAATTTTTTCATACAGTTATATGATATCAAGTATTCCTATCTAATACACACAATTTTCATACAGTTATATGGTTTCAAGTATTCCTATGTAATACACAACATTTTCATTCAGTTATATGATATCAAGTATTCCTATCAAATACACAGAATTTTCATACAGTTATATGATATCAAGTATTCCTATCTAATACACACAATTTTCATACAGTTATATGATATCAAGTATTCCTATCAAATACACAGAATTTTCATACAGTTATATGATATCAAGTATTCCTATCTAATAAACACAATTTTTATACAGTTATATGATATCAATTATTCCTATCTAATACACACAATTTTCATACAGTTATATGATATCAAGTATTCCTATCTAATACACACAATTTTCATACAGTTATATGATATCAAGTATTCCTATCTAATACACATAGTTTTCATACAGTTATATGATATCAAGTATTCCTATCTAATACACATAATTTTCATACAGTTATATGATATCAAGTATTCCTATCTAATACAAATAATTTTCATACAGTTATATGATATCAAGTATTCCTATCTAATACACACAATTTTCATACAGTTATTTGGTTTCAAGTATTCCTATACAATACACACAATTTTCATACAGTTATATGGTTTCAAGTATTCCTATCTAATACACACAATTTTCATACAGTTATATGGTTTCAAGTATTCCTATCTAATACACACAATTTTCATACAGTTATATGGTTTCAAGTATTCCTATCTAATACACAGAATTTTCATACAGTTATATGGTTTCAAGTACAATACACACAATTTCATACAGTTATATGGTTTCAAGTATTCCTATCAAATACACAGAATTTTCATACAGTTATATGATATCAAGTATTTCTATCTAATACACACAATTTTCATACAGTTATTGGTTTCAAGTATTTCTATCTAATACACACAATTTTTTCATACAGTTATATGATATCAAGTATTCCTATCTAATACACACAATTTTCATACAGTTATATGGTTTCAAGTATTCCTATGTAATACACAACATTTTCATTCAGTTATATGATATCAAGTATTCCTATCAAATACACAGAATTTTCATACAGTTATATGATATCAAGTATTCCTATCTAATACACACAATTTTCATACAGTTATATGATATCAAGTATTCCTATCTAATACACTCAATTTTCATACAGTTATATGGTTTCAAGTATTCCTATACAATACTAGTGTAAGATTCAGAGTTAATATATGAACATACAACTCCGACACGCTTGTGGGACAAAACATTTTATATATCACAGAAATAAGACAAGATACAATAACAATAAAATATATGTACATAAACATGTATGACAATTGTCCAACCCATGTGGTCGTTCCAGAGATGTAGCTAAAAGAGAGGAAGAAGCGTTTGAACCAGGCGCTTAAAATAAATAGCCCCTAGTGAGAACAACAACCCATCAATTTGGATCATAATGGCGGTGTGGAGAGAGGCGATTTTATACAAATCGTTTGCATACCAACTGGAGGTAAATCCTTTTCACAAGTTTATTTTTCTGTATTTTGTATTAAATCTTGCCAAAGTCGGACATCTTGCCAATGTTGGACATCTTTACCATTTGGAATCATCTATTTGTGTTAAATAATTTGTGGGTAGCCTACGAATTATATTTGTTAGGGTAGTTAAAATTCAAATAACGGTATGCTAAATGGAAAATTACCATTAACAGTTGAAAAAAAGTTATTGACGGGAGTTCAACTTTCGCTGACCTTGGCACCGACTTGTTTCGTCGGGTTTTATGGCATTAAACTCCTGTTGGGTTATTTTATACCGAAAACATTTTGTTTTATACATTCTTGTTGTGTATTCAATTTTTTCAAACTCGATTTTTAAACACATTTTAATACTTATTTTTAAACAAATTCCTTGATCTATTAAACCTATAGATGGGACCCTAACATGTACTACCACTCCTACAGTGTTATGGTATCAAATATTCCTACCTTATAGTAAATATGGTTATATGGTTTGTTTGTCGGTTGGTTCGATTTTAAGGCATATCAAACTTCGGTTATTTTATGCCGGATACTTGTTTCATCTTTGTTGTGTATTCAATTTTTTTAAACTCATTTTTTTTCAACATATTTAAAAAAAAATAATTCTATCTATTTAACTTATAGATGGGAACCTAACAGGTAATATCACTCCTACAGTTATATGGCATCAAATATGCTTATGTGATAGTAAAAGTAAAATGATAATAGCCAGAGTGACCTATTGTCGGTATCAGATGGACAGTGAGTAAGTCCACGCCCCTTATCACTAGCGCTAGACCAGGGATATTTTTTTACTCACACACACACACACACACACACACACATATATATATATATATATATATATATATATAAAACACGCTCACACACACACACACACACACACACATATATATATATATATATATATATATATATATATATATATAGAGTAAAATAAGGGATGAAAGAACAAAATTCAGACAAAAATGTGTAGTATATTTCGCTGGAGGTTTGACCTCAGCTTCTTCTGCTTTATTGAATTATTAGGATCATACAAGTGTTTTATAGTAGTGCGAGTAGGTATGTGGGTAAGTTTTGTGATAGGAGAAAGATTTGATTGGTTATAGGAGACAGAGGTAGTTTGAGATTTTTTATTTAATTCCTTATTTACCTCATTGTGTCATTGTATATATATATATAGAGAGAGAGAGAGAGGGAGAGAGAGACAGAGACAGACAGAGAGAGAGAGAGAGAGAGAGAGAGAAGAGAGAGAGAGAGAGAGTGGAATATTTATAGCGATAATATTTACGAGAAATTGTAACTTATATTAATAGACTTTACCAAAATCAGGAGCCGGCATTGACAAATGAAAAACGACGACGTTAATCGGCTGAAATCAATTGCCCAGGGAATTTAAAACCAGAGGGACAACGACTGGATTCTCTGCTACAAGTACACTATTGTAATACTTAGGATTTCAAGGAATACAACAGACTCTCTACTTCTGAGACTACATCCTTTTCTACCATTAAATTTTCCATCAGGAGACTTAAACGCCTTACGGGGCAACCATAATCGTAACGTGTATATATATATATATATATATATATATATATATAAAGTAAAGTCGACGGGGCGGCCTAAAGTCGGTATCAGCCAGCCAGCGAGGGAGTCTATCCCCTATTCAATAGCGCTAGACCAAGGAGATTGTTTTAGCATCTGAGGTGGAGCGCCACACCTACCATCAGCTCCTTACTTTACCGCACAGATCCCTGTGCTACTCATACGCTGAGTTGGCGGGGACCAGTATCGAACTAGGAACCTTGTGGTTTCTAGTCGGACGCTCTACCGACTGAGCTAACCCGGCCCCTCGAGATGTTTTTTATGGCGAATTAGTAAAAGGCTCCTTGTCGGTAAGTAGACCACGCCTACGCTTTTAAGAGGTCTGTGGGAGAGACATGAGGATATGCCACATTAACACACACACATGGGAAGTAGATAAAGAAAATCAAGCGGCCTGTTGCCTTAGCGGTAAGGAAGGCACGAAGAGGAGTAAGGTGGAGAAGAGAGTAGCTTCGACAGCAAAAAGAGCCTGAAAGACAGAGAAAAACAGCAGCCCCAGAAAGAATCACAGTTTGTGTTCAGTCAGTGCACCAAAGACTATCACACAGGGATAGGCCTGCTCAGCCCCTTGCGCAGATGCAGATTTTTTTCTTTATTTATGTATTAATTTATTTGGACACTACGCCATCGCCATTAGTGAGCGAGAGAGAGAGAGAGAGAGAGAGAGAGAGAGAGAGAGAGAGAGAGCGAGAGAGAGAGAGAGAGAGAGACACGCAGACAGACAGACAGACAGAGACAAAGAAACAGAGACAGACAGAGACAGTGACAGAGAGAGACAGAGAGATATAAGCAAACTCAGAGAGATTAATGGATAGATAGATAGATATAAACATAGATAGATAGATAGATAAATAGATAGATAGATAAATAGAAGCAGACCTCAGATAGACAGATAGATAGATAAAGATTGAGATAGATAGATAGATAGATAGATAGATAAAGACTGATTTAGATATACATATAGATATATAGATAAAGACTGAGATAGATAGATAGAGTGATAGATAGATGTGAAAAAACTAAGATAGATAGATATGTAGATAGATAGATAGGTTAAGACTGAAATAGATAGATATATAGATAAATATAGGAGGGAAATACGTTTGTTGTTATGATTCTGTATATATTAGCATAAGTAAAAGAAACATAATTTCCATTTACACAGTTGACAAAGCGTCGTATTAATTTATTTGCCTCGAGAGATCCTTCGATATTGGACGTGATAATCTTTAGCCGAACGATAATCCCGCCCTGCAGCTCTCAATAGAAAACTAATGGACACTAGCGAATAATCTCTTGACTAATTAAACCAATTCTTTCAAGTCCCTGGCGACTGGCCTGAACCCCCCCACACACACACACTAATCGCCATTTCCAAGTCGGAAAGTGCCCGGATCTTAGATTTTAAATACGAAATCCTGTTTCTTAATAGCACGATCCATTACGACACCATTGTCGGTCGGTGAGTGATTCAGAAAAGTGCTCCATCAGAAAAGTGACATGTTCTTCCGTTTGCTTAATGCTCGGGACGCAGATTATTTAAAAGGGACGTAGAAAGGAATTAATTCTACAGCCCAGAGGAATCGAGATTTTCATGTGCAGCATTAGCCGGTGAAGGTGGGTTTTACTGCTCTGCACAGGTGCAGTCAGTATATTCTACTGCCATAAGCCGACAGAGCAAATATTGTTTTGATAATTTCAAACAAAAATGGATAGTTCAGAAAACCACAATCCTTTGCTCGGGCACCACCCATGACTAACAGGTGTAAGTAGGTTTTACCCCTCTGCAGAGGTGCAGTCAGCATATTCTACTGCCTTAGCCGACAGAGCAAATATTGTTTTGATAAATCCAAACAAAAATGGACAGCTCAGAAAATCACAATCCTTTCCTCAGTCATTATTGGTCACCACCCAAGACTAACAGGTGGAGGTCGGTTTTACCTCTCTGCAGAGGTGTAGTCAGCACATTCTATTGCCCTAGCCGACAGAGCAAATATTGTTTTGATAAATAAATAAAAAAAATTAAAAAAATGGACAGCTCAGAAAACCACAATCCTTTTCTCAGGCATTACGGGTCACTACCCATGACTAACAGGTGTAAGTGGGTTTTATCCCTCTGCAGAGATGCAGTCAGCCTATTCTACTGTCCCCGCTGACAGAGCAAATATTGTTTTGATAAATCCGAACAAAAATGGACAGCTTAGCAAACCGCAAAAGTGGAGTTTTGCATGTCATGGATATCCACCCACGGCCATACAGGTGTACCATTGTGGGGATTTTACCCCTCTGCATGACCTGTAGATATAACCGTTACGACTTTGGTGGCCATTTTCAGGCTTGAAGTGAGAGCATTTTACATGGGAGATCGCTTGTGTTAAGCAAAGCGCGATCCTTAGTGAAGATTCCGTTTGGCTGTCCCTTGGTGTTAGGTAGAATCCTTTGGTTGAGCAGAATCCTTTAATTAAGCAGAGTCCTTGGTTGCAGATCCGTTCGTCCGTATCGACTACGTGCAAATAAACGGCTTTCTAGATCGACAATTAAATAGTTAAATAATGACGCATTCGAAATGTTGATTGGTTGGCTTTAATCCAGGCGCCCACGCAGAGTCTATACGTTTAAGTGGTGGATTCCAGTAGACCTTATATCCAAAAGAATCTCCAACAAAAACACAGTATGATAAATTGATAATTACAATGTTTGATATATTTACTTAAGAGCTATTGCGAATAATTCAGTATGTAGAAAAATAGTATAATCTCCGATTGAAGCAAATTAAAGTTATCGCTTCCACGCGCTCAAACCCCCTTTCTATCTATCTTACTTTGTTTTTTTTTTCTTTTCTGTGTAGCATTACCATTTTTCTTAATAAACTTATCTATTGGTTTGAATAGTTTAAAGTATTCCAGGCATTTCAAATTGAGAACAATTTTGAAATAAGATTTTTTTTTTGATTTGTACTCAATTTTAAAGTTATATCTTATTCCTCTGAATGTAATATCTGATCATTTATAAATAATGGCATTGCACAAGGTGAAAAAAATGTACAATTACCTTTTGTAGAATATGATTGACAAACAACTAGTCTATATAGTTATTAAGAGCATCTCATATTTGTAATTAGATTTTTTTAAAGCTTAATATTCAATATAAAAATTTGGGAGTTTTTTTGTTTTACTGTTTTCTCCTTTTAAAACTGAGGCTCTCTTAATTCAACAAGAAATTTCAAACTATTTTCAATCTGTGATTTTTACAACCAAAAAAAATTGAAGAGGAACAATAATTACTGATCAAAACATCAAAAATGTCTAAAATACTTGAAGATTGTAAAGTTCTAAGGTTTTTCATACAAGATTTATATAAATATGAGACCGTTCAAATTGTCCAAGATATAATGTATAAATCAGAAAAGAGAGCCAGAAAGAGAGAGAAAAGTCAGCAGCCCCAGAAAGCATCACAGTTTGTGTGCATTCAGTGCACCAAAGACTGTCATTCAAGAATTGGCCTGCAGAATCACTTGCACAGATGCAGATAATTTTTTGGACACTATGCCATCGTCCTTAGTGGACGGAAAGGATCCAATAATAATAATGTAACAATGTAAATCCTTATTATATGCTATTGCTTATTCGTCGAATTCTTATTTCTAATGAGTGTCGTCCCCTCAGCTAAGTAATGGACAATCCCGATTTTATTATAATAAACAAAGGGAAGAAAAATATTATAATACAGAAAGAATGTAGGAAACGATAGAGAGAGGGGGTGAGCGTTCAACAGTTTCTGATTATAATTCCAGATCTGGCTCACCCTCTAAGCATAGGGACACACACACACACACACAGGTACAGACATAAACAAACACCCCCACACACATACATACAGAGAGTTTGGAAGGCATGAGACAGAAACAAATGAACAGACACTACCAACAACTTCAGTTCCGGAGATCTTCTGTAGAAGAGATTTTTATCTCGAAATATTAAGAATAAGTCACAGGTTAACAAACAACACCATAGTTACGTTATTTTTCTTTACACTTGCATTGTGATAGCCTTCAAAACCAACCACCAAACCAATATATATTATATATATTATATATATATATTTATATATATATAATCTCAGGGAATTCATTTGTTCTGACTATTAAACTATTTTCATCGGTTTATTTTCATCTATCTATCTATCTATCTATCTATCTATCTATCTACATCTGTTTATATTCATATTGTTATCTGTGTATCTTTGTATTTATGTATGTATATTGTAAAAAATTGAAAAAATACAAGTTTATAAACGAATAATGATTATTTCGCCTACGCTTCAGTGTTTCGGTCTGTTTCGATAGACCTTTATTAGGGCTTTCATTAGTTTCATGAAAATTGAATTATTACTGAAAATGCTTTTTGGTGTGTTAGGCTTCTTTTTAGTCGATCCTGAAATGTGAGAGAGAAAAAATCCATGTATGTATGTCTATACCAACCACAGGAGTTGGTGATATACTAAGAGTAAAGATTTTAACAATGGTACTACTAGTGGGTCTGACTGTAGTTATATTCCTAATATTTCCTTCGGAATGTAACAATCGTAAAATTTACGGTTGATGTGATGAGGAAATGATTTTTTTTTAATGAAAAGGAAGGAGAGAAAAAGAAATCGGAAGAAAAGGGAAGGGAAGTGAAAATTCATTTATAGACTCCGTGGAATTGGTGTTGCGATAAACAAGAACACAAAAAGAATAAAAATTGTGGGAATAATTTATGCCAGAAATGAAAATGCCGTTGAAAGTTGATGAAAGGGAAAGTGAAAGTAATAAAATGTTTTTTAAAAAAAGTAAAAAGTAAGAAAATGAAGATAAAAGAAACAAAAAAGAAAGGAAAAGGGAATGAAAAAGAAGAAGAAAAAATAAAAGAACAGAAAATGAAGTTGAAAGTGAAGGAAAGGACAGGGGGTAGAAGAAAGAAAAAAGAGAAAAAGAAACGAAAAAGAAAATGAAAGAGAAGGCGAATGATAGTTGGAAAATTTCACTTGGGACCATCTCTACGCAGAAGTACATTTACATCTATCAATCTATCTATCTATCTATCTATCTATCTATCTATCTATCTATCTGTCTATCTATCTATCTATTCCTTCCAATCCTGTTCTTTCTATCTGCCAATCCAAATCTGGTTCTTTCTATCATTCTATCTCCCCATCAGAGTCATCTGATGTGATAGAGGGATGGTAATCCATCCCTCTATCACAACCTCTATCTAATCCTTAAAATATGTGGCTTCCTATCTATCTATCTATCTATCTATCTATCTATCTATCTATCACTGTGTTCATTTCTATCTATCTATCTGTTTATCTATCACAGTGTTCATTTCTATCTATATAACTATCTATCACAGTGTTCATATCTATCTATCTATCTATCTATCTCTCTCTCTCTCTCTCTCTCTCTATATATATATATATATATATATATATATATATATATATATATATATATATATATATATATATATA
>CM042158.1:31190591-31200591 GCA_023376005.1 Doryteuthis pealeii | reverse complement strand
GAGATTTAGCGTTATAGTTTATTTCAGGGAGCTTAGACAAATAGTCTAAATCTCCCGACTCATCAGATTCGAATCTGATGAGTCGGGAGATTTAGACACTTTGTCTAACCTCCCTGAAATAGACTATAACGCTAAATCTCTAAGTATTTTGTTATTTCTTTACTTTATTATCATGAAGAATGTGACGTAAATGAATTAACGGAATTGTGAATTGAGTAGCAATATAGTTTCGGTTACAGCATACAAACACACAATCTCCATTATAATACACGCTCACACGCATATATTTGCTCTGTGACTCTAAAATTAAGAGCACACATTGAGCTCTCAACCTGCGACTTGGTTTTGTTTAGATAAAACTCTTGTGTCGTAAGGAAGATTTCTTCTCTGGACTTTTGGATATATATATATATATATATATATATATATATATATATATATATATATATATATATCACCACTGACATACAGTTCTGTTTCGCCATTTCATGGCTGATCTGTGTGATTAGACTAGGCAGGTCTGTTTCAGGCTAGGTTTGAAACCCGATAGAATAGTCATCAGTCATACATCTTACTACCGCGCCATCTACACGCCCAATTTCTAGAATTGAATTTTAACGGCGTCGATCCCAGGGGGCCATCCCCCCCAGGCAACACCTGCCCCCTTGATTTAAAGGGGCGGGGCTGGGTTTATTGCCCAGCGCCTGAGGCGCCCCCCTTGAGGGGGAATGCCGACGGGATCGACGCAATTTTTCACCCGCCACCCCATGAGCCTCGGCTTGTGTGTGGTCCCACATAAATAGGGCCTTCGTGCCTGACCCGTACAAGTGGGGTACGTGGAAAATATCGTATATAATGGTGGAAGTTGACGGTTATCCTACTCCCTCTTTGTGTGGCACGCTTGTCCGGCCACTTGTAAGCTTCTCTATCCGTTCTTACAGACTTATCCGCCGTAGTGAACACACTTCGTATTGTGACAAAAGCCTCCGATGAATTTCAGCCCCTATGACTTCACCTCTCACCTTACCTTTACCTTTTACCCCCCCCTCTCTCTCTCTCTCTCTCTCTCTCTCTCTCTCTCTCTCTCTCTCTCTCTCTCTGCTTTACCTTCATGAATTTATTATTTTATTTAATTTTTAAAGCTTTTTTAAGATATTTTTTTCTATTTTCTCTCCCTTTCTTTTTCTTTTTTCTTTTTCTCTCCCTTTCTTTTTTTTTCTTTTTCCCTCCTTTTCTTTTTCTCTTTCTTTTTTTCTTTCTCTTTTCTTTTTCTTTTCTTTTTCTCTCCCTTTCTTTTTCTCTTTCTTTTCCTTTTCCTTTCTTTTTTCTCTTTCTTTTTCTTTTCTCTCCCTTTCTTTTTCTCTTTCTTTTTCTCTTTCTTTTTCTCTTTCTTTTTTCTTTTTCTCTCCTTTTTTTTCTCTTTCTTTTTTCTCACTTTCTTTTCTCTTTCTTTTTTCTTTTTTCTTTCTTTTCTTTTCTCTCCCTTCTTTTCTTTTTTTCTTTTTCTTTTTCTCTCCCTTTCTTTCCTTTTTCTTTTTCTTTTTCTCTCCCTTTCTTTTCTTTCTAGTGGAGCAGCCAACATTGCCAACTATAAACACGTGAGCGCATAACAGACGTGTGGCAATTTTAAAGATGTTTTATGACGAATGTACGGATAACTTGTTACTCTTTCTCAGATATATGAGGTAACTATTTAACCATAGCTGGAGGCTATGGATACATACTCCCTAACGATATTAACGCTATGTGAAATGCAAATAACCTCATCCAGGATTTAAACTCAACCCACCGTGTCCGTTTCCAAGGATGTTAACCATTACACAACCATTTCACCACAGGTAGGATTTGATACTAGTTAGGGGCAATCAGCGAGGATCGAACTCGCTTTTCAATCGTAATTGATCTGCGAGACTAGTTTGCAAACCATTACACTACGTCGGGACGCTGTGGATATACCACACTCTTATGGAAGCGCGTGGTGTAATGGTTAAAGTCATGGGAAATAGACTCGTCGCGCCGAGTTCAACTCCTGGATGTGGTAATTGCATTTCACAAGCACTAATACCCCCGAGAAAGGTATGAATCCTACTCTCCCTCCAGCTATGGATAAATAGTAGGGCAGACTGGGCTCTTTAACCTTGGTTAGGCAACCGGTTTAGGAGAAGGAAAACTCTGAATTCAAACCTGTTGAACTCCGCTTAAGAAATTGACCTTGTGTCACATCCTGCTCGTGCGGAGGGTTTGTTAAATATATACCACACTATTACAACCTTACACATGCATTTTTACAAGCTATTACTGAAGTTCAGTATGTTATTGTCTCTCTCTCTCTCTCTCTCTCTCTCTCTCTCTCTATCTATCTATCTATCTATCTATCTATCTATCTCCCACTATATATAACTATATCTTCGTCTCTGTCTCTGTCTCTCCCTATATCTATTTCTACTCCCTTCTCTGAGCACAATGTATGCCAAATCCCAGGCACCAAGGTAGGTAGATAGGTAGTTATAATCGTATTAATGTATTTACTAGTTGGACACAGTGGATATATCACGGTATGATAATTTGAATATTATTATTTATATATACTTAAGAGCTATTTCGTATTGTTCAATATGTAATTGCAAGGACCCTGGTTCGATACCAGTCCCCGCCACCGCAGCGCATGATTAGCACAGCACATCTCATCTACAATAGAAGTAGACATAGATGTACGGATGAGAGTACATATGTCACACCCAACTAGATTACACCCCCATACTAATCGTTCAAATGGGCAAAACCGTGTGTGTATGTGTGTGTATGCGTATAAATTAGGATATATATATATATATATATATATATATATATAATATTAATATATGCTCCCATAAATTTGGTAATGAGCTCTCTAATTGGTAATTTAAATTAACTCTCACTACTAAGCAAATAAGCAATGATCATTTCTTCGGAAATTTGATCTCTCAGTGACCAAAAGATACATACATTTCTATGTATTTAATAGTTTAAAAACACCAGTCCCTCGCATCAGCTGTCAGTGGGCGAGGGGATAAGACATCGGACTACCATGCGGTCAATCTGAGTTCGAACCCTACCCAAGTATAGTTGTGTCTAGCCACACTGAAGAGGCATGATATGCCGAAACACGTGTCTGTGGATGACTTATTTTTATTTTTATTTATATATATATATATATATATATATATATATATATATATATGTGTGTGTGGTGTGTGTGTGTGTGTGTGTGTGTGTGAGTGTATATGTGTACGGGTTTATATAGAGGGGAATGCGGGTGTGTTTGAATGTAGATGTATATGATTGGATAAGTCTCAAGTATGTCTATTTTGATATGTAGATGTATGATATGTATATGTACAAGTACAGGTGTGTGTGTGTGTGTGTGGATACATGCATCTTTATGGACATGTGTGTGTTTGTATGGATGTATATATATACATTTTGAATTAGTTAAATTATTAAGTAGATAAAACAGGTTTTCTTGGATACTCATATATATATGAGTATCCAAGAAAAGACTTAGAAAGAAAAAGAAAAAATAAAGAATAAAATATAATAAACTAAAAATAAATTAAGGTAAATATGAAGATATGAAGAAGAAATAAACTACTAAACAAATGAAATCTAAATGAACTGGGGTGGTCCTTTTAGTTGAAATCTGGAATAGATTGATTTAACAGAAATTCCTAACAAATTACTGACAACAAATGGTCAAATATATTTTTATTACCGTACAGCTGACCGATACAGGACAATAAAAAAATCTGTTTTCAAATGCCTTAAAAGTAATAAAGAATTCATCATTCACATCTGATTAATTGGGAGAGTTAGGCACTTTGTCTAACCTCCCTGAAATAGACTATAAGCAAAATCTCTAAGTCTTTTGTTATGTCTTTACTTATATATATATATATATATATATATATATATATATATATATATATAACCGCTATTTTTTGTATATATAAATACAATAGTATGTTATTAGTATGTAGATGTGGTCATCAATATTAATAATATATTACAATTTTATTAATAATTGAGGTTTATATTAAAATAAAATCATGGAGAATGTGACGTAAATAAATTAAGGGAATTGAGTAGTAATATAGTTTCGGTTACAGCAGACAAACACACAATCTCCATTATAATACACACTCACACGCACATACACACATACACACACACCACACATATATATATATATATATATATATATATATATATATATATATATATGAACAAAAGTGATAAGATAAACAGGAATAGGTCTTTTATATTGTTTATTTTTCTCAATTAGTTTCGACCTTAGGTCATCGCCAGGAGAACATTTCTTCTTTGAAGAAATTGTTTTAGAGAGTTTTTAAAAAATAAAAAGATTTTTAAGTGTTTGACAGGCCACTATAATCCGGGTAGAGAAGTGTGTTAGAAGTAGCGAGTTCATCTGTTCCCTATATATATATATATATATATATATATATATATATATATATATATATATATATAACCGCTATTTTTTGTATATATAAATACAATAGTATGTTATTAGTATCTAGATGTGGTCATGAATATTAATAATATTATTACAATTTTATTAATTGAGGTTTATATTAAAATAAAATCATGGAGAATGTGACGTAAATAAATTAACGGAATTGTGACTTGAGTAGTAATATAGTTTCGGTTACAGCAGACAAACACACAATCTCCATTATAATACACACACACCACACACACAACACACACACACATATACATATATATATATATATATATATATATATATGAACAAAAAGTGATAAGACAAACAGGAATAGGTCTTTTATATTGTTTATTTTTCTCAATTAGTTTCGACCTTAGGTCATCGCCAGGAGAACATTTCTTCTGTGAAGAAATTGTTTTTAGAGAGTTTTTTTAAAAAATAAAAAGATTTTTAAGTGTTTGACAGGCCACTATAATCCGGGTAGAGAAGTGTGTTAGAAGTAGCGAGTTCATCTGTTCCGTTATATATATATATATATATATATATATATATATATATATATATATATATATATATATATATATTCTTAATCGCGTTTCCTTTTGCATAAACTAATTCACATCTATCTTCGAGCCAAAGCAAGCTAATAATCGCCCACATACGATTTTACGCGCACAAAATGCGTCACTTTACTCACGATCTCTTTCAGGAAGAAAAAAAAAAGTTTAGTTTTTTTTTTCTTTGCCTGGACTGACAGAATAGAATCACAGAGATTGTAACGATGCTTTCTCGGAATTCTGCTGCCGATAATGCAATCCGAACATTTTCAAGCCCGCTGGCCCCAACAATCAGATGCAATATGGCGTCGAGCGCAAGTTCTTGTTCGTACAAGGACCATTAACATCTCGTAGAGGATAAGAATGATGTTAGATAGGCAAGATTGGCTTAATAAAAACGAAAATGCATAAAAGCCTTAGAAATCAGAGATATTGTCAGATAATTACAGCTCATTAAGCCATGAGTATATCTTCAGTGTTGGATTATCGCGGTGATATGAGCCAGTCGACGATATTCGCACAATTTCGATTTACTAAAAGAAAGAAATGAACCTTTAAAACCTAAAGTTGCCTCTAGGAAACGGGGCGATCAATAATGTACTACATAAATGCATACACCTAAAAGTGTATTTTATGCAGGTATTGTGTGTGAACATGCGTGGAGGTACTTAATTTCCCCCCTCCATTATTCGTGAAAATCTTATTTATTTTCCAGTGCTGAAAAATGAATTGATTCGTAATTGGCCATAATGTTTTAACCATTCATGAAGTCAATATTACAGCAAATTGAAGTAAATTAGGCACTGTTTATTAAGTAACACTGGATCGGGAGGAACATATTCTTAATTTACTAAATGGGTTCGATGGTTGGTTGGTTGGTTGGTATTTACAGCGTTTTTCTCAACATATTCTACACTAACTATTCCGTTGCGTCTTATCTACTTTAGCTTCTACTAGAAAATATCGTTAGGCTTCAAGCAAGAGCGCTCATTTCGGTTAAGCAGAGCGATATTCTTGGTAAGAATCCTTTGGTTGTTCCTTGGTGCTCTTCAGTTTTGCAAGTCCTTCATCAATGATTACAAATGAACGTCTCTAGGTATCAGCAATTAAGTAGTTAACCAGACACGTATTTGGGCTGTTGAATGGCTGAGGTATAAACCAGATGACCTGGCTTAATCTATAGATTTAAGTGGTGTATTTTAGCACACCATATATACACCAAAACATTCCAACAATTCACCCTCCGAGTATAAGTTTTTAAAGTTTTAATGTAATAAGTATTATATTAAATCAGAAAGGCTAATGAAACTAAATAAGAATGCAGATAAAAAGATTTGAAACAGAGGGGGTATAATCGAAATATAGAACAAATGAAACTTACTCCATCACTTCAGTCTTTCATTGCTAAATTTTCCTAATTTAACTAATTTTAGTTAAAATGGGAATTAAAGATTAAAATGACAGTTATTTCGTCTTAGTAATCGATTTCTTTTGATATTTTTGCTCATATACATTAAGATAAAAACAAACAATTAGAAATCAATAATACGTGTTTATTAAAATCAAATATTTAATACCAATATACAAACTAGCCTTCCCGTTCATACTGTAAACCTCTATTTTTTGTATATACAGGTTTTGGTTTGTTTTGTTTTACGGTATATCAACCTCAGTGAGTAATTTAACGCCGATAAAATTTTGAAATAAAGCCATTCTTAATGTATATTCAATTTCTTTTATAAATACATTTTTCTATTTAACCCATAGATGGGAAACAGGTACTATCACTCCGGGGCAGAGTGGACCAGGGAGCAATGGTGATAAAGGGGTGCTCTAAATTCCCCAAAACTCCAGAACTGAAACCTCACCATCAGATAGAGTTTAACGTCATTCCCAGGACATGTAGACCCTCAGCCACCGCCTTCTAGCACCGATATGATAAAAAGGGGTTGGGGCTTGCCATAAGGGTAATAGGGTTGGGGAAATCATATAGGTGTTAGAGCTCGACGTGACCAGCCGATTGATCGGAGGGGGCCTCGCCGACTGCCCGTCTAGCCCAAGATAGGGCCAAAGTGGAGTATTGGAAGTCACGAACTGCTTATCATAAGTGAAATGCAATTACCACGTCCAGGATTTGAACTCGGGGCGACGAGTCCATTTCCCATGACTTTAACCATTACACCACACGCTTCCTAATGTATTAATTTATAGATGGTAAAAGTTGGCAGACTTCAACGTACGTGCGACAGGTTTTAGGTGGGAAAATCTCCTACCCTCCAAAATAGATAAAAATGTCCGCTAACGATCACCACAGGCTGCTTTTTATTTCATTAGTCGGACTAATGAGTCTGAAAGGGTCTGAAATTTCGAGGCCATCGCCCAAGTTCGATTTTCCTGTTACAGTTTTATCGCCTTGATTGGATTTTCTTCAATGATTGATGGTTATTCCTCTTGCCATCGATTTACCATTTCGGCCTGCCTTTTATTCGATCCGACATTCGTCTGATAAACGCCATTTTTCATTTCCCGCGATAAATAATGATAATAATAATAAAATCGCCTTATCGATTAGTCTTGCCTTTGTCATCAGTTTCCCAACTTTCTTTTTTAAATGTCTATTGCTAAAACAACAATGCAACAATAGAATGCTTTATCTGAACGTCTTAATAAAAACAAGGGTAAACTATCGACAAACGATAACAACACGAATTTGTAAAGAGCCGTTTAATAACGTTCCAGTGAAAATATTTGAATAAAAGTGAAATGATTGTGTTATCTCACTTACTGGTTCCCTAACATTATTTAGTCGTGTCCTGCAGGTATTTGCCTCTCATCCCACTTATGAGGGCGTGACACAAGGACATTTTCATGTGGATCCACCCACAAGCCAAGGCTCATGAGTGGTAGGTGGAAAAAATTGCGTCGATTCCGTCGGCATTCCCCCTCAAGGGGGGCGCCTAAGGCGCTGACCAAAAAACCCAGTCCTGCCCCTTTAAATCAAGGGGGTAGGTATTGCCTGGGGGGACAGCCCCCTGGGATCGACGCTATTAACTTGTAAAGATCCAGGGCCGAAACCACTGGACCCCCACCCCGTTGGGCGGGTCTAAATTTAGTCGTGTCCTGTATATGACGATAAACTACATCTAGTGGCGAAGTTCAAATTCTAGAACTATGGGCCTTTATTTGGGCTTGACGGATGGTGGGAGAGGCTTCCTCCATTCAATCGGCTGGTCACGTCAATCACTATGAGATTATCCAGACCGTATTGTTTTATGGCAATCACCCAACCTTCTTTATCATATATGCACTAGAAGTCGGGGGCTACTGAGTATAACGTTGATATGCATCTAGTAGAGAGGTTCCAATTCTGGAACTGTGGGAAATGTGCAATACATCGTTATTGCCATTACTCCCTGATAGTGTATTTGGACCATATTACCTTTAGGCACCCCTTTTTGCTCTCGATTAAGAAAGGACATGTTTTTCATTTACACCTTCAATATCCGGTTGGTTGTTAGGGGTTAAGGATTAGGGGTTAGGGTTAGGGCTTGGTTTTATAATTTTTTTAAAAATCTAAAAATCGTCTGTTAAAACAACCGGATATTGACAGTGTAAATGAAAAACATGTCCTTTCTTAATCGATATCAAAAAGCGGTGCCTAAAGGTCATATGGTCCGTGTGTTTCATAGGTGCGACAAAATAGGATAAGTGGGTGAGACGAACTGAAATACAATCTGAGATTTAGAAACAGTTTTTTTAAAAATATATGCTAAAATTTAGGGTCTGGTTCATAATACCGAATTATCAGTTACAACAAAGTGATTTTATCAAAGAGACGTTTCACCAAAAGATTATGGTGGTTGGCCTTCTTTCTGTCCGCGAAAGACGATGGAGTAGTGTCCAAAGGTTGTTGTTTTTGGTTTTGTTTTTTTTTTGGAACTAAATAGCCTGGGCGGTTTGATATGGAGAATGTGCCGTTGGCTAAGCAGCAGACCCCCCTCTGCATGCCGCCGCTGTGGTCCAAAGGAAGGTTAAGAAACAGATGCAGGTTGGCAACAATAGTATCGCAGGAATTGCTGTGTAACGCTGATTTTCAGCGTTACTCCATCTTAGGGACTCCGGCTCCGGATTTGTTTTAGGGGTTTACTCCCCTAGCTTTCCTCATGAACATCGACAGCGATGATTTGTAACAAACTCTTCCTAGTCGTAGATGGATTGACGCCTCGGATCGGGGAGCTATATCTAACCAATTTGGGTTGAGTGTGTAGTACCGGCGCCAATCCTACCGTCTGTGTGGATGGTGATAGGCTTCCATAGAGCTCATCCACTCCTTTCTAGCTCCTGGGGGTCTTTCTTTTTTTTTTGGGGGGGGGGGTTATGTTCCTTTTTTGTGTTGGTGTTTTACTTACCCTCCTCTCCAGACAGCCGGACGTACCTGTTGAGTGCCAGTTTCACCGAAAGATTAGCTAATCGAATTCAAAAGAATTTACATTTTATACATGAATCGTATTTTGTAAATATGGTACATTGAAAGAGTCTCGACACCCGTGAAATCTGAAGAGGTTGAACTTTCTGTGAATGGGGGAATTAATGCACTTATTAATATAAATTTGTAGTAACGAGTCGAACTTACCTGACTCAAAGTGTCCAAGATGCCTGGCCTGCGAAACTATCCCTGGCAAGGAAAGGAATGTGGTCGGGGGAAGAAGGAATGTGGTACACCATTATGCCCACTCTGAGTAAGAATTGTCAAGAAATTGGAGGGGGCAGAATGGACTGTTTATAGAGATTGCGAGGAATTATGGGGGACTACCCATAGTGCATTGCAACTTTTATTTAACTATAAAAGCGACCTATTTTGGCCTGAACGACAGACTGCATTTTTGTTCTTCTGTAACATTGTCGAGAGAGCAGAAGAGGAAGTGAAAGAAGAAGAAGA
>CM042158.1:31175591-31183091 GCA_023376005.1 Doryteuthis pealeii | reverse complement strand
ACTCTTTCAAGTGTGCGGGAATAGAAAAAGGTTCAGGCTACTGAACCGAAGATATAACACTAGATTCATATTGGTGTCATATTTAGAACACCCTTTTTTTTATTTGTTTTTAGTTTGTGGTAGTTAACTCTTTGCACGTCATGCAAAGTCCTGCCGACGGGGCTTGAATTAATGTAAGATTCCCCTCCCCAGAATTATTGAACAGAACTACTATTATATAGAGAGAAATAGACGGAATAATTTATTTATTAAAAAAAAACAGAAATTTCAAAATGCCGTAAAGAACGCCATTGCTTACTTTACCGCCAAATATTTCATATCAAGCCTCATCGCATAAATAAATATAAGTATATGTTCTTTAATTTGTTTTGGTCTTATATTCTGCTTATTATATTTTGTTGAACATATGTTTTTGCTATTACCAGAGGAATTAAACAAGTAGAAAAAAAGTAATTCTTTGTTTTGTTTACAAAGGGAATGCAGAAAAAAAAAAAATAAAACACAACAAAGGAACCCTGACAGCCATCTTATTGAGAGTTGTTTCTTGGAACTACCAAAGAACCAAAGAAAACTTTTTTGTCTGTTCTTGGCCAACTGAAGCTACTGATATTGAAATGCTCACGTTTTTCCAACTCTAAGTCTAAGCCGAACTCGACTTTATTTTTCGTCCGACTGTCGATTGATGTTTAGATGAACAAGATCAAAATGAAATCGAAAAATGAGGCATTATATTTTATCTGCATCAGAAAAAGCACAACAAATATTGGTTGGTTGATTGATTTTAACGGCATATCAATCCGTCTGGGGTTATGTTATGCTTAACGGTTAGGAAGTAATATATGTTGTATTTGTACTGGACGAGGCCGTTTGCATTTACCATAGTACTAATCAGCTTGCTTAACTTCAACACTAAAAAGAATATGAAAGATACGATATATGTTTGTTTGTTTATTGATTTTAACGGCATATCAACCTGTCTGGGGTTATGTCATACTTTTTAGTAATTTGTTTTAACAATGTGTTAGCACGATTGGGGATCATGTTGTATGGTATTGATTAAGTTCATGTCTATAGTCTATGGTATAATTTTATTTCCCTAAAAAAAAACAGAATGTCCTCCGTGTTGAGATTTCCAAATAGATCTTTCATATTGTTTGCATTTAAATAACGGTTTCTGATGTAAGCAGAAAACATGCATTCCATTAATAAGTGTTTAACAGTCAAAGGGGTTTGACATGTTTCACACTGTGGTTGTTTGTGTGACCAATGCGTAATCGGGACACAATGACTTGTTCCTTTCTAGACTTCCTTTAAAGTTGGTCTCCAGCCTCCCAAAGTGGGTTTGATTAGGAAAAGTTTATTGTGGATATTGTTATTCCAGCACAAAAAGAACAAAAGAACGAAATTTTAAGTCCCACACATAAATGCCTTCTATCGTCGGAACTTAACTCTTCAAAGAAAACAAAACTTCAGCTCGTTTCTTTTATTTTGCATTTTAACTTGCATATGGGTAATTCCATGTCAAATTATCCAGGCTATGCAACCCACCCTCTTCAATTTTTCTGAAATTTTGATCATGTTAAAGTCAGACAAAATGTGAGCTTCCAGTTCAAAATATTGTCGGAGTTATGCTGATTTTTAGCTCTCCAAATTTGAAGGAGGTCTCAACAAATGACGACTTTTTGTAACTTAAATTTGTCTGTAAAATGAGTTCTAGAGCTTCCCTACTCATAAAAATTGGTTTATAAAAGCATTTCTGGCCAAGGAATCCAGAAATGATCTAAAAAAGTCATAATCTGATATATCCAGTTTAAAGGATATATTCTGAAGTTGATATTTGGTATATTATCGCAGTAGTAGCTGGTGCGTCGAACAGCAATAAGTCTTCCGAGCAGTCGTGGTGTCGTCTAGCGAGTAAGTTTAGGCGTGTAGGCTTAGGTGCCTGTACTATCACAGTGTCGACTATTTATACATGACACTGTCCAATCAGATTATAGTGAGGGAATACCAAGGTATTTAAATATTCATCACATCATAATCTAAAGTATTTTTAAGTCATTGATGATTTCTGATTTTTCAAAACTTTGTTTCTGGATGATTTGACATGGAATTACCCATAAACTGAAAAATGACAATTTCATAGTGTAAATAACTATTGAATGCAAAGCCTTAGTTTAGACGTTGTCTCAGTTCATAGATCGATATTTTATATTTTATATTCTTGGTTGATATTTTAGGTTCGATTTTATGGCATCGATAGATTTTACGATAGATCGATTGAGTATATATATTTACCAACCCCTCCGCACGAACAGGATGTGACACAAGGTCAATTTCTTAAGCGGAGTTCAACAGGTTTGAATTCAGAGTTTTCCTTCTCCTAGACTGGTTGCCTAACCAAGGTTAAAGAGTCCAGTCTGCCCTACTATTTAGCCATAGCTGGAGGGAGAGTAGGATTCATACCATTCCCAAGGGTATTAGTACAAAGTGAAATGCAATTATCACATCCAGGATTTGAACTCGGGGTGACGAGTCCATTTCCCATGACTTTAACCATCGCACCACACACTAGATCGACCGAGTATAAACCACAAATTTATTTTCATAAAAAGCGATTTTTCCTCAAAATATTTACTTAACTCCATCTTTGACAATCTTTAGGAGCATTTGTTTTCCATAAAATCATTTAGAAGATGCAGCAAAAAAAACAACCCGGTATTAATTTTTTAACCATGAAACAACCTAATACAATTCAACATCTCATTAATTTTTATAGAGATTAGAATTAGTTTCAATAAATTAATTTTTATAGAGATGTTGTATATCTCATTACTATATTATACATGGTCTTATATGACACCGCGTGGTGTAATGGTTAAAGTCTTGGGAAATGGACTCGTCGCCCCGAGTTCAAATCCTGGACGTGGTAATTGCATTTCACTTAGCGCTAATACCATCGGGAAATGTATGAATCCTACTCTCCCTCCAGCTATGGGTAAATAGTAGGACAGATTGGGCTCTTTAACCATGGTTAGGCAACCAGTATAGGAGAAAGAATACTCTGAAATCAAGCCTGATAAACTCCGCTTGATAAATTGATCTTGTGTCGCATCCAGCTCGTGTGGAGGGGTTGGTAAATATATATATGACACCCCTCAATTTCTTTACAAAAGGACCCGAAGACATTCCTGAAAAATATTGTATCGAATTAACAGAAGTGTTTTAATGCAATCAACACCTTCTACCTGTCGTTTGTTACTGTAGCCAAATAAATAACATACTTCAGAGTTTAAATAGGGCGCGAAAGTATCATGCATGCAAAATGAATGAAGGGCTCGAATGAAAAGAAAATATGTTAGCCCCAGCACCGTAATTCATAAAAATGTGATATCGGAGCCAGGAGAATAGGTGAGAATGTATTTGTCAGTATGCAAGAAATCAAAAAGAAAAAAGAAAGAGAAATTAATAAAAAAGGGAAATAGTGCATAAACAAGAATGAAACAAAAGGGAAAAAGAAAAAAAAAGAAAGAAGGAGGAATTGAATAGAAAGAAAGAAAGGTGACAAAAGAAAGAAAGGCGACAAAAGAAAGAAAGGAAGAAAGAAAGATAAATAAATGAAATAAAGAAATAAATAGACAGAATGAAAGGAGAAGGAAATAATGAAAGAAAGGGAGAGAAATCTAAATGGACCCCCATCCAAGTACTAATCCGACGCTACGCTGCTTAACTTCGGTGTGTTCAACATACTTTGGGTATAAGCCTATCTAAAAGGAAACGAAGAAAATACCAAAAATTTAAACCGGTTTAAACAACCAATGTTAGTCCTCCATATAATCAGGCAATTTTGAAAGTTTCATATATATTCAGATCCTTATTTAATACCAATATTCTATATATCAGTTAAAATTGGAGACAGTTAACTAAGATCTTTATAGCCTAAACAATTCTATCCTTTTGACTTTCTCGCCTAAGAACTACAAATTTGAACAATCTTAAATTCAGTAATTTATGATTTTTTGTGTATGTGCTCTTCTTTAGGCTAAATACTTAGAAACATATTATTTTAAGAAATAATTGAGCCGAATTCAAAGCTTTCATCAGAGAATTACCATAGAATCAAGCATGGATTCGAGGCCAAAATATCCTTATCGCTCACCCAGAGCTAGACAACAGTATATAAAGATACCACCATACTTGTGTATTTTCTTTCTCATTGCGAGAAGGAGAGGAAAAAATTACATGAAGACGAACAACCGAAGAAGAAACAGGTACAATTATAGTATGTGCCTACCTATTTGAATTGGCCTACGAAATCATGTCTCTCTTATAGTATGGTGGCCTACCATAAAAAGCATATTATAAGGTTATAATAATACTGCTAACCCTCACTTAACGCTAACCCTAACCCTAACCCCTTCAGAATTAGATATTTAGAATTAAATAGATCTCTGATTCATGTAAAATAAGGATTTAGAAAAATTACATTATTTTTTACTATATACAGTTATGACTGAATATTGCATTTCTTGAAATTGAATATATGTGAAAAAATTAGTTTCAATAAATTGGCCTACTACAATATATTGCTTACTGAGGAAGACACATTCAAACCGGGTAGGCCACATACTATGACAGAATCAAAAGATAGGCCACATACTATAACGGCACTGCAGAACAATAAGAACCATACAAGAAGGGAAATAGCAGGATTTGGTTATTTTGTTTAATAGCATATCAACTCTCTTTGTGTATTTGCTTAGTTAATGCATAAGTTAATGCATCCCCAAAGATCTACTGTATGGTGAACTAGTAGAGGGCACCCGACCGGCAGGGAGACTGTATGGTGAACTAGTCGAGGGCAGCTGACCGGCAGGGAGACCACGCCTACGCTTCAAAGATGTCTGCAAGAGAGACCTGAAGACATCCCGCATCGACATAGACACGTGGGAGGCTTGTGCAGAAAACCGTGCAATCTGGCGCCTGCTCGTCAAACAAGGAACAAAAAGAAGTGAAGAAGAGAGGAAAAAAGCTGCCACAGAAAAGAGAGCTAAAAGAAAAAGAGAAACAGCAGCACCCACAACACTTACAGAAAGCATCACCTTTTTGTTTCAGCCATTGCACCAGAGACTGCCATTCGAGATCGGTCTGTTCAGCCACTCACGTAGCTGTAAGTGAGAGAAAAAAAATGCATATTATGCATGTCATTTTAAAACGAATGTTTGTAGCTATTGGTGTGATTTAATAACTAGTAGAACTAATTTTAGTTAACTACTTGTAATTAAACTTTATGCCATCGCCTTTTTGCCCTAAAAAAGAGTTGGAGGTTTGCCTATAAAGACCAAAGTGGAAGAATACGATCGGGCAAATCAATAGTGCAAGGGCTTTGACATACCAGACATATATCCGGGTAGTAGCGGCGTTGTGCGCGAGCCGTCGCTGCAGTGCGAGCGGCGAGTAAGGGACTTGAAGTGAAGTGTTGAATTGCCAGGCGGACAACTTTTGTACCCGAGTCACTGCACTCTCACCAACCACGATGATTACCCCGGTCATGACTATCTCTATATCTGCCAGGTTACGTCACATTATGTGGGTGTGTCTGGGGGGATGTTTCTTCCCTCGTCTCTTGGTGACGGGTCACTCAAACATATTGATAGATTTGTTTTATACTATATATGGTCAGGGGCCGCCACTTAATTTGTTCCTGCTGGTTGTTATTTTTATATAAGTACCAGTAACAACAACTGGAGTGCGAGTTGAGTGTGTTAGAAAAAGAGTTGCTGAGACTTGTTGTTTCACTCCGTTGTTTAAATTTGGGAGTATCAAACATGCCAACTACTACTTTCCTCCAGGTATGGGATTATAGTAGAAGAACCTCAATTCAAACCAGCTTTAAACTCCGCCTTAAGGAGATATAAGCCATGTGTCGCATCGCTGTTCCTGTCGGGTATACCTATAATATATCATACTTATATATATATTATATAGTCATATATACTACTATATATATATAATGATATTAAATGTATTATTATTGTTGCGAGAATTGATTATCGAACTCAGATTGACGTGTACATGTGAAGGAGCTGAAATATTTATAAAAACTAGTCCATTTTTTCAAAAGTTCAAACGCCTCTTGAAGACGAATAACACCGAAAAATTGTATTCAGAACACCAATGGTAGGCCGACTTTGATATCTAAATAGACCTAAATAAATAAATATGACTAATATATATATATATATTATATATATTGGGAGATTATTGCTCGACTTATATAGAAGTCATACTTTAATTTGTAAGTTAATTAATTAAATTAAATGAATAGGCGTTGCAAAATGCGGTTAAATGTTAAAGCGTAAACAAATCTGAGAAAAAGTGCGAGAGGTGCCAGTATTACAAATTGTCAGCCTATTAGGCCTCATCAGTCAGTAGCTATAGATCTGGGCATGCTTAATGATACGTGATTTCGAAACCCTACCTGTCAGGTCTCGACTAGGCGACATTCCTAACCACTACATTAGCGGATATCCCCAGAAATAGCAGTTATTATGACGGCGCGCTTTAATACAAAGCGATGTGTCTGTATTAAAACATCGGTGCAGTTAAAATCCCACTTCGCGAGTTGCGTGTAGAGGAGCAGATCCTGATGGTTAAGGGCTGACCGGGCTGACACTAGACCCGATCAGGTTCAATCCCGCTGTAGGTAGCTTACAACACTGTCCTCATCCACACTGGTATAATTCTCATAAGTCAATACCAGAGTCTAGTACCGACCGACTAGTATAGATATAGTTATAAAGATGAACAAATAAAAGCGTTTATATTATTTATTCTCATAAGAAACTAATACTTCTTACAACCGAGCGGTTCTTTGTAGGGCATTCTGTCAGGTAAATCGAAATAGTTTTATTATTAAAAACTTCATAGATATGGTCACAAATGGTATAAAGTCGGGTTTTTTAACGCACTCGGCTCTACGGATGTATCCATGTCGGATGTTCTCTTGTTTACTACCGCATTGTCCAGAGGCCGTATAATAGGGCCAACCAATGCTACATGTTTGGCGGCGGCCTACATGGTTCTGATATAAGCAATTTCAAATTCTTTAGGGCCCACAGGCATTATGAGATCACCAATCACATTACCTTGCTACTATTTTTGTGACTGTAATATTCAAATCTTAGAAACAAGAAAAACCCTGTGGATCGTTTGTTTTGTATTAGTACCTCTGTGTTGTTTTATAATTCTAGAAAAAAGCATTTAAAATGTACTGTCTCATCATCTTGGTCCACTCTGACTATATATACATATATATCTATTACTATACTTTACCAACCCCTCCGCCCACGACGCAGGATGTAACCAATCCAAGGTCCAATTTCTTAAGAGTTGATCAACTATGGTTTCGTATTCAGATGTTTTTCTTCCTTAGGCGGAGGTTGCCCCTAATCCAAGCGGTGTAAAAGAGCCCTAGTCTTGGCCCTTATTTATCCATAGCGG
>CM042158.1:31138580-31175491 GCA_023376005.1 Doryteuthis pealeii | reverse complement strand
AAGAGAAGAGATATTCTCTCTGGTCCACATGATTCCCCCTTCCCCTCTTTTCGTGCTCTCTCTCTCTCTCTTCTCTCTCACTCCTCTCTCTCTATCTCTTGTTTTTTTCTTTTTCCGCCTCTCTCTCTCTCTCTCTCTTTCTCTTCCTCTCTCTATCATATTCTTTTCCCTCTCTGTCTTTTTCCCTTGCGCCCAATAAGCACTGTAAGTAATGGTGTTGTGCTCTAAATAGACATGAGCATTATCCCAGGTGAATATCAGGTTAAGATAGCGACGAAAGATTGAAGGATTGGAAACAACCTAGGGAATCAAAACATGTCAGATCTGATTTTTCTTCCTTGCTTTCAAGCTATACTTATACGTGTCTTTAATATTTAGATTTTTGGTAGGGCCTAGTTGCGGTTTAAACCAAACAGTAAGGTTAGATTTTACACAATGACTATATATATATTATATATTATAATATATATATATATATTTAACATCTGACCAAAACATATATTATATATATTATAATTTATATTTATATAATATATTATATAAGGTGTTTCATGAAAGTATTGAAGCTGTATTTACCAAGATGATAGAACTGAGCAATTATGGAACGTTTAATTTTCTCATAATGCAGTGTGTCATAAAAGTGCGTGAGTTTGAAACCAAAATAGAAATGAAAAATGAATTGAACTTTGATTTTTTTCAGAATATAAGGTGTGTCAAAAAGTACAAAATGTCGATACTTTTTTACGCGCACACACACACAAACACACACACTACACACACACACACACACATATATATATATATATATAATATTATATATATATATATATATATATACATTAGAAATTTGAAAAAAACAAGTGTTCTATATAGAAATAAATTTTTATCAACGCCTTAAACGTTCGGTTTCACCCCCTTAATACATCCTGATCGAAGGTTTAAAGAACCGAAAATGTTTAAGCGTTGATAAATAAATTTTATCTAATTTTTGGAACACTTTTTTTGTTTTTTTCAAAATCTCTTAATATTGTCGGATTTATTTCTTATTTACTCCCATATATATATATAAATTATATTATATATATATATATATAATATATATATATATATATATATATATATGTGTGTTGTGGTGTGTGTGTAATATTATATATATATAATATATATGTCTATTAATCGGTTGTGTGTTTTTCGAGGCCGATCCAAGAGTTGGCCCCTTGACCCACTCATGATATAATAACTTGTATGTTCAATAGACATAGATTACATGTCTACAAATCGGTTTTTGTGTTTTTTGAAGGCGATCCAGATTGGCCCCTTAACCTAACCATATATATATATATATAGTATTATATAACTTATTGATATATATATATATAGGCTAAACCACCAGGTTTTTGGTGTTTATGAATGATTTTAAGCTGGTTATTATTATTAAACGGAAGTGTTAAATCTGATTTGGCCAATTGGTGAGCCCCCTTCAAATGGGTAAGCTTATTAGATATATATCATATATCATATACAGAGCAATGAATTTTCGTAATAAAAAAACTTAAATAATCATCATCATTAGAATTTATGGATCTATGGATTCTAACCAGATATCAATATGTTGCTTCTTCAACTGAAACTTTATTGAAATGAAAATGGAGATGGAAATTGAAGTGGTAATATAAGAAAAATAATAATATTTGAATAATGTACACATGGATAAACTCCTGACCGAAACACGTGTAAGTAAAATTGATTAAAATTCCTATTTTAGCCATTCTGTACTTTTCTTTCCTTTATTTCTCTTTTTCAACACACACACACACACACACAACACACATATATATATAATATATATAATATATATATATATATATATATTGTTGGCACCTCTCCGTCCACTAAGGACGATGGAGTAGTGAAACAAATAGAATAAAAATAAAAAATTATTTTGGATCTGCGCAATGACTGCAAGACAATTCCTGAGTGATAGTCTTTGGAGCACTGAATGCACACAAACTCTGATGGATTCTGGGGCTGCTGTCTTTTCTTCTCCTCTTTCTGGCTCTGTTTGCTGTCCAGGCCTACTCTCCTCACCTCACCCCTCTCCATGCCTTGCTAACATTAAGGGCCAGGACGCTCTATGTTTTGCCATCTCTCTCTCTCTCTATATATATATATATATATAATATATATATATATATATATATATATATATATATATATATATATATATATATGTGTGAAGAGAGGAAGTAAATCCGACGGTATGTAATATATCAAGAAAAATGAAAAACACAAGGTTTAAATGGGTTAAAGGGTGAGTTTTATTGGCCGACGCTGCAGTGTTTTTCGATCTATTAAATAGATCATCTTCAGGCATAAGAATAAGAAATTATATATCACAGAAGGATTGAGAAACAAGTGAGTGGTAATCCTTCTTATTCAGTCTGTTTAAAAATTTTTCTGAAGTTTGAAAAAAAGGAGACGGTTTTGAAATATGACATCAAATATTCTATTTTAAGGTGTGAGTATGTAGCGCTGTTAGTGTGTGTATTGGCAGGAAACATTGTGCATTTTTTAGGTATGTGGGAGTGTGTGTGTGTGTATAAATTTTTTTTTTTTTTATGTAGATAAACGACAGCGGAAGTGAAAACTCAAGTTGTGTGTGTGTGCGTGTGTGTGTAATGTGTGTGTGTGTGTGTGTGTGTATTGGTAAGAGGTAGTGGAGAGGTGTGTGTGTATTTTGGTAAAGAGGTAAAGGGGGAGATGTCATGAAAGAAATTTTCATGTTTTATATTAAGAGAGGAGATGAAGTTTGTGTTGTGTGGGGGGATTTAAAAAATGAAAAGATTTTATTTTATTTTATTTTATTTTATTTATTTTTTGTTAGAAAGTTATTGTATTGTTGTTTATAGTTAGTACTGAATTTGACGATAATTATATATTATATTACAATTACGTATAAGTGAATGAATTATTTTTATTATTATTGTTTTTATTAATTATATATATATAATATATATATTAATATAATATATATATATATAATATATATGGAGGAAATAGAAATCAGAAGAAGACATCCAGATCACATGATTGCTGGGATCGACTAGAATAATATGATTAATCTTGGTGGCCTGAAATGAATTGGTGTCACCTAGACTCCGTGAATTACCACCTGCTAAAACTGGCCTGAAAAACTCGCAAGGAATGAAATATGAAGGGTCTATTCTCAAATTGCACAAAGAAATGTTGCTAAAATAAATTTATATCAATATATTAATACGCGTGTTCCTTAATTGTACGAACCCTTATCATCTTGCGACACCTTCTGGTTAAAATGAGATCGTCCAAATCGTCCTAGATAAATGCAAAAATGTAAATATTTATTTGCCGTATTCTTATTAAGGGTCATTTGCTCAGATAAGAACAACTAATCGTTTTTATTATTCAAGTAAAGGAAGAAAACGGACAGCTACATAGAAAAATATAATAAGAGAGAAGAACGAAAGAGAGTAGGGGGAAGGTAAAGAGAGGGATTGAGAGCGCGGAGGCGATAATAATAAATCTCTTTAAATCGAACATAATGAAGGATGAGAAAAAGAAGGAAGGAAGAAACTGAGAGAGAGTTAAATCAATATTATATTTTTTGCATATTGAACTTTCGTAATAGCTCTTAAATAAAGATATCAAACGTTGTAATAATTAAGTTATCATACTGTGGTATTTCCACAGATCCTGTTTGTATAGTGTAACTCAATCGACTTGGATTGTCAGACTCGACTAAGTTTTCTCATAGCCCTACACTCTCCGTCCAACGTCATTTTATTGCAATTCCATAATATTCACACGAGTTCGCCTTCACGAAATCAAAACTTCTTCTGCTAGAGATTCGATTTTATAATCATTCACCCTACTCCCACAATGCCTCTCACTTCCGGTATCCACGATATATATAAAGAGAGCCACTCTCGGGCGCCACTATTTCTAGGGCCACGAGGTAAGTGAATTTTCCATCTTTTTTTTTCTTTATTTCAACTTTATTACTACAAATACTACTCCGACTGTCGGTTCTAAAAACTGTCAAACTTAACTGTTTGTGAATGGATTCTTTTTTCTAATTTGTTATTTGAATGTGTCCAGATTTAATTAATGCATAAAAATAAACACTTGCAATAGACACTGACCTATGAAATTGGTTACAAAAATATAAATAAAAAGAACCAAAACTCAAATTGTAAGAATCATTAAATGGTAAAACAACACATTTAGACAAAAGACAACAACACAAAAATAACAATAACACCCCAAAAAAAAAACAGAAAAAAAAAGCGCGCTCCATTTTCCAATTTAATCTAATATTTTTATCTGATTAGAAAACATAGATTTTGGGAGGAAAAAAAAACGATTAATATTTTTCTAATTTAAATTCCACATTTTTTTCGAGTTTTGTTGAATAATTCATATACCGGGAAGAGTTTAAAATTTTGCCAGACTTACTTAGACGAGATTCTGTTTGGGGACCTCATATCGTGTAATGGATAGCAAGTTAGCAGACCATTATTGGGGATTTCGTTTCACATTGGGTGCTCCATACTTCAGGCCTTGTGCCACATCTAGTCTAAACTTAGTAAATAAATACTCCATTGGGTACCTCACATCATGGAATGGTTAGCAAGTTAGATTAGCAGACCATTGTTAGTGAGTTCGTTTCACATTGGGTGCTCCATACTCCAGGCCTTGTGCCACATCTAGTCTAAGCTTAGTAAATAACTACTCTATTGGGTATCTCGCATCGTGGAATGGTTAGCACGTTAGATTAGCAGACCATTGTTAGTGAGTTCGATTCACATTGGGTCCCCCATACTTCAGGCCTTGTACTACATATAGTCTAAATTTTTGTAATTAGCAGACCATTGTTAGTGAGTTCGTTTCACATTGGGTGCTCCATACTTCAGGCCTTGTACCACATCTAGTCTAAGCTTATTAAATAACTACTCCATTGGGTACCTCACATTGTATAATGGTTAGCAAGTTAGATTAGCAGACCATTGTTAGTGAGTTCGATTCCCAATGGGTGTCCCATACTTCCGGCCTTGTGCCACATCTAAGTTTAGTAAATAACAATAATAGATAGTATTTTCGCCATTATTCAGAAGATTTTATTGCTATTTGACACGTTATGCAATTTTCGTTTGAAAATATGTATTAATTCTCTGTCGTGCCATGAAATAATTCATTGGGTTGAATCGAAAATACACTCACCAGAAAGATTATAGATTTTGAATACAGAAGTCTGGCGATAATAAACTTGGTTTCGAATTGAATGGCGAGGAGATTGAATTTTAAATTAGTAAATTGATATTTTTCACATTTGTTAATAGGAAACTGAGATAGGTTTACTGTTAAGGTAAAAATCTGGAACCATTATTACTTTATTATATAATGTCATGATTTTATAACGTAAATCTAATATTGTTCAGTTTTATATAATACTCGCAGTGCTACGTGGCATTTCAAAAAATAAAAATAAATATCTTAAATCTTAAAACAAATAAACAAATCTTGAACTAATAAATAAGTATAAACATTAATCTCTTAAATCTTCTTAAATTTCAATGGTGAGGGAATTAAAATTTACATTAGTAAATTAATATTTTCACATTTGGTAGGAGGAAAATTGAGATTGTTCACTGTTAAGGAAACAATTGTAAACCCTGTCGCTTATTATTTAACAGAACCTGTGGACATACCACAGTATAAAAATTAATTATTAAAATGTTTGATATTTGTACTTAAGAGCTATATCAAAATAGTTCAATATATGAGTCAAAGTAAAGTCGTCGGGCGGGCCTAAAGTCGGTATCAGCCAGTCAGCGAGGGAGTCTATACCCTTTTCATACCGGAACCTCGCCAACTCAGCGTATGAGTAGCACAGTGATCTGTTCGGTAAAGTAAGGAGCTGATGGTAGGTGTGGCTCTCCACCTCAGACGCAAAAACAAATCTCCTTGGTCTAGCGCTATTGAAAAGGGATAGACTCCCTCGCTGGCTGGCTGGCTGGCTGGCTGATACCGACTTAGGCCACCCGTTGACTTTACTTTACTTAATATATATATATATATATATATATATATATATATATATATAAAGCAAACTACAGACACGTGTTTCGAGGTATCACTTCTCATCAGTGAAGTTATACCGTTTTTAGCAGCTACCTCTGGCCGGGTTCGAGACCCGAACGAACTTTCGCTCGCCAATCCTCTTACCCATACGGCCACAGTCCTGCTGCCAAGTATAGCAGGCTATTTAATCGCTAATTTCTAAGCAAAAATGAACTCACCTAGAGGTCTCAAACTTTATGTAATTAAAGTGAGTTTTAGCTGAACGCTGAATACGGTGAATTTTGCAATTAAATCCCTTCTAAATAAAGTGCTCAACCGAAAGTGGAGAGAGAGAGGGAGAGAGGGAGGGAGAGAGGGAGGGAGAAAGATATGATGATGATGATGATGAGGACGATTGTCGAGCCCGTTTCTAGATACACCATCACTTAAACATCCGAGGAAAAACAAAAACCGCTACTCATGAAGAGCGTAAATATGCCTCTTGGATCCAGTAACCGTTATAGAAGTATCTAGTTATGACGACTCGAAAGTGTACATTTTTCGTTATTCATAACATCTGCCTCTATTTGAAAATGGCGGGCGTATGTTTGTAGTGGCGCTTCAATCCACTAGCAACACCTTACACCTTTCCACAATCGCTAAATCGTCTACAAAACAAAAAAGAAAAAAAGAAAAAAAAAAACTCATCAGTGTTTCCATTATTTGAAGAGTTGTCCAGTTTCAGTGTTTACGCACGTGGTAACTAACACAACTCAAATTTGAATGGATATAACCTAACCGTGAGTTAGATCCTCAAGCTGAATACACACTAGGTACCACCAAAATACATCTCACGTGATCAGTTCAGGCCATACTGAAGGAAGAAAACGTAATAATTTTTGAACTCGTTTTTTTAATCTCGCAAAAAAAAACTAAATGACGAACATAAAGAATTGTTACAAAGAAAAACAGTTAATTCGAAGATCAAATTATCTGATTGAGGAAAAATTACCCATCATTATCTTGAATAATAAGTAAAACAGTTCGTTTTTACAACAGGTTCTATTTCTTTGTTGATATTTTTTAGCAGAATTCTGTATTCACGGTCCTTTTTCCTAAAAATCTCTCGCATCGAAACTCATAAAAATATTTTGATATAATTATTCAGACTCTTATCTTTATGGAAAAAAGTAAAAATCCTTTTTTGTCGGTTCATTTTTTAATATTTTATAAAATAAAAAAAGGGTGATAGTCCTCGTAAAAAATATTTCCCCTAATATATTTTAGGTAAACCCTATTTCAAACATATTTTCATCCAAAGATAAGTAATTATGGAAATTTTCGTGAAAATCGGACCATTAATTGATTTTTCATAAAAATCTTTAATAAGCATCTAGTCATAACTTGTTTTTGGCTAGGTTAAATTTCAATTGATTTAACGGTGGAAAAATTGTTTTTCGTTCATAATTTTCACTATTTCCGTAAGCTGAATTTTTTAAAAAATCATGGGGAGTTTTTGCAATGTTTCAAATTTCGAATGGACTAAGATTTTGACGATAATATTAACCTTTATGCCAATTTCATTGTTTATGTCAGATTCATGTATTAATATATATATATATATATATATATATATTATATATATAATATATATATATGTACGTACAGTTTTTAATAAGAATGAAAAGCTTATCAAACCGTAATTTGGATTTTATAAATTTTATTTCGTCCAGTAACTCAATAAATGAGCGCAGTTTCATCAGACAGCCATTACATAATATATATATATATATATATATATATATATATTACAGATAACAGCTACATTACCCATTTATATATATATATATTATATATATTATATTATATATATATATAAAGATAACAGCCACTTTATTATTCTGTGATAAAATGTTTACTTTTCTTATATATCAACATAAGCTCTGAAGAAGATCTACTAAACAGATTGAAACACTGCAGCGTTGCTGAATAAATACTTTCTCATTTTTTTGTACCTGTTTTTTTTCAAATTTTTCACTATTTTGCATACCGTCGGATTCACTTCCATTCTTCTCTTCACACACACACACACACACACACACATATATATATATATATATATATATGTGAAGAGAGGAAGTAAATCCGACGGTATGTAATATATCAAGAAAAATGAAAAAACACAGGTTTAATGGTTAAGTGGTGAGTTTATTGGCCGACGCTGCAGATAATTTCTTATCTTACCCTGAAGATGATCTATTTAATAGATCGAAACACTGCAGCGTCGGCCAATAAACTCACCACTTAACCCATTTAAACCTGTGTTTTTTTCATTTTTCTTGATATATTACATATATATATATATGTGTGTGTGTGTGTGTGTGTGTCTGTCTATCTGTCTGTCTGTATTTATGTATGTATGTATGTATGTATGTATGTTATTTGATTGTGTTTCTTTATTTTTGGTAGAACATCGACATTCTCTTCAATACCAAAGTCATTCTTGTCGGAGAACGGTGTCGTTAATGTTGAAATAATAGCTGTGAGAATGAAATTATTCCGAAAAATGATCGCAATAGCTAGAAAGGGGGTTCGAACTCACTCACATCGATTCCACTGTCCAGCACGTCAGCCATCACGCTTGGACTACTCCTTCTGTGTGCATGTGTGTGTATGTGTGTGTGCACGCGCGCGCGTCTGGGTTTGTATGTCACGTGCTTACATAAAAATAGCAAAGAAAAAAAATAGAAGTTGACAATGCTATTCTTGATAGCAATGTTCCAGTTCTTTGTTTCCCAATTACACACAAGAAGATTGGACAAAAGAAGAGGATCACTACACGGCACAATTCGTGTACTGCCCCTGTCGTATCAACTCGTACAAAGCCCGAGGGGAGAGAAGAACTGGGTTCATGTAAATCTGACATGCAATCACTGATTAAGAAAGTTTTTTTTTTTTTTCTGTTTGTTTTTTATACCAACGGAAAATGCTGAATTCGTGTTGACCCGTATTGATTTTATAAATTAATGCTGAAAGGAGAAAATGTAGAAAAGAACCTTCTTCAGTTTTGTTGGTATCAAAGCGTTGTTTTCTATCTATTAATAATGGAGATTCGCTTCCGGTTTTTGTCTGTAACAGAAACGACGTCACTGATTACGTCACACTACATAAAACGTCATGACGTAGAGTAAATACACTCAAAATTTGAGCATGCAATATTAGACAGTTCTCATTGGTTTTTTAAACAAGTTTTAATAAATACATACTTGGTATTATCTATCTATATATAGTTTGTTTTATTTTAATATATATTTAAAGTTATCAGAACTAAGTTTTCATTTAAATGTTTTTAATATTTTTAACTCCTTTAATAAATTTATTTTATTTTTTACTCTTTTAATAAAATTGATGAATTTACTTTACTTATGATACAAACTCTCTGATATTAAATTTTCAACTCCCATCCCCTTCAGACATTTATTTTACGTCGCCCAGAGGGTGTTTTTTATTTTGCTAGTTTAAAAAAAAGCATATACTCGGGATGCAGATGTGGGTTAATTTAGATTTGGTTTGTTTTGTTTTACGACATATCAACCTCATGCCGATAAAGTTTTGAAATAAATCCATTCTTAATGGATACTAATTTTTTTATAAATACGTTTTTCTATTTAATCCATAGATGGGACCCTAACAGGTACTACCACTCCGGGTCAGAGTGAACCAGGGAGCAATGGTGATGAAGGTGTGCTCAAATTCCCCAAACCTCAAAAACTGGAACCCCACCATCAGATAGAGCTTAACGTCATTTCCAGGACTTGTAGACCCTCAGCCACCGCCTTCTAGCACTCATATGGTAAAAAGGGTTGGGGTTATCCTTAGAGTCAATAGGATTCGGGCAATCATATAGGTGCTAGGGCTTGACATGACCAGCCGATTGATCAGAGGGGGCCTCTCCGACCGCCTGTCTAGCGTAAGTAAGGGTCTAAGTGGAGTGCTGCATGTCATGGACTGCTCACCCACCAAGACTCCGTCCTTAAGCATCATGGGTCGCCACCAACGGTCAACAGGTGGCCCCATTTGGGGGAGTCTTACCCGTCTGCAAAGGGCAGGCAGGTCTGGGTTAATCTTATAAAATGGACAGGTTTGCTCAATCTTCGTTCGGATATCTTGCAGGGGTAAAACATACTCAAAATCCCATGATAATACAGTGTGACACAGAAAAAACAGAACCCAAAATATTTATTTATTTTCCCATTAAACTAACCCTACACCCCGGCCCTAACACTGACCCTAACTGTAAAACATAACCCTAATCCTAAACCCCCCTAGTTAAAATTAACACGTTTATTACAAAATTTGTGGGTTCTGTTTTTTCTGGGTCTTGGGATTTTGAGTATGATTTTACCATTGCAGGTTAGTTGTTAGGATAGTTGGTTGGTTGGTTGGTATTTTGGTTTAATATATATTGCTGAGAAGCGTGTTGTAATAGTTAGAGTTGTAGGAAATGGACTCGTCGACCCGAGCTCAATTCCTGGACGAGGCTGTTTGCATTTCACATGGTGCCAATACCGTTGCGAAAGGTATGAATCCAATTCTCCCTCCAGCTATGAGTAAATAGCAGGGCAGACTGGGCTCTTTAACCATGGATAGGTAATAAGTCTAGGAGAAGGAAAACTCTGAATTAAAACCTATTAAAACCTGCTTAATACATTGACCTTGTGTCGCATGCTGCTCGTGCGAAGGGCTTGGTAAATATGTATATTGTTTTAACGACATGCCGTAAACCCAACCAACAAAATGAGCTAAACTCTGTGTCTTCATCTTGAGAATCTTACGCACGAATTAGATTATGTCCATCGAATTTTAATTGTGAGGAATATGGAGTACCACTTCATCCCTATTACTCCCAGTTCTACCCTGACCCGGAGTGGTTGTACCTGTTATGGTCTGATCAATGGGCTAAATAGAGGAAAATGACCCAACGAGGGTTGACACGCCGTAAACTGTATGTATTCATTTTAAGAATATTACGAGTTAGGTAAAGTTTAAGAATCCCTGTCTCCAATTATGTATTTCCCCAAATGTTTTAAAGAAGGAAACTCTACCTTATCTCAAACAAACTAGGTGACTTATAAATAGCTGATGGCAGGAATGGCGCTCCGCCTCAGACTCCCAAACAATCTCCTTGGTCTAGCGCTAGTGAAAAGCGGATAGACTTTCTCACTGTCTGGCAGATACTGACTTTAGGCCACTCCGACGAATTACATGTCAATCCTTGTTGGTTTATTTTATAACAAAGTCAGTTTAACAGTCACAGTCTCAAATTAAATACAATATAAAAACTTATTTTTCCAATTATTTCAAACAGTGAAACTCTTCCTAACCCCAAACCAATTATTTGACTCATAGATAGGACCTTCACGGATACGACCTCACAAACTACCCCCCCAGGTCTCTGGATATCTTATAAGTATTGTAGCTGATGTCAACAGTACCGTGGCCTAGATGCTATTGTTTCTTCCCCTCAACTCCAGTTCACTCTTTTTAGTAATAGATTAGCTGTATCTCTTATTTGAAAAGTAGTGTAGATGATATTAAAATATTCTACATTTTAATGTTGAAATATTGCCTCTTTTTAGAATATTAGAACCAATACTTATAAAAAAAGACACGATTTTGACAGTCAACAAAATATATCATTGTATAAAATGAGTTTCTTGAAATCTAATTATTAGAAATAGCTTTTAGCAGCAACATTAAATTATTAATAAAAGTTATAGTCAACGTGCCAATTTTATCGTAATGTAGTATTAAAAAAAACTGCGTTTGAAGTTGTAGAAATTCAAAGAAATAAACTAGCACATATAGCATTTTTTAAAAACATCGAAACTGCTTTTATCCCAATCTTGTTAGGATTTTCAATATCAATAAGGGAAATTGGGATCACCGTGACATTCACCTTCCTCAACAATCACAGTTCTCTGGAAATGTCCTAGTAACCGGCAAGTTTTCTGTATTTTACTACTTTTTTCCAAGCCCATGGGGACCCTTACGAAGTAAGTACCTATATTCTATATCACCGTTACGTTTACGTTACACGGCTCTTGCAGCACTCTGGCAAGGTCCAAGTACTTGTCTATATTGGATATATTTCAGACATGTTCACTTAACCCATGATAACCATCACGTGTGAGAAAAATACCCACCTTGATGAGGCACGTATGCCTCCACCGAAACGCACCGCTTTTTCAGAATTTTGACAGAATCTAAATGTATGTCTAACGTTTCATTTAGTTTCATTTTTCAAATTATCCAGAACAATAAAATCCACGAAACGCCGGGTTCTTTCATTATTGATGATAAATATTAGATTTGGTCTTCTGTCTGGGATCGAGTGATGATTTTATACATCTTATTTTCCATGCCAGATTCTGGTTTGTGAATATACCATTTTTCAGCAAATCCAAATATTAAGCTCTTACACAATTGCTAGTGATAAATACTAGATTTGGTCTTCTATTCGGGATCGAGTGATCTGTCTGTATGTCAAAGTCTCAGATGATTTTATACATCTTATTTTCCATACCAGATTCTGGTTTGTGAATATACCATTTTTTCAGCAAACCCAAATCTTAAGGTCTTACACAATTCCTAGTGATAAATACGAGATTTGGTCTACAGTCCGGGATCAAGTAATCCGTCTATATATCAAAGTCTCAGATGATTTTATACATCTTATTTTCCATGCCTGATTCTGGTTTGTGAATATACCATTTTTTCAGCAAATCCAAATCTTAAGCTCTTACACAATTCCCATTGGATCACCGAACTGTGTTCCGTCTTGTATTCCGTTATTTTGTCTTCGACTGCAAACCAACAAGGCAGCAGGATAGTAATTGTTTGGAAATACCATATGCCTTCCATCTCGACACCACTTGTGCTCTGAAGTCATCGATTATGAGGGATTGGTATAGGATGTGCGCACAAGGGAAGTGTATTAAACAAATGTCTAAAAGTTATTCGTATTTTATAAGACCGTGAAAAACATTCTTACATAATAACTACATATTTTTTTACGAAATAACTACATAAATAAAAGAGAGGTGCGTGGTGTAATGGTTAGAGTCGTTGGATAATGGACTCGTCGGTCCGAGTTCAAATCCCAGACCAGGCTGTCTACATTTCAAATAGCTCTGATGCCCATGGGAAAGGTATGCATCCACCTGCATCCCTCTTGCCATGGGTAAACCGCAGAGCACACTGGGATGTTTGCTAGACTTGGCTAGACAAATAGTCTAGAAGAAGGATAACTCCGCCAAAAAATTGACCTTGTGTCACATCCTGCTCGTGTGGAGGGTTTGGTAAGTATGTACATATAAATATAAAATGCGAACGTAAACCAAACACAGTTCCATAAAATGGAATAAAATAAACTCTAGATGGGTTTGTGGCGGACCGGAAGTTCATACTTCGACAGAAAGAGATCGAATGACAAAAATGATTGTTTTGCGCATGTTAGAAAAAAGAGAATAAAAAAAAAATAAAATTCGTAAAATTCAACCAGTCAGAGGCGTTCCCGTCTAAAAAGAAAAAAAAATCAAATAGAGCCTTGCGGAGCCTACCTAAATTCTATTTAAACTCAAACCTTTTCATTTTTCAACCAGAAAGATTTTGCCTGCCTAAGAGAATCCTTGTCACCTGTTTTAAGAACGTTCAATGCAGAAGGTACGAACTATCTATCTCTCTCTCTAAATAATTATCGCTTTCAGAGACAAACTAAATATCAGTTCAACTATTGCCTGACTGCTGATTGTTGTGACTTAAAAACTTTACATTTTCTTTCTCACTTTATGAATTGTGAAATATCAGCTTACATTTTACATTGAACTTTAAAAAAGAACTTTTGGCTGAACCTCACCCAGTATTCAATGCTGCCTTTTTCTATACATTATGTTAATACAATTAATTTTTCTATACATTATGTTAATTATGTTGTTTGTTTAATCAAGAGTTTTGTCTTCTATGCCATGAGCTTGATTGTTTTATGGTCTTTTAAATGTTTGAACACTTTTATTAAATATTGACATCAAACCATACTTAACACCATAGGTTGGAATGTCGTTAAGATTAATCAATCAGAATTGTTTTCATGCCCTCTTTCAGTTTTGCTTGACTTCTTTGTATTTCCGTATTTTTTAATCTCTTGGATACTGCAATACAAAACTATCATATGCTAATTGCTATGAGAAAATTTTTCACGAGGCCTGGTTCTTCTTCTTCTTCTTCCTCCTTTTCATTGAGATGAAAAGGAGGAAGAAGAAGATGCTACTTGTCTAATAGTGAGGAATACTATCCTCTTTTTGCTATCGCTAGACTAACAGGGACTTAAAAACGTTCTGTTTTATATGTAAATATCTATATATTTACCAACCCCTTCGCACGAGCAGGATGTGACGCAAGGTCAATTTCTTAAGCAGTGTTAAACAGGCTTTAATTCAGAGTTTTCTTTCTCCTAGACTGGTTACCTAGCCAACGTTCAAGAGCTCTGTCTCCTCTGCTATTTATCCATAGCAGGAGGGATAGTAGCTGGATACATACCTTTCCCAAGGGTATTAGCACTATGTGAAATGGAAACAGTCTCGTCCAGGATTTGAAATCGGGTCGACGAGTCCATTTCCTAGGACTCTAAGCATTTCACTCCGCACCTACCGCCTTTCCATCTACATATAATTAAACATTAACATCCTTTGTAAATTGACTTTGTCTTTTCCTTACCGAAATGTTCAGTGTTAGATTATCATTTCGATATTCAAATGTATTATAAGTATATGGTTGCTCGTTCGAACTAATACCACGCTTATTTTTGTAGCTACAATAGCTAGAATTGGGAGTTAGAAACAAAAAACTTTAGTAATAGATTAGCTGTATCTCTTATTTGAATAGCAGTGTAGATTATATTAAAATATTCCAAATTTTAATGTCAGAAATATTTCCTCTTTTTAGAAGCAATACTTATAAAAAAAGACACGATTTTGACAGTCAACAAAATATATCATTGTATAAAATGAGTTTCTTGAAATCTAATTATTAGAAATAGCTTTTAGCAGCAACATTAAATTATTAATAAAATTTATAGTCAACGTGCCAATTTTATCGTAATGTAGTATTAAAAAAAACTGCGTTTGAAGTTGTAGAAATTCTAAGAAATAAACTAGCATATATAGCATTTTTTTTTAAACATCGAAACTGCTTTTATCCCAATCTTGTTAGGATTTTCAATATCAATAAGAGAAATTGGTAAATTGAAAAGACCAAGTTCATAACAGAAAATAATATATTGGCACTGTTTAATAGATGAAGTGAACCCAACAGTCAATTTTCTAAAAGAGGAATTAAATACTAATTGAACATTGCATTTCATCAATTCAGTTCTTGAAAGTTCTTAGCATGAAACTAGTCAATTGGTGATGTAAACTATGGGATGTTTTCCAAATTTTGCTGAGGTAGAGAGTCACACATACCGTCAGCTCCCTACTTTACCGCACAGATTAGATTACTCAATGTGTGCTACTCATACACTGAGTTGGCTGGAACCGGTATCGAACCAGGAACGTTTCGATTCTTAGGCGAATGTTCTACCGATTGAGCAAAACACACCCCAATATGAAATATCCTTAACAAACCATTAATGAATTTAAAGAAACCTAAATGCTGAATATTTCAGATTATATAGTTATTTGTACCAACATAATTGCGGCTCTTCAACAATGAAACTAGTCACTTGATGATATAAGCTAAGTAAATTTTTCGAAGAGGCCTTTTGTCTGTATCAGCTGGACAACGAGGGAGTCTATCCCCATTTAACTAGCACTAGATCAGGAATATTGTTTTTGCTGAGATGTAGAGTAACACCTACGGTCAGCTTCCCACTTTAAGCGTATCTATCAATATAAAGGCCAGAGGATTCGAGCCGACAGTCAGAGATCCCAGCAGCAGCCGAGAAGATAACTTCGTCTCCCGTCAACCCTCGGGAATTTCCATTGTGAACACTCGTCGCCGCACTCACCGACCGCTCGGCATTTTCATTGTGAAGCTCTACGCCCTTACCACCAAAACACCGAAGAAAATAAAGACGGGTTCTACTTTTGTATATAAGTATCTGTTGTTTATTGAAGTCCACAAGCCGGTAGTCAAACGGCTATACAACAAGCCTTCATGTCGTAATCGAGAGATTCACGGAACTTCGAAATGACCCCTTTATTCAATCAATGGGGATAGGCTGTTCACATTCCGTTAATTCATCTCATCAGTGGAATAATCATTATCATCTCTTCGGTCCCATGAAAGACGGTGTGAGGGGCAAACACTATTCCAGTGATGAGAAAAGGAAATCGGTAGTGAAGAAATAGCTCCAATAATAGTCAACATAATTTTACGGGGCAGAGATACATGCTCTCATTCAAAGGTGGAATATTGTTATTGAGAGAAACGGTGACTATGGGGAGAAGTAGGGATGTGATCCACAGAGAACCAGCTTCATTTTGATGTATGGTACGTTCCTTTTTGGTAATTATAGCTGTTCTAAAAAATGGCATTACTTGTTGACTCACCCTTGAACTAGTGCAGACCCGTAAGTTACTGTTTCGATTGGCTTGAAAATTACATAGATGAGAAACTGACGGTTACCAAGCGTTAATTATTTTATTCTTTTGCTACCTTAACTTAGATATAGTTGCTCTATCAAGTTATAAATATAGTAAATTATAATATCAATATATATATATATAATATATATATTTATATATATATATATATATACACATATATATATATTATGTGAGTGTGTGTGTGTGTGTGTGTGTTAATGTATGAGTAGTAGCTTACCGGTGGGTACGAGTACGATCGTTGGAAGCGCACAGTATCCAGGGGTTAAGACTGAGAAAAAAACAAACGGTCGTCTATAAAAGATAAGCCCCATACAAACGGGCATGTATTGTACCAACTGAGATTAATCTAAAACTCGATTAATTCAACGGATGTAACCCTGACGAATCAGACCATGAAACTCGAGTAGGTTACTTTTATCCATTATATATATATATATATATATATATATATATATATATATATATATATTCCGGGCATCTGCTGGGCTTCGGGCTTCTTTGTGCTAGGTTGGAGATTACTTATTTTGATATTCTATTTACAAACACGACTTGGTTGTTTCATAAGAAAACTTTATTTTCAGAACCCAGCCCATATTCATCCGCCGCGGTGATACCGACCCATCAGAGCCGACAATAGCGTCTGCGTTCCTCAGAAACCGAGTCGAATCCTAACAAAACTCAAACTTATTCTCACAACGGCCAATCGCGCACTTTCATGGGGATAACGGTTATTATCCATCAAGAACTGTCGAGTAACTTTCCATGGACCCCGTCATTCTAAATCCAACGGACCCAACTCAAAATATTTAACTACAGGTACATTCATAAACCTTTCTTTCTTAGAGATATATAAGATACATTGCAAGATTTTAAACGCATTAATAATATGGGCTATTGGAGGGTTAACTAACTCACCTTGACCTTCATAGACACATCGTTAATTGATAAAATGCTGATAAAAATTAAATAATGATTATTCAATAATTATAATTATAATAATTGTGACTTTGTTGGTGACGTAGTTTCGGTTACAGACAGACATCTTATTATAATGGAGATTGTGTGTTTTTCTGTCTGTAACCGAAACTATATTCCTACTCAAGTCACAATTCCCTTAGTTATTTACATCACATTCTCCATGATCTTATTTTTATCTAAATCTCAATTATTAATAAAATTGTCTTACATTATTAATACTGTTAACTATGTCTACGTACTGATAACATGCAATTATATTTATATATACAACAAAATAGCGGTTTACAGTGTGAAGGGGAAGGCTAATTTGCATATTAATATTAAAAAATCGAATTTAATAAATATGTGCTTAGTATTATTGATTTCTAACTGTTTGGTTTTATTTTAATGAATATAAGCAAACATCTCTTCAATGAATCTTAAATAAAATCCATTAACAAGATAAAATAACTGTCATTTTATTCTTTACTTCCTCTTATAACTAAATACTTAAATTAGAAAAAATAACAATGAAAGACGAGAGTGATGGAAGAGTAAGTTTCAGTTGTTCCATTTTTTATTATACTCCCTCTGTTTCAAATCTTTTATTATACTCCCTCTGTTTTAAATCTTTTTATCTGTATTCTTATTTAGTTTCATTAGCCTTTCTAATTTAATACAATATTTTATTACATTAAAACTTAAATACTTGCACCCGGAGGGTGCATATATTTGCTAGTGCAGTTAATATCCATTATATTAAGGTACGATTTCCAATTCTAAAAAAAAAAACCAATGAAACTGATATCAAAATAAAGTACGAAGGTTGATTGATAAATCAGAATACCAATTCTATAAAAAATCAACTGGAATCAGAAGGAACTATGAAAGCATGTTTATAAACAAGGTTTCTTATTCTATAAAATAATGAGACTGCTATAAAAATGAACTTCGTAGGTTGATTGATAAATAAGGTCTCCTATTCTATAAAATAATGAGACTGCTATAAAAATGAAGTACAAAGATTGATTGATAAATAAGGTCTCCTATTCAATAAAATAATGAGACGGCAATAAAAATAAAGTACGAAGGTTGATTGATAGATAAGGTCTCCTATTCTATAAAAAAATGAGACTGGTATAAAAATGAAGTAAAAAGTAATTATGGTATCAAAACCGTAAATATGATTTTAAATTGAAGGGCGAAAGGAGATTGATAAATAAGATCTCCAAGCACATGTAACAGTCACAGATCTCTCTCCCCAAAATGGTATCCTCTGTATGACACTAACAGCGTCCGGTGGTAAGGTTCTAGTTTTGAAGCTCTGGTGTGTAAAACTTTATTGATATTACTCCGAAGTCCACATAAAAAGATGAAAAATCTATGGGACCCACAGGGACCCTATCGACCCCCGGTTGAGAACCACTGATTTGCAAGGCGTAGACTAGTTCGGAGAAAATAAATTCCATTTCCAATTTAAAATACCTATTTTTATATACAGCCCGTCGCGTGACAGTAAAATAATTAAATCTGCTACAAATATCGGACCGATATCAACGAGCTTGTAATTAAATTGCTTTTAAGGTTGTAAAAACGCAAAAAAGAAATGATGAAAAAAAAACTCACATAAATAAAAAGAGCTGTAACGGCTTGTTATAACCTTTGGGGAAATCGATAATGAGTTCCGTATTTTTACCAATGAGTTTTTCAATGTTTGTTAAGCAACCGTTGCAAATTACTGTTAACTTTCGCGAAATTTTATCAACTGAGTCACATGCAAGGAAATTTTGCCGTTTTCTATTCATTATCAAATTAAGCCGAGAAAAATAACAAAAGCGTTTGCACAGATGAATCAAGCTGAACACGATTTCCCGCTTTTTAATACGTCTAAGTGGAAAACTATTGACGATAATCATAAACGCGCATACACACGCATACACACATACCCAAACACACATACACACACACACACACACACACACACACACACATATATATAATTATATAATATATATATATATATATATGATTATAGATGGATAAATAGATAGATATACAGTATATATATATATATATATATAATATATATATATATATATATATATAATTTAGATGGATAAATAGATAGATATACAGTATATATATATATATATATATATATATATATATATATATATAGATGGATAAATATATATATAATATATATAGATGGATAAATAGATAGATATACAGTATATATATATATATATATATATATTATATATATATATATATATATATATATATATATATAATTAGAGATGGATAAATATATATATACATATATATATATATAATTATAGATGGATAAATAGATAGAATATATAATACATATATAATATATATAATATATATAATATATAATTATAGATGGATAAATAGATAGATATACAGTATATATATAAATACATACTACATGTATACTATACATATACACTATATATACACACACTATATATATAGTACATCTATATACTACAAATATATATTACATATATATATATATTACATATATATAAACAATATATATATATATATATACTATATATACACGATATTTATAATATATATTATATATATATATATATATATTGTACTGATATATATATATATATATATATATATATATATATTATATATATATATATATATATATATATATATATGTAATATATGCATGTAATAAACAGCTATGTTTGTGCGAAAAACACGAGATTTCTTTTGCTTATATGATTAATTCGTTCCAATATAATAGATAAATGTACCTGAGCAGAAATATATACATCTATATATATATATATTGTGATAAAAAGACAAGTAAAATTATATACGCAATTCTGCATGAAATAAATCCTCAGAAATTACGTACAAGTCTCGCTGAAAGCACCGGTTCCCACTAGTTCACTGTATTTATGCAGTGATGTGTCTTTTTTACTGCATAATTGGATGTACAATTAAAACCAGAAGCAACTGTAATTATTTTGCTTATCAAAGTGATTTGATTTGACATCAATTGACCCTAAAAGTGTTGATATGCCGTAAAGCAAAAACAACCAACAAAAACGGAAATTTAAACGGAATAATAATAATAATAATAATAATAATAATAATAATAATAATAATAATAATAATAATAAATCACTAATAATAAATCACTAATAACTGCTGCACAGATTAACGCCATAAGGACAAACTATATCAAAAAAAAATTGATAAAACCCAACAAATAGTAAATGTAGATTATGCGGTAATAGAGATGTAAACCATGTAATATGCGAATGTAGCAAACTAGCACAAAGGAAGTAAAAAACTAGACCGACTGGGTTGGGAAGGTGATCCCACTGGGAATAATAAAAAAAATTAAAATTTTGACTCTACAACAAAATGGTATATGCATAAACCAGAATCTGTTCTTGAGTCCGAAACGCATAAAATTCTCTAGGACTTTGAAATAAAAACGGATCACGTTATCCCAGCAAGAAGACCAGACCTAGTGTTGATAACAAAAAAGAAAGAACTTGTCACCTGGTGGATTTTGCAGTTCCAGCAGAACACAGTGTGAAGCTAAAGGAAAAAAAAATGGACAAATATCTGGACCTTGCCAGAGAACTGAAAAAGTTATGGAATATGAAAGTGAAAGTGATACCAATTGTAGTTGTTGCACTTGGAACGGTCCCAAAAGGATTGGAAAAGGGTTTGGAAAGTTTGAAAATCAGAGGAAGGACTGAAACCATTCAGAACACTGCACTGCTGCAATCTGCCAGAATACTCAGAAGAGTCCTGGAGACCTGAGGAGACTTGCTGTCACTCAGACTCCAGTGAAAGACCATCAGAATGCTGATGTGAAAACTCAAAAGGAGTTAATAATAATAATAATAATAATAATAATAATAATAATAATAATAATAATACCTCTCGTGGATTTTGCTGTCCCAGCTGATCACCGAGTAAAAATGAAGGACAGCGAAAATGATAAACAAATACTTGGACCTTGCCAGAGAACTGAAGAAGCTGTGGAACATGAAGGTGAAGATCGTACCAATTATATTGGTACCCTTAGATAGCCGGAGTCCCTAAGGTGGCTCTGGTAAAGAATTTGGGTGAACTAGAAATCAGAGGAAGAATCGAGACCATCCAAACTACGGCACTGTTGGGATCGGTTAGAATACTCAGAAGAGTCCTTGAGACCTGACGAGACTTGCTGTCATTCAGCCTCCAGTGAACCAACAGCTACGACAGGTGTGAAATAATAATAATAATAATAATAATAATAATAATAATAATAATAATAATAGAGATTCCGGGATAGAACGAAAGAATACAATTAAAACAAGACTTTCCAAAATAACGTAAGGAAATTTTACCAGCAAGTCAAGAGACAACTCATTAAGACAAACAAACACCGGAATGCGAAGGAAACAGAAAAAATCCTAGAGCAAAATGGTGAAAAGAAAAACCATAACAGAAAGGCTGATATGGATTCGTAAGATAAAAAAGGAACTGCAATTTAAAACTTATATATTTACGCCCGGAGAGCGTATATTCATGCTAGTAGAAAAAATTAAAAGATAAAATTAAGAATTCACGTGGTAGCTTTAACTTTGTATTTATACATTTTTCACATCGCCTTTTACCTTTTTACTTGTTTCTATGAGACCAAGTTACCTTTAAGCACCTCAGGGGCGACCTGGATTCAGAGGGACATGTTTCGCTTTGCACCGTCAACATCCGGTTGTTTGTTAGGGTTAGGGGCTAGGGTTAGAGTTAGGTTTAGGGTTAGGGTTATCAGTTTTATAATTCTAAACAATGCGTCTAAAAATCGTCTGGTAACAAACAACTGGATGTTGACTTCTCCCGACGGAATAAACCGCTTTATTTATAGACAAGAAGCGGCTACCCACCGGGGTAGAAGTGGAAAGGCAAAAAGTTAGTCGCACAGATTCATTATTACTGAATCGTGACTTGAATTTTCGCAGGATGCCCCATTAGATCCTTATGTAAAAAATACCTTGCATTTATTTAACCTGGTGTGGCATAAAACAATCCTTTGCAAGGAAGGGCCCGAGGAAAACATGCACCTGAACTCCTTAAGAGCAACACTTATAAAAATATCAAACTGGAAAACACCGGGTCACGAAGGTATTCATGGGGATTGGTTTAAAAATTCATCCACGAAAGAATGGCCAGACAGCTGAGTAAATACATACAAGAAATAAACGTACCTGAATGGAAGATAAAAGTAAAAACTATCCTGATCCAGAAAGACCCCAAAGAAGGAACCATCTCCAGCAACTATAAGCCAATAACTTGTCTACCTATGATGTGGAAAATACTGACCACACAGATAAAAGAAGAGATCTACTACTTACTTGATTGCCGCAGACTATAACCGCAAGAACAGAAAGAGAACAAGAGTAACAAATGATCTACTATATATAGATCAGAACATTCTGAAAGAAGTCAAACAAGTCGAAAACATTTAACCAATGTATGGATTGACTTCAGAAACGTCAACGACATGGTTCCACAAAATTGGATGATCGAGTGCTTGAAAATATACAGAATATAAGACAAAAAATAAAATTCATCAATAAAGTCAGGGAAAATTGGAAAGTAGAATTGACATCGAGAGGACAGACCTTAGCATAAGTAAAAATACAAAGAGGCATATTCCAGGGAGACTCCCAAACAATAAGGCTATATGTCATAGCAATCAACCATATACTTAAGGACTGTACAGCGGGTTAAAAATTTACAGAAATCAAAGGAAAAAATAAATCATCTTTTGTGCATGGATGAAATCAAGATTTTGCAAAAAATGAAAAAGAGCTGGAAACTCTTATCCAAACCATAAGAATCTTTTTTTGAATTCATTTTGAGTTGTGCCTATATAAACTTTTTTATTTCTATAATTTTTGGGGTCACCCTCATAAACCTCCACTTTATATACAATACATTTAGATCTACATTTACTCCTAAGGGGACACCTAGTCCTATCATTACAGTTACATCTAGGTGTTTCATTAGTTAGTCGATCACTAAGTTTTTTAGTATTTAACTTATTAATGATATAAGCTACATTTAGTGTACAGCTGTAGCTTAATTTAACTGTATTTTTATTAAATATTTTATACAGTATATTAGAGGGGGGGGGGATTCTTTTTCAATAATTTAAAAAATTCTTTGCCTATATTGTTAGTCACGGCCATATTATATGGGGGTGTAAACCATCAAATTTTTCTAGCTCTATTTTTTCTTTTTTTATTATCCCTAGATGTTTCATTAGTTGTTCTATAAGGGATTTTTGAAGTATATACGCTATTTTTTAAGGCTTGCTCGTACTCAAATTTACTTTTTTGAATATATCCATATCTTATTATAATGGAGATTGTGTGTTTTTCTGTCTGTAACCGAAACTATATCACTACTCAAGTCACAATTTCCTTAGTTATTTACGTCACATTCTCCATGATTCTATTTCTATTTAAACCTCAATTAATAATAAAACTGTTTGACATTATTAATACTCTTGACCTTACCCAATCACATGCAATTTTATTTATATATTCAACAAAATACCAGTTTTCAGTGTAAACGTAAAGCTAATTTGCATATTGATATTAAAAAAACTGATTTTAATAAAAATATGCTTGGTATTATTGATTTCTAATTGTTTGGTTTTATCTTAATGAATATGAACATAAATCTCGGGGATAAATCCTAAAAGAAACTCATTAACAAGAAGAAATAACTGTAATTTTATTCTTTACTTCCTATTTTAACTAAATAGTTAAATTAGCAAAATTTAGCATTGAAAAACGGAAGTGATGAAAGAGTAAGTTTCAGTTGTTCTATTTTCCGATTATACCCCCTCCGTTTCAAATCTTTTTATCTGAATTCTTAATTAGTTTCATTAGCCTTTCTGATTTAATCTAATATTTTATTACATTTAAACTTAAATACTTGCACCCGGAGGGTGCATATATTTGCTAGTTAGTGGAAAGCCTAAAACCGATGCCATTTGGTATATGCTTAAAATGGTATATGCAGTGAGTAAATAATTTATTTGGCAAATAATCTCATTGATTGGTTCTTTTAGAGTTTAGATTTATTTATGGTTAGAGTTTAGGGAAGTAAGTTAATTGTACATTTATATTTACATTTTTTTTTTTTTTTGGGGGGGGGGGTTCTGAAAGATAATCTATGCAAAAGTTATATGATATCAAGTATCCTAAACAAATAATGTGCACACATCTATGCATATATAAAGGGCCTTTGTGCGTATGTATGACCGGAGGAAACAATGAAAACACAATTAATGTCAAAGTAAACATATATATATATATATATATATATATATATATATACATTCACTATTACCAGATCTTGCTTGTTGTAGCAAAAGAATGAAGATTAGATTTATATTCGTGAAGATAATTAAAAAATAAAATAAAATGAAAGCAGCATGGACTTATTTTGTATTTAATATATTAAATAGGAGACATTACTTATGAATGGATTTCGGCATTGGCATGTGGGCAAAGCCCGTAATGAAGAGAAGAAAAATTGAAACGGTGAATGGAATAGAACTACCGAATCGAGAAGAAATTAGAACACTTGGAGTAAAAGAGAATTATAAATATCTTGGAATATTGGAAACGGACACCATCAAACAAATGAAAGGAAAGAAAAAGTAAGAAAGGAATATTTCAGAAAAACAAGAATGCTTCTCGAAACTAAGCTCTCTAGTAGAAATCTCATCAAAAGAATAAACACCTGGGCTGTCCCTCTCGTAAGTTACTCGGGACCATTCCGAAAATGGACAAGAGATGAGCCCCGACCGATGGCCGAAAGGACAAGGAGACTTATGATCATGCACAAGGCATTACACCCGAGAGACGATATGTGCCAAGAAAAGAAGGGGAACGACTTTCACCGGCGAAATGGTCGAAAGCACTTGGTTATACAATATATGAGACAGTTTCTAAACCATCTCGATACCAATTTACGAAAAACCGGCAGAAGACTAGAAAGAATAAAGATGAAGATCATAAAGAAGAAATATTCCGTGGTCTTTAACAATACCTGCTAAATATATATATATATATATATATATATATATATAATATATATATAATCTGAAAATCGCTTAAGCGAGAAACCAGGTTCCGTTGACACCGATATACTATATATATATATATATATATATATATATATATATATATATATAATATATATATATATATATGGTTGGCAGCCTTCCGTCTATGAAAGACGATGAAGCAGTGTCAAAGTTTTTTTTTTCCTTTTTTCCTCTCTTTGAACTACATAGCCTGGGTGGGTTCATATGGAGGATAAACTATTGCCCATGCAGCAAACCCCCTCTCCACACTGCCGCTATGATCCAAAGGAAATGTAAGTTAGCAAAGCGGTTGGTATGTAGTGTTCCAGGAGTTGATCGGTAGCACTGAATTTCGTCATCACGCCACCTTAGGGATTCCGGGTCTTGATTTGTTTTGAGGGTTTACTCCCCTAGCCTTTCCTTGAAAGGCAGCAGAGGTTTTGTGTCGGACTTTCCGTTGACTTTGATGGTTTGCCGACTAAGGATAAAAAGCCCCTTTAACCCATTTGTGGATCCATGCGACTGTTGGTGTTCCTAAGAATGAAATGAAATTAGGAATACGGTATATATTGAATCTGTGTATCAGATAAGCAACAGTACTTCAGGACTTTTTTTAATATTAATAATATAGTTTGCTATATTTAGAAGGAAAGGGGGATCAATATCATTGACACAGTATGTATATCTATGTTAGGGTAGTGAAGGCACAAAGTAAACACCGCTTGATAACTCAGTTTTGTTTGTAAATTGAATACCTGAGAAATTGAGAGTTACCAAGCTCAGTTGACTTCATATCTTTTTCTGCATCACTTTTTCCATCTCCCTCACTGTCCCCATCCCTCTCTCTCTCTCTCTCTCTCTCTCTCTCTCTCTCTATATATATATATATATATATATATATATATATATACATACAAAGTGTGTCAAAAATGTATCGAGATTTTTTGTACTTTTTAACACACCTTGCATTCTGATAAAAAAAGTACGATCCAGTCATTGTTCATTTCAAAATTGGTAAATACAGCTTCACCCTTGGTATTTTTATGAGACAACTTGTATTCTGAAAAAAATTAACGTTCCATTCATTGTTCATTTCTATATTGGTAAATACAGCTTCAAAATCGGCACTTTTATGGCACACCTTGTATTCTAAAAAAAATTAACGTTCACTTCATTCTTCATTTCTATCTTGGTAAATACAGCTTCAAACTTGGCACTTTTATAAGACACCTTGTATTCTGAAATAAAATTAACGTTTCATTCATTCTTTATTTCCATCTCGGTAAATACAGCTTCAAACTAGGCACTTTTATGACACACCTTGTATTCTGAAAAATTAACGTTCCATTCATTGTTCATTTCAAAATTGGTAAATACAGCTTCAAACCCATCACTTTTAGGATACATCTTTTATTCTGAAAAAATTAATGTGCCCTTCATTGTTCATTTGTCTTGGTATATACAGCTCAATCTCGATACTTTTATTACACACCTTGTACATATATATATATATATATATATATAATATATATATATATATATATATATATATATAATATTATTAACTCATAGATAGATATAAAATATTTGACGATTGGCAGTAAATGTGATTTTTCAGCGGAAATGCAAACCCCTTTTTTAAAGTTATTCTTTGGACAGCCTGACTCCATCATTTCATCTGAAAAACTCAGCATGTATAAGGAGTGGCTGGGGATTGATTAAGGGTGGTGCTATGCTAGCAAAATATTTGATACTGCCTTGGTGTTTATTTGCATATCAAATTCAATCTCCAGGAACGCACACATACCCATACGCTGTTCTACACATATCCATTATTCAACACACACATACACTATCCAACATGCATACACGCTTCAATACATATACGTTATTAAAAACTTACTCACATACTTCTGGGTAGTTATGTAAATCAAATCACTAGCAGATTATTTCGGTTTAAATTTCTTTGCTATGGTGATATACATTTCTTCTTCTTCTTCTTCTTCTTCTTCTTCTTCTTCTTCTTCTTCCTTCTTCTTCTTCTTCTTCTTCTTCTTCTTCTTCTCTTCTTTGTCTCCTTCTTCTTTTTCTTAAGTAAGTGCTCTTCTTCTTCTTCTTCTTTTCTTCTTCTTCTTCTTCTTCTTCTTCTTCTCTTCTTCTTTTCTTCTTCTTCTTCTAAAGTCTTTCTTCTTCTTCTTCTTCTTCTTCTAAAGTAAGTGCTTCTTCTTCTTCTTCTCTTCTTCTTCTTCTTCTCTCTTCTTCTTCTTCTTCTTCTCTTCTCTCTCTTCTTCTTTTCTAAAGTAAGTTCTTCTTCTTCTTCTTCTTTCTTTCTTTCTTCTTCTTCTTCTTCTTCTTCTAAAGTAAGCTTCTTCTTCTTCTTTCTTCTTCTTCTCTTCTTCTTCTTCTTCTTCTTCTTTTCTTAAGTGTTCTTCTTCTTCTCTTCTTCTTCTTCTTCTTCTTCTTCTTCCTTCTCTTCTTCTTCTAAAGTAAGTGCTTCTTCTTCTTCTTCTTTTTCTTCTTCTTCTTCTAAAGTAAGTGCTCTTCTTCTTCTTCTTTTCTTCTTCTTCTTTCTTCTTCTTCTTCTTCTTCAAGTAAGTGCTGCTTCTTTCTTCTTCTTTTCCTTCTTCTTCTTCTAAAGTAAGTGCTCTTCTTCTTCTGTTTTTCTTCTTCTTCTTCTTCTAAAGTAAGTGTTCTTCTTCTTCTTTTTCTTCTTCTTCTTTCTTCTTCTCTTCTTCTTCTTCTTCTTCTTCTTCTTCTAAAGTAAGTGCTCTTCTTCTTCTTCTTTTTTTTTCTTCTTCTTCTTCTTCTAAGTAAGTGCTCTTCTTCTTCTTGTTTTTCTTCCTCTTCTTCTCTTTCTAAAGTAGTGTTCTTCTTCCTATGGCTTCTTCTTTCTTGTCTCCTTCTTCTTCTTCCTTCTTCTTCTTCTTCTTCTTCTTTCCTTCTTTTTCTTCTTCTTCTTCTTCTTCTTCTAAAGTAAGTGCTCTTCTTTCTTCTTCTTCTTCTTCTTCTTCTTCTAAAGTGTAAGTGCTCTTCTTCTTCTTGTTTTTTCTTCTTCTTCTTCTTCTAAAGTAAGTGCTCTTACTTCTTCTTCTTTTTCTTCTCTTCTTCTTAAAGTAGTGTCTTCTTCTTCTTTTCTTTTTTTCTTCTTCTTCTCTTTAAAGTAAGTGCTCTTTGATCTTCCTTCTTCTTCTTGCTTCTTCTCTTCTTCTTCTAAAGTAAGTGTTCTTTTCTTCTTTCTTCTTCTTCTTCTTCTTCTTCTTCTTCTCTTTCTTCTTCTTCTTCTAAAGTAAGTGCTCCTTCTTCTTCTTGTTTTTTCTTCTTCTTCTTCTTCTAAAGTAATGCTCCTTTCTTCTTCTGTTTTTTTCCCGTTCTTCTTCTTCTTTTCTAAGTAGTGTTCTTCTTCTTCTTCTTCTTCTTCTTCTTCTCTAAAGTAAGTGCTCTTCTTCTTTCTTCTTTTTCTTCTTCTCTTTAAAGTAGTCTCTTCTTTCTTCTTCTTTTTTTCTTTCTTTCTTCTTCTTTCTAAGTAAGGGTGCTTCTTCTTCTTCTTCTTCTTCTTCTTCTTCTTCTTCCTTCTTCTTCTCTTCTTCTTCTTTCTTCTTTTTTTTTCTTTCTTTCTTTCTTACTTTTTTTTCTTTCTAAATTTTGACAGAAGAAATCATCTTTGATATCCACTGATATTTGCATCAGTCTGTTTTTCCTTCTCAGGCCTTTTTAAATATTAAATGCTAATCCAAGCCAAATTTTTATTCTGTCCATGTAATGGCTCTATATTATTCATCTGTATCATTTATCGTTTACAGATCTATTCAAAGTTTTATTTTTTAAGCAGTACTAATGCTTACCATTTTAGTGAAATGTTGTCACATTTATACGATATCAAGTATTCTATCGTATACACACATTTCATAACAGTATATGATTCAAGTATCCTATCTTAATACACACATTTTCATACAGTTATATGATATTCAAGTATTCCTATCTAATACACAACAATTTTCATACAGTTATATGATATCAAATATTTCCTAATCTCATACACACAATGTTCATACAGTTATATGATATCAAGTATTCCTATCTAATACACATAGTTTTTCATACAGTTATAATGATATCAAGTATTCCAATTAATACACACAATTTTCATACAGTTATTTGGTTTCAAGTATTCCTATACAATACACACAATTTTCATACAGTTATATGGTTTCAAGTATTCCTATACAATACACACAATTTTCATACAGTTATATGGTTTCAAGTATTCCTATCTAATACACACAATTATTCATACAGTTATATGATATCAACTATTCCTATCTAATACACACAATTTTATAACAGTTATATGGTTTCAGTATTCCTATCTAATTACACACAATTTCCATACAGTTTATATGGATATCAAGTATTCCCTATTAATACAACACAATTTTTATACAAGTTATATGGTTTCAAGTATTCCTATCTAATACAACACAATTTTCATAACAGTTATATGATATCAACTATCCTATCTAATACACACAATTTTCATACAGTTATATGGTTCAAGTATTCCTATCTAATACACACAATTTTCATACAGTTATATGATATCAACTATTCCTATCTCATACACCAATTTTCCATAACAGTTATATGGTTTCAAGTATTCCCTATCTAATGACAACACATTTTTCAATACCAAGTTATATGATATCAAGTATTTCCCTATCTAAAACACAATTTTCATACAGTTATTATTGGTTCAAGTATCCTAATCTAATACGACACAAACTTTCATACAGTTATAAAATGGTTTCAAGTATTCCTATCTAATACCGCACAATTCAAATACAGTTATATTGTCATAAGAATGTTCTCTGGGGGGCACAGTTTAAGTACCGACGATTTTACTTCCCAGCAATGCTGCAACTCTTCTCACCATACTATCAAAAATCATGGTTCCTATCGTCCCACTCGTCACCACAGCCCAAAAAATGCTACCTGCAAGCTTTTTCTCTCGGTTTGGTGAGGGTGGTCAAATAAATTCGCAATTACAGGTTCTAGTCCGGGCTTCCTTACTCTGACCGCACGTGCGACACTAATCAGCACGCGTCAATCCTTCACATCCTGGCCACTCTGGATTAGTTTAAGCCATTCCCATGCGTCAGGCCCACGACTCACGATCAAGGAGAAATGCGAGTTCAAGTCTCCCCATCGCCTCTGTCTATTCTACTGCCAAACTACAGTCGTGCACTGTTCGAACTAACTACGTTTGGTGGTTTCCCCCTCCGCCACATATATGATATCATAGTATTCCTATCTAATACACACAATTTCATAGCAGTTATATGGATATCAAGTATTCCTGTCTTACACACAATTTTCATACAGTATATGATATCTAAGTATTCCTATCTAATAAACACAATTTTTCAATACAGTTATATGAAATCAAGTATTTCGCTATCTAATACACACAATTTCAATACAGTTATAATCTCAAAAGTATTCCCTATCTAATACACCAATTTTTCATACAGTTATAATGATGAATCCAAGTTTCCTATCTAATACACATAATTTTCATACAGTTATATGAAATCAAGTATTCCTATCTAATACAACACACATATTTTCATATAGTTATGTGGTTTCAAGTATTCCTATACAATACTAGGTAAGATTCAGAGTTAATAATATGAACATACGACTCCGACACGCTTGTGGGACAAAACATTTTAATATATCACAGAAATAAGACAAGATACAATAACATAAAATATATGTACATAAACATGTGTGACAATTGTCCAACCCATGTGGTCGTTCCAGAGATGTAGCTAAAAAGAGAGGAAGAAGCGTTTGAAACCAGGCGCTTAAATACAATAGCCCCTGGTGAGAACAACAACCATCAATTTGGATCATAATGGCGGTGTGGAGAGGGCGATTTTATACAAATCGTTTGCATACCAACTGGAGTAAATTCCTTTTCACAAGTTTATTTTTTCTGTAATTTTGTATTAAATCTTGCCAATGTCGGACATCTTGCCAATGTTGGACATCTTTACCATTTGGAATCATCTATTTGTGTTAAATAATTTGTGAGTAGCCTACGAATTATGTTTGTAAGGGTAGTTAAAATTCAAATAACGGTATGCTAAATGGAAAATTACCATTAACCGTTGAAAAAAAGTTATTGACGGGGAGTTCAACTTTCGCTGACTTGGCAGCGACTTGTTTCGTTGGGTTTTTATGGCATTAAAACTCTTGGTTTGGGTTATTTTAATACCGAAAACATTTTGTTTTATATACATTCTTGTTTGTGTATTCAATTTTTCAAACTCGATTTTTAAAACACATTTTAATACATATTTTAAAACTATTTCTGATCTATTCAACCTATAGATGGGACCCTAACATGTACTACACTCATACAGTTATATAGTAATCAAATATTCCTACCTTATAGTAAATATGGTTAATATGGTTTGTTGGTTGGTTGGTTGGATTTTAAGGCATATCAACTTCGGTTATTTTAATGCCGGATAATTTTTTCATCCTTGTTGCGTATTCAATTCTTATAAAACTCATTTTTTTTCAACATCTTTAAAAAAAATATCCGTTTATCTATTCAAACTATAGATGGGACCCTAACAAGTAATATCACTCCTACTGTTATATGGCATCAAATATTCCTACGTGATAGTAAAAGTAAAAGTAAACTAGCCAGAGTAACCTATTGTCGGTATCAGCTGGACAGTGAGGAAGTCCCGGCCTTTTCACTTGCGCTAGACCAGGGATATTGTTTTTTAATACACACAACACACACACACACACACACAACACACATATTATATATATTAACACACGCACATACACAACACACACACAACACACAACACCACACACACATATATATATATAATATATATATATATGAATGAAAGAAACAAAACTCAGACAAAAATGTATAGTATATTTCACTGGAGGTTTGACCTCAGCTTCTTCTGCTTTATTAAATTCTGAGGATCAATACAAGTGTTTTTATAGAAGGAAGAAGGTAGATATGTGGGTAAGGTTTTGTGATGAGGGTGATATATATATAATATATATAATATATATATAATATATTATAGAGAGAGAGAGAGGGAAGAGAGAGGAGAGGGGGGGAGAGAAATAGAGAGATATTGCAATATTTAAGCGATAATATGTACGAGAAATTGTATTTATATTCTGGACTTTCCAAAATCAAAGAGCAGGCATTGACAAATGAAAAACCGACAATGTTATCGACTGAAATCAATTGCTCAGGGAACTTAAAACCAGAGGGACGACAACTGGATTCTCTGCTACTAGTACACTCTTGTTATATTTAGGATTTCAAGGAATACAACAGACTCTCTACTTCTGAGACTGCATCCTTTTTTACCATCAGGAGACTTAAACGCCTTGCGTGGCAACCAGAATCGTAATGTATATATATATATATATATATATATATATATATATATATATATAATATATATCGAGATGTTTTGTATGGCGAATTAGTAAAAGGCTCCTTGTTGGTAAGTAGACCACGCCTACGCTTTTAAGAGGTCTGTGGGAAAGACATGAGGATATGCCACATTAACACACACACATGGGAGGTAGATGCAGAAAATCAAGCGGCCTGTTGCCTTAGCGGTAAGGAAGGCACGAAGAGGAGTAAGGTGGAGAGGAGAGTAGCTTCGACAGCAAAGAGAGCCTGAAAGACGGAGACAAAACAGCAGCCCCAGAAAGAATCACAGTTTGTGTTCAGTCAGTCCACTAAAGACTATCACACCGGGATAGGCCTGCACAGCCATTTGCGCAGTTTTTTTTTTATATATTAATTTATTTGGACACTACGCCATCGCCATTAGTGGGCGGAAATTTGCCAAAAACATGTATATCGAGAGAGGGAGAGATACAGAGACAGACAGACAGACAGACAGACAAAGACAGAGAAACAGAGACAGAGACAGTGACAGAGAGTGACAGAGAGATATGAGCAAACTCAGAGAAATTCATGGATAGATATATATATATAGAGAGAGATAGAATCAGACCTCAGATAGATAGATAGATAGATAGATAGATAGATGGATAAAGACTGATATAGATAGACATATAGATATATAGATACAGACTGAGATAGATAGATAGATAGATAGATAGACAGATAGATAGATAGATTGATAGATAGATAGATAGATAGATAGATGTGCAAAACCTAAGATAGATAGATATGTAGATAGATAGATACATAAAGACTGAGATAGATAGATAGGTAGATAGATAGATAGATAGATAGATAGGTTAAGACTGAGATAGATAGATAGATAGATAGATAGATAGATAGATAATTGTAGGAGGGAAATACGTTTGTTGTTATGATTCTGTATATATTAGCATAAGTAAAGGAAACATAATTTCCATTTACACAGTTGACAAAGCGTCGTATTAATTTATTTGCCTCGAGAGATCCTTCGATATTGGACGTGATAATCTTTAGCCGAACGATAATCCCGCCCCGCAGCTCTCAATAGAAAACTAATGGACACTAGCGAATAATCTCTTGACTAATTAAACCAATTCTTTCAAGTCCCTGGCGACTGCCCTGATCCCCCCCCCCCGCACTAATCGCCATTTCCAAGTCGGAAAGTGCCCGGATCTTAGATTTTAAATACGAAATCCTGTTTCTTAATAGCACGATCCATTACGACACCATTGTCGGTCCGGTGAGTGATTCAGAAAAGTGCTCCATCAGAAAAGTGACATTTGCTTCCGTTTGCTTAATGCTCGGGATGCAGATTATTTAAAAGGGACGTAGAAAGGAATTAATTCTACAGCCCAGAGGAATCGAGATTTTCATGTGCAGCATTAGCCGGTGAAGGTGGGTTTTACTGCTCTGCACAGGTGCAGTCAGCATATTCTACTGCCCTAGCCGAAAGAGCAAATATTGTTTTGGTAAATCCAAAAAGAATGGACAGCTCAGAAAATCACAATCCTTTCCTCAGTCATTATTGGTCACCACCCAAGACTAACAGGTGGAGGTGGGTTTTACCCCTCTGCAGAGGTGCAGTCAGCATATTCTACTGTCCCAGCTGACAGAGCAAATATTGTTTTGATAAATCCCAACAGAAATGGACAGCTCAGAAAACCACAATCCTTTCGTCGGGTATTACGGGTCACCGACCATGACTAACAGGTGGAGGTGGGTTTTACACCTCTGCAGAGGTGCAGTCAGCCCATTCTATTGCTCGTGCCGACAGAGCAAATATTGTTTTGATAAATCCAAACAAAAATGGACAGCTTAGCAAACCGCAAAAGTGGAGTTTTGCATGTTATGGATACCCACCCACGGCCATACAGGTGCACCATTGTAGGGAATTTACCCCTCTGACCTGTAGATATAATTGTTACGACTTTGGTGGCTATTTTCAGGCTTCAAGTGAGAGCATTTTACATGGTAGATCGCTTGTGTTAAGCTGAGCGCGATCCTTAGATAAGATTTCATTTGGTTGTCCCTTAGTGTTAGGTAGAATCCTTTGGTTGAACAGAGTCCTTGGTTGCAGATCCGTTAATCTGTGTCGACTACGTGCAAATAAAACGGCTTTCAAGATCGACAATTAAATAGTTAAATATTTCTGCTTTCCCGGCCTTCGGGTCGGGGGTCCGGTGAGCTTCGGCCACTGGACCGCTTGAGTCATAATAAAAGCGTCGATCCCAGCCACCACCCCCCCCCGGCAACACCTGCCCCCTCGATTTAAAGGGGCAGAGCTGGGTTTATTGCCCAGTGCCTGAGGCGCCCCCTTGAGGGGGAATGCCGGCGGGATACACGCAATTTTTCACCCGCCATCCCATGAACTTCGGTTTGTGGGTGGATCCCACGTTAATAGGGCCTTTGTGCCTAACCTGGTACGAGTGGGGTACCGGGAAAATAACAAATAGTTAAATAATTACGTATTCGAAATGTTGATTGGTCGGCTTTAATCCAGGCGCCCACACAGAGTCTATAAGTTTAAGTGGTGGATTCTAGTAGACCTTATATCCAAAAAACTCCAACATAAACACAGTATGATAAATTGATAATTACAATGTCTGATATGTTTACTTAAGAGCTATTGCGAATAGTTCAGTATGTAAAAAAATATTATAATCTTCGATTGAAGCAAATTAAAGTTATCGCTTCCACGCGCTCAAAGCCCCTTTCTATCTATCTTACTTTGTTTTTTTTCTTTCTTTTCTGTGTAGCATTACCATTTTTCTTAATAAACTTATCTATTGGTTTGAATAGTTTAAAGTATTCCAGGCATTTCAAATTGAGAACAATTTTAAAATAAGATTTTTTTATTTGTACTTGATTTTAAAGTTATATCTTATTCCTCTGAATGTAATATCTGATCATTTATAAATAATGGCATTGCACAAGGTGAAAACAAAAGTAAAATTACCTATTGTAGAATATGATTGACAAACAACTAGTCTTTATAGTTATTAAGAGCATCTCATATTTGTAATTAGAATTTTATTTTTTAAAAAGCTTAATATTCAACATAAAAAGTTTTTTTTGTTTTACTGTTTTCTTCTTTTAAAACTGAGGCTCTGTTAATTCAACAAGAAATTTCAAACTATTTTCAATCTGTGATTTTTACAACCAAAAAAATTGAAGAGGAACAATAATTACTGATCAAAACATCACAAATGTCTAAAATACTTGAAGATTGTAAAGTTCTAAGGTTTTTCATACAAGATTTTTATAAAAATGAGACCGTTCAAATTGTCCAAGATATGATGTAAAAATCAGAAAAGAGAGCCAGAAAGAGAGAGAAAAGCCAGCAGCCCCAGAAAGCATCACAGTTTGTATGCATTCAGTGCACCAAAGAATGTCACTCAAGAATTGGCCTGCAGAGTCACTTGCGCATGTGTAGATAATTTTTTGGACACGAAGCCATCGTCCTTAGTGGACAGAAAGGATCCAATAATAATAGTGTAAAAATGTAAATCCTTAT
>CM042158.1:31123580-31133580 GCA_023376005.1 Doryteuthis pealeii | reverse complement strand
GAATCATTGTAAGTGAGTTGGTCTGCCTTTCAGGTGTAAGAAGAGATCTGATTAGATTTTGGTCAGTTCCCTGATTGAATTTTTCTTTACTGTTTAATGCCGCCAATTTCTAGCAGTTTTATTGGTTGACATTTTATTACATCATTCGTCTTCAACGGAGGCGCCACGACTGGGCGATCTTTTGCCCTTGGGATTGTCTCGATCGCCTCGACATCTAAATACAAACTAGCTCTTTATCATACATACAGACATACACTCACAACACACACACACACACACACACACACACACACACACACACACACAACACACACACACACGCACGCACACACGCACACGCACACGCACACATATATATATAATATATATGTATATATATATATATATATATATATATATATATATATATATATAGATATATATATAAGCATTACACTTTTAAAAGTGTGAAACATACAAAGATTCCAATTATATAGATACGCATCACAGTTGAAAACTCTATTATAAGTATCTAACAATTCTCTCTCTCTCTCTCTCTCTCTCTCTCTCTCTCTCTCTCTCTCTCTCTCTCTCTCTCTCTTATATATATATATATAATATATATATATATATATATTGGGGAGCTATCTTCTGGTTTATGCTAGACGCTTGAATTCTAAGTGTTTATTTTCACATAGCTCATCAGTATGTGTAAGATAGGCGAAAAACAATCTCTAATTTATTTCATTACTAATATATATATATATATATATATATATATATATATATATATATATATATATAATAGAGTAAAGAAATAACAAAAGACTTAGAGATTTAGCGTTATAGTTTATTTCAGGGAGCTTAGACAAATAGTCTAAATCTCCCGACTCATTAGATTCGAATCTGATGAGTCGGGAGATTTAGACTATTTGTCTAAGCTCCCTGAAATAGACTATAACGCTAAATCTCTAAGTCTTTTGTTATTTCTTTACTTTATTATCATGAAGAATGTGACGTAAATGAATTAACGGAATTGTGAATTGAGTTGTAATATAGTTTCGGTTACAGCATACAAACACACAATCTCCATTATAATACACGCTCACACGCATATATTTGCTCTGTGACCCTAAAATTAAGAGCAACATTGAGCTCTCAAACCTGCGACTTGTTTTGTTTAGATAAAACTCTTGTGTCGTAAGGGAAATTTCATCTCTGGGACATTTGGATTATGTATATATATATTATATATATATATATATATATATAATATATATATATTTCCATATATTACCACTGACATACAGTTCTGTTTCGCCATTTCCTGGCCCATCTGTGTGATTAGACTAGGCAGGTCTGTTTCAGGCAAGGTTTGAAACCCGATAGAAAGTCATCAGTCATACATCTTACTACCGCGCCCATCTACACGCCTACTTGCTAGAATTGAATGTAATGTTATAAACTTACTAGGCTACTAGGTTAGTCCTCTACCGTATTAAGGATATATATATATATATATATATATATTATATAATATTATATATATGTGTGTGTGTGTGTGTGTGTGTGTGTGTGTGTGTGTGAGGGAAATTCGAAAAATATCCTCTTTTTTATGGAAGCCGAGCTCGTCGTTGATGATTTGATATTAGAACAATGATTCATTTACAGAGAACAACTTATCCCATCAATAATAACGCCAGTTCACAATTACCGTATCTCAAGCTTGCTGAATCTTCTCATCAGTGTTGGAAGTTGACGGTCATCCTACTCCCTCTTCGTATGGCACGCTTGTCCGGCCACTTGTAAGCTTCTCTATCCGTTCTTACAGACTTATCCGCCGTTGTGGAACACACTTCGTATTGTGACAAAAGCTCGATGAAACTTCAGCCCTATGACTTCACCTCTCACCTTACCTTTACCTTTTACCCCTCTCCTCTCTCTCTCTCTCTCTCTCTCACACACACACACACACTCTCTCTCTCTCTCTCTCTCTCTCTCTTCTCTCTCTCTCTCTCTCTCTCTCTCTGCTTTACCTTCATGAATTTATTATTTTATTTAATTTTTAAAGCTTTTTTAAAGATATTCTTTTTTTCGTTTGCCCCCTTTCTTTTTCTCTTCTTTTTCTCCTTACTGGTTTTAAATTCTTTTTTCTATCCTTTCTTTTTTTTTCTTCTTTTTCTCTCTTTTTTTCTCTCCCTTTCTTTTTTCTTTCCTATTTTCTCTCCCTTCTTTTTTCTTTTTTTCTTTTTCTCTCCCTTTCTTTTTTTCTTTTTCTCTCCTTTCTTTTTCTCTTCTTTTTTCTTTCTCTCTTTCTTTTTTTCTTTCTTTTTTTCTTTTTTCTCTCGCCTTTCTTTTTCTCTTTCTTTTTTTCTTTTCTCTCCTCTCTTTTTCTCTTTCTTTTTTTCTTTTTCTCTCGACCTTTCTTTTTTTCTTTTTCTCTCCCTTTCTTTTCTCTTTCTTTTTTCTTTTTCTCTCCCTTTTTATTCTTCTTTTTTTTTCTTTTTTCCTTTTTCTTTCTTTTTCTTTTTCTTCCCTTTCTTTCTCTTTCTTTTTTTCTATTTCTCTCCTTTTTTTTCTTTCCTAGTGGCAGCCAGCATTGCCAACTATAACACGTGAGCGCATAACAGACGTGTGACAAATTTTAAAGATGTTTTTATGACGAATGTACGGATAATTGTTACTCTTTCTCAGATATATGAGGTAACTTTTAACCATAGCTGGAGGCTAATGGATACATAACGATACTAACGATATTAACGGTATGTGAAATGCAAATAACCTCATCCAGGATTTAAACTCAACCCACCCGTGTCCGTTTCCAAGGATGTTAACCATTCACAACCATTTCACCACAGGTAGGATTTGATACAGTTAGGGGCAGTCAGCAGAGTTCGAACTCGCTTTTCAATTCGTAATTGATCTGCGAGCTAGTTTTGCAAACCATTACACTACGTCGGAACGCTGTGGATATACCACCTTTATGGAAGCGCGTGGTGGTAATGGTTAAAGTCATGGAAATAGACTCGTCGCGCCGAGTTTCAAATCCTGGATGTGGTAATGCATTTCACAAGCACTACATACCCTTGGGAAATGTATGAATCTACTCTCCTCCAGTTATGGATAAATAGTAGGGCAGACTGGGCTCTTTTAACCTGGTTAGGGCAACCGGTTTAGGAGAAGGAAAAACTCTGAATTCAAACCTGTTGAACTCCGCTTTAAGAAATTGACCTTGTGTCACATCCTGCTCGTGCGGAGGTTTTGTTAAATATATACCACACTATTACAACCTTACACATGCATTTTTACGCTATTGCTGAAGTTCAATATGTTATTGTTTTTCTCTCTTCTCTCTCTCTCTCTTCTCTCTCTCTCTCTCTCTCTCTCTATCTATCTATCTATCTATCTATCTCCACTATATATAACTATATCTTCGTCTCTGTCCTCTCCTTCTCTACATCTATTTCTACTCCCTTCTCTGAGCACAACGTATGCCAAATCCCAGGCACCAAGGTAGGTAGATAGGTAGTTATAATCGTATTAATGTATTTACTAGTTGGACACAGTGGATATATCAGGTATGATAATTTGAATATTTATTATTTATATATACTTAAGAACTATTTCGTAATTGTTCAATATGTAATTGCAAGGACCACCCCCGGTTCGATACCAGTTTCCCCGCCACCTCAACCCATGAAATTAGCACAGTACATCCCATCTACATAGAAGTAGAAATAGAATGTACGGATGAAGAGTACATATGTCATCCCAACTAGAATTACACCCCCATACTAATCGTCCCAATGGGCAAAACCGTGTGTGTATGTGTGTGTATGCGTATAAATTAGGATATATATATATTACACATATGTGTGTGTGTGTGTGTGTGTGTATGTGTTGTGTGTGAGTGTATATGTGTATGGGTGTTATATAGAGGGAATGCGGGTGTGTTTGAATGTAGATGTATATGATTGTATAAGTCTCAAGTATGTCTATTTTGATATGTAGATGTATAATATTTATTGTACAATACAGGTTTTGTGTGTGTGTGTGTGTGGTGTGTGTGTGTGTGTGTGTGTGTGTGTGTGGATACATGCATGTGTATGGACATGTGTGTGTTTGTATGGATGTATATATATATACATTTTGAATAAGTTAAATTATTAAGTAGATAAAACAGGTTTTCTTGGATACTCATATATATATATGTATATATAAATGACTTAGAAAGAAAAATTAAAAAATAAAAAATAAAATATAATATAATAAACTAAAAATAAATTAAGGTAAATATGAAGATATGAAGAAGAAATAAACTACTAAACAAATGAAATCTAAATGAACTGGATTGTCCTTTTAGTTGAAATCTGGAATAGATTGATTTAACAGAAATTCCTAACAAATTACTGACAACAAATGGTCAAATATCTTTTTTATTACCCTACAGCTGAGCGATAAAGGACAATAAAAAAAATATGTTTTCAAATGCCTTAAAGTAATAAAGAATGCATCATTCACATCTGATTAGTTGGGAGAGTTAGGCACTTTGTCTAACCTCCCTGAAATAGATATAAGCAAAATCTCTAAGTCTTTGTTATTTCTTTACTTATATATATATATATATATATATTATATATATAATATATATATATATAACCGCTATTTTTTTTGTATATATAAATACAATAGTATGTTATTAGTATGTAGATGTGGTCATCAATATTAATAATATATTACAATTTTATTAAATAATTGAGGTTTATATTAAAATAAATCATGGAGAATGTGACGTAAATAAATTAAGGGAATTGAGATAGTAATATAGTTTCGGTTACAGCAGACAAACACACAATCTCCATTATAATACACACTCACAACGCACATATACACACACAATACACACCACACACACACCAACACACACACACACCACATATATATATATATATAATATATATATATATATAATATATATATATATACATACATATGAACAAAAAGTGATAAGACAAACAGGGAATGTTATTTTTTTTGTTTATTTTTCTTAATTAGTTTCGACCTTAGGTCATCGCCAGGAGAACATTCTTCTGTGAAGAAATTGTTTTTAGAGAGTTTTTTAAAAAATAAAAAGATTTTAAGGTGTTTGACAGGCCACTATAATCCGGGTAGAGAAGTGTGTTAGAAGTAGCGAGTTCATCTGTTCCGTTATATATATATATATATATATATAATATATTATATATAATATATATTCTTAATCGCGTTTCCTTTTGCATAAACTAATTCACATCTATCTTCGAGCCAAAGCAAGCTAATAATCGCCCACATACGATTTTACGCGCACAAAATGCGTCACTTTACTCACGATCTCTTTCAGGAAGAAAAAAAAAAGTTTAGTTTTTTTTTTCTTTGCCTGGACTGACAGAATAGAATCACAGAGATTGTAACGATGCTTTCTCGGAATTCTGCTGCCGATAATGCAATCCGAACATTTTCAAGCCGCTGGCCCCAACAATCAGATGCAATATGGCGTCGAGCGCAAGTTCTTGTTCGTACAAGGACCATTAACATCTCGTAGAGGATAAGAATGATTTAGATAGGCAAGATTGGCTTAATAAAAACGAAAATGCATAAAAGCCTTAGAAATCAGAGATATTGTCAGATAATTACAGCTCATTAAGCCATGAGTATATCTTCAGTGTTGGATTATCGCGGTGATATGAGCCAGTCGAGATATTCGCACAATTTCGATTTACTAAAAGAAAAGAAATGAACCTTTAAAACCTAAAGTTGCCTCTAGGAAAACGGGGCGATCAATAATGTACTACATAAATGTATACACCTAAAAGTGTATTTTATGCAGGTATTGTGTGTGAACATGCGTGGAGGTACTTAATTTCCCCCCTCCATTATTCGTGAAAATCTTATTTATTTTCCAGTGCTGAAAAATGAATTGATTCGTAATTGGCCATAATGTTTTAACCATTCATGAAGTCAATATTACAGCAAATTGAAGTAAATTAGGCACTGTTTATTAAGTAACACTGGATCGGGAGGAACATATTCTTAATTTACTAAATGGGTTCGATGGTTGGTTGGTTGGTTGGTTGGATTTTACAGCGTTTTTCTCAACATATTCTACACTAACTATTCCGTTGCGTCTTATCTACTTCAGCTTCTACTAGAAAATATTGTTAGGCTTCAAGCAAGAGCGCTCATTTCTGTTACGCAGAGCGATATTCTTGGTAAGAATCCTTTGGTTGTTCCTTGGTGCTCTTCAGTTTTGCAAGTCCTTCATCAATAATTACAAATGAAACGTCTCTAGGTATCAGCAATTAAGTAGTTAACCAGACACGTATTCGGGCTGTTGAATGCTGAGGTATAAACCAGATGACCTGGCTTAATCTATAGATTTAAGTGGTGTATTGTAGCAACCATATATACACCAAAACATTCCAACAATTCACCCTCCGAGTATAAGTTTTTAAAGTTTTAATGTAATAAGTATTATATTAAATCAGAAAGGCTAATGAAACTAAATAAGAATGCAGATAAAAAGATTTGAAACAGAGGGGGTATAATCGAAATATAGAACAAATGAAACTTCCTCCATCACTTCAGTCTTTCATTGCAAAATTTTCCTATTTAACTAATTTTAGTTAAAATGGGAATTAAAGATTAAAATGACAGTTATTTCGTCTTAGTAATCGATTTCTTTTGATATTTTTGCTCATATACATTAAGATAAAAACAAAACAATTAGAAATCAATAATACGTGTTTATTAAAATCAAAATATTTAATACCAATATACAAAACTAGCCTTCCCGTTCATACTGTAAACCTCTATTTTTTGTATATACAGGTTTGGTTTGTTTGTTTTTACGGTATATCAACCTTCAGTGAGTATTTAACGCCGATAAAATTTTGAAATAAAGCCATCTTAATGTATATTCAATTTCTTTTTATAAATACATTTTTCTATTTAACCCATAGATGGGAAACAGGTACTATCACTCCGGGGCAGAGTGGACCAGGGAGCAATGGTGATAAAGGGGTGCTCTAAATTCCCCAAAACTCCAGAACTGAAACCTCACCATCAGATAGAGTTTAACGTCATTCCCAGGACATGTAGACCCTCAGCCACCGCCTTCTAGCACCGATATGATAAAAAGGGGTTGGGGCTTGCCATAAAGGCAATAGGGTTGGGAAAATCATATAGGTGTTAGGGCTCGACGTGACCAGCCGATTGATCGGAGGGGGCCTCTCCGACTGCCCGCCTAGCCCAAGATAGGGCCAAAGTGGAGTATTGGAAGTTACGAACTGCTTATTATAAGTGAAATGCAATTACCACGTCCAGGATTTGAACTCGGGGCGACGAGTCCATTTCATGACTTTAACCATTACACCACACGCTTCCTAATGTATTAATTTATAGATGGTAAAAAGTTGGCAGACTTCAACGTACGTGCGACAGGTTTTAGGTGGGAAAATCTCCTACCCTCCAAAATAGATAAAAATGTCCGCTAACGATCACCACAGGCCTGCTTTTATTTCATTAGTCGGACTAATGAGTCTGAAAGGGTCTGAAATTTCGAGGCCATCGCCCAAGTTCGATTTTCCTGTTACAGTTTTATCGCCTTGATTGGATTTTTCTTCAATGATTGATGGTTATTCCTCTTGCCATCGATTTACCATTTCGGCCTGCCTTTATTCGATCCGACATTCGTCTGATAAACGCCATTTTTCATTTCCGCGTAAATAATGATAATAATATAAATCGCCTTATCGATTAGTCTTGCCTTTGTCATCAGTTTCCCAACTTTCTTTTTTAAATGTCTATTGCTAAAACAACAATGCAACAATAGAATGCTTTATCTGAACGTCTTAATAAAAACAAGGGTAAACTATCGACAAACGATAACAACACGAATTTGTAAAGAGCCGTTTAATAACGTTCCAGTGAAAATATTTGAATAAAAGTGAAATGATTGTGTTATCTCACTTACTGGTTCCCTAACATTATTTAGTCGTGTCCTGCAGGTATTTGCCTCTCATCCCACTTATGAGGGCGTGACACAAGGACATTTTCATGTGGGTCCACCCACAAGCCAAGGCTCATGAGTGGTAGGTGGAAAAAATTGCGTTGATTGCGTCGGCATTCTCTCTCAAGGTGGGCGCCTCAGGCGCTAGCCAAAAAACACAGCCCTGCCCCTTTAAATCAAGGGGGCAGGTATTGCCTGGGGCATAGTCCCCTGTTATCGATGCTATTAACTTGTAAAGATCCAGGGCCGAAGCCACTGGACCCCCACCCCGCTGGGCGGGTCTACATTTAGTCGTGTCCTGTATATGACGATAAACTACATCTAGTGGCGAAGTTCAAATTCTAGAACTATGGGCCTTTATTTGGGCTTGACGGATGGTGGGAGAGGCTTCTTCCATTCAATCGGCTGGTCACGTCAATCACTATGAGATTATCCAGACCGTATTGTTTTATGGCAAACACCCAACCTTCTTTATCATATATACACTAGAAGTCGGGGGCTACTGAGTATAACGTTGATATGCATCTAGTAGAGAGGTTCCAATTCTGGAACTCTGGGAAATGTGCAGTACATCGTTATTGCCATTACTCCCTGATAGTGTGTTTGGACCATATTACCTTTAGGCACCCCTTTTTTCTCTCGATTAAGAAAGGTCATATTTTTGATTTACACCGTCAATATCCGGTTGTTTGTTAGGGGTTAGGGATTAGGGGTTAAGGTTAGGGCTTGGTTCTAAAAATCGTCTGTTAAAACAACCGGATATTGACAGTGTAAATGAAAAACATGTCCTTTATTAATCGAGATCAAAAAGGGGTGCCTAAATGTCTTAGGGTCCGTGTGTTTCATAGGTGCGACAAAATAGGATAAGTGGGTGAGACGAACTGAAATACAATCTGAGATTTAGAAACAGTTTTTTTTTTAAATATATGCTAAAATTTAGGGTCTGGTTCATAATACCGAATTATCAGTTACAAGAAAGTGATTTCATCAAAGAGACGTTTCACCGAAAGATTATGGTGGTTGGCCTTCTTTCTGTCCGCGAAAGACGATGGAGTAGTGTCCAAAGGTTGTTGTTTTTTGTTATGTTTTTTTGGAACTAAATAGCCTGGGCGGTTTGATATGGAGAATGTGCCGTTGGCTAAGCAGCAGACCCCCCTCTGCATGCCGCCGCTGTGGTCCAAAGGAAAGTTAAGAAACAGATGCAGGTTGGCAACAATAGTATCGCAGGAATTGCTGTGTAACGCTGATTTTCAGCGTTACTCCATCTTAGGGACTCCGGCTCCGGATTTGTTTTAGGGGATTACTCCCCTAGCTTTCCTCATGAACATCGACAGCGATGATTTGTAACAAACTCTTCCTAGTCGTAGATGGATTGACGCCTCGGATCGGGGCGCTGTATCTAACCAATTTGGGTTTTGTGTGTGTAGTACCGGCGCCAATCCTACCGTGTGGATGGTGATAGGCTTCCATAGAGCTCATCCACTCCTTTCTAGCTCCTGGGGGGTCTTTTTTTTTTGGGGGGGGGGCGGTTATGTTCCTTTTTTGTGTTGGTGTTTACTTACCCTCCTCTCCAGACAGCCGGGACGTACCTGTTAAGAGTGCCAGTTTCACCGAAAGATTAGCTAATCGAATTCAAAGAAATTTACATTTTATACATGAATCGTATTTTGTAAATATGGTACATTGAAAGAGTCTCGACAACCCGTGAAATCTGAAGAGGTTGAACTTTCTGTGAATGGAGGAATTAATGCACTTATTAATATAAATTTGTAGTAACGAGTCGAACTTACCTGACTCAAAGTGTCCAAGATGCCTGGCCTGCGAAACTATCCCTGGCAAGGAAAGGAATGTGGTCGGGGGAAGAAGGAATGTGGTACACCATTATGCCCACTCTGAGTAAGAAGTGTCAAGAAATTGGAGGGGGAAGAAATGGATTGTTTATAGAGGTTGCGAGGAATAATGGGGGACTACCCA
>CM042158.1:31098580-31118580 GCA_023376005.1 Doryteuthis pealeii | reverse complement strand
AATCCTACATTCTTTATATATGTTTAGATATCTGTTTACTATGCATTACTGTACCTTTGTTATGAGTATATGTATTCCTGCCTTGTATGTATTTCTCACGTGCTCACAAATTAAAGTCAATTTTTTTTATTAACTTATAATTTATTTGTCGGAGTAATTTATGTATTCACATGTACCCACAATGGGAGGTTATTTTGAGCCTTCCAATTAATTATAAGAACTTTACATCCCATAATGGTGTGCATCAATTTGGCCGTTCGGTAAAATGTAATTTGACCGGAAGTTGTGTGCGTATCAGTCAAGAGATTCAGCGACTTTAGATTCTAAATGAAAAATCTCAATTAGCTGAACCACCAAAACTTTGGGAACCCGAGTTATTACCATTTCATGGCCCAAGCGCGAAACATCTCCACATTGAAAGAGCAGATAAATCCTGGAAATAGTTCATGTGCGAGAATGTACAAACCTCTGCGACCCGAGGCTCATTTCAGTCAACCTTTTACGTCAAGAATGATTTAGGTAAAAGGATTCCATAGGTATAATTAGAGGATAGATTTCTTTTCGTATTGGTTGGCTGGTGCTACTTGAAAATCCTGGGAAATCTGCGCTCCCTCGCAATGTGTGCAGCGTCAATATAATTAGTAGTGACTACGGCTCGACTCTACCTGTAAGAAGACATAATCAGGGCTATATATATCGACAGAAGAGTAAAAACCTCACAGTTTTGCCAACATATATTAGTGTTATGACCAAAGACATTCAACAATTGAAATACCTGATTATTACCATTATAAGTTTTTAATGGATTCTTATGATATGTTAGAAGGTTTAGGGAAACATTCTAACGTAGGTGAATGTATACATAATTAAATCTTAACAACAATACAGCATTTGTCTGAGCACGTGGAAAATGGGATACATGACAAGATACAAAACAGTCAGGACGAAAGTCTTTTGAAAGTACGAAAGAGTGAGTCACTTACTGATAGTTAAGGGAGAAGATCCCCCCTCCAGCATAATGGACAGGGATACCACGCGTCTAGTCCATCTTTTGTGGATGCTAGACCAAGAAAGGGAGGTAGAGATCTTCCCAGGCTGAGTTTAAATACCCAGCTATTAGTGTCACCTAGCGGTGAAATCCTCTCAGTAAGGGAAGATAACCCTTTTGGATTCTAGTGCCTGGACAGACAATCGCTACATCATCATCCAGCCGATTAGATAGGGTTTGGTTTGTTTTACGGCATATCAACCTCAGTGGGTTATTTAATGCCAACAAAGTTTTGAAATAAATTCATTGTTAATGGATACTCAATGATTTTTTTATAAACACCTTTTTCTTTTTAACTCTAGCAGGTACCAGGTAGCAATAGTGATGAAAGGGTGTTCCACCTTCCTCAGACCTCCAGAACTGGAACCTCACTATCAGATAAAGTTTAATGTCATTCCCAAGACATGAAGACCCTCAGCCACCACCTTCTAGCACCCATATGATAAATAGGGTTAGGGATTGCTATAAGGTCAGCAGGGTTGAGGCAATCATAAAGGTGCTATGGCTAGACGTGACCACCCGGTCCACATTCCACACAGGACCGTGACAGGCACAATCACTATATATCAGGGTTGACCTGGGAGCAATGGCAATGAAGAAGTACCTCATATTCACTAGGGCAGGTGTTGCCGACCAGGGGTTTGAGCATCATTTCAGGTGTTGCGAGTTGCGTCCGTTCAAATTCAGATTTTCTGTTCTTTTGTAATTAACATTATTATTGTCATTGAATTAAAATACATTAACAAACTTTTTGAAGTCAGCCTTTTTTTTTAATTATTTTGTACATATTTCAAGCAAGTAACTGTTTTTGTAAAGATTATTCAAATATTAATTGTTTCAGAAATTTGAGTTCCATATTAAATTTGTGTCAGGATTTAGCAAGTAATTTAAAAATTAATGCCTTATTTTTGTTACCATATTATTTTAGATTTAGAGAGCAAAATATATATGATCTTTTGATAAAACTATTGTATGGATTCATATTCTATATTTTTGAACAAATGTATAAATTGTAGGGGTGTCAGGTCAAAGCAAAACTCTTTCAAGTGTGCGGGAATAGAAAAAGGTTGAGGCTACTGAACCGAAGATATAACACTAGATTCATATGGGTGTCATATTCAGAACACCTTTTTTTTATTTGTTTTTAGTTTGTGGTAGTTAACTCTTTGCACATCATGCAAAGTCCTGCCGACGGGGCTTGAATTAATGTAAGATTCCCCTCCCCAGAATTATTGAACAGAACTACTATTATATAGAGAGAAATAGACGGAATAATTTATTTATTAAAAAAAAAACAGAAATTTCAAAATGCCGTAAAGAACGCCATTGCTTACTTTACCGCCAAATATTTCATATCAAGCCTCATCGCATAAATAAATATAAGCATAAGTTCTTTTAATTTGTTTTGGTCTTATATTCTGCTTATTATATTTTGTTGAACATATGTTTTTGCTATTACCAGAGGAATTAAACAAGTAGAAAAAAAGTAATTCTTTGTTTTGTTTACAAAGGGAATGCAGAAAAATAAAAATAAAAACACAACAAAGGAACCCTGACAGCCATCTTATTGAGAGTTTGTTTCTTGGAACTACCAAAGAACCAAAGAAAACTTTTTTGTCTGTTCTTGGCCAACTGAAGCCACTGATGTTGAAATGCTCACGTTTTTCCAACTCTAAGTCTAAGCCGAACTCGACTTTATTTTTCGTCCGACTGTCGATTGATGTTTAGATGAACAAGATCAAAATGAAATCGAAAATGAGGCATTATATTTTATCTGCATCAGAAAAAGCACAACAAATATTGGTTGGTTGATTGATTTTAACGGCATATCAATCCGTCTGGGGTTATGTTATGCTTAACGGTTAGGAAGTAATATATGTTGTATTTGTACTGGACGAGGCTGTTTGCATTTACCATAGTACTAATCAAATTGCTTAACTTCAACACTAAAAAGAATATGAAAGATACGATATATGTTTGTTTGTTTATTGATTTTAACGGCATATCAACCTGCCTGGGGTTATGTCGTACTTTTTAGTAATTTGTTTTAACAATGTGTTAGCACGATTGAGGATCATGTTGTATGGTATTGATTAAGTTCATGTCTATAGTCTATGGTATAATTTTATTTCCCTAAAAAAACAGAATGTCCTCCGTGTTGAGATTTCCAAATAGATCTTTCATATTGTTTGCATTTAAATAACGGTTTCTGATGTAAGCAGAAAACATGCATTCCAGTAATAAGTGTTTAACAGTCAAAGGGGTTTCACATGTTTCACACTGTGGTTGTTGTTCTTGTTTGTGTGACCAATGCGTAATCGGGACACAATGACTTTTTCCTTTCTAGACTTCCTTTAAAGTTGGTCTCCAGCCTCCCAAAGTGGGTTTGATTAGGAAAAGTTTATTGTGGATATTGTTATTCCAGCACAAAAAGAACAAAAGAACGAAATTTTAAGTCCCACACATAAATGCCTTCTATCGTCGGAACTTAACTCTTCAGAGAAAACAAAACTTCAGCTCGTTTCTTTTATTTTGCATTTTAACTTGCATATGGGTAATTCCATGTCAAATTATCCAGGCCATGCCACCCACCCTCTTCAATTTTTCTGAAATTTTGATCATGTTAAAGTCAGACAAAATGTGATCTTCCAGTTCAAAATATTGTCGGAGTTATGCTGATTTTTAGCTCTCCAAATTTGATGGAGGTCTGAACAAATGACGACTTTTTGTAACTGAAATTTGTTTGTAAAATGAGTTCTACAGCTTCCCTACTCATAAACATTGGTTTATAACAGCATTTCTGACCAAGGAATCCAGAAATGATCTAAAAAAAATCATAATCTGATATATCTGGGTTAAGGGATATATACTGAAGTTGGTATTTGGTATATCATCGCAGTAGTAGCTGGTACGTTGAATAGCAATACGTCTTCCGAGCAGCCGTGGTGTAGTCTAGCGAGTAAGTTTAGGCTTGTAGGCTTAGGTGCCTGTACTATCACAGTGTCGAATATCTATACATGACACTGTCCAATCAGATTATAGTGAGGGGGTACCAAGGTATTTACATATTCATTACATCATAATCTAAAGTATTTTTAAGTCATTGATGATTTCTGATTTTTCAAAACTTTTTTTGGGGGGTGATTTGACATGGAATTCCCCATACACTGAAAAATGACAATTTCATAGTGTAAATGACTATTGAATGCAAAGCCATAGTTTAGACGTTGTCTCAGTTCATAGATTGATATTTTATATTTTATATTCTTGGTTGATATTTTAGGTTCGATTTCATGGCATCGATAGATTTTACGATAGATCGATTGTGTATATATATTTACCAACCCCTCCGCACGAACAGGATGTGACACAAGGTCAATTTCTTAAGCGGAGTTCAACAGGTTTGAATTCAGAGTTTTCCTTCTCCTAGACTGGTTGCCTAACCAAGGTTAAAGAGCCCAGTCTGCCCTACTATTTAGCCATAGCTGGAGGGAGAGTAGGATTCATACCTTTCCCAAGGGTATTAGTGCAAAGTGAAATGCAATTTTCATATCCAGGATTTGAACTCGGGGCGACGAGTCCATTTCCCATGACTTTAACCATCGCACCGCACACTAGATCGATCGAATATAAGCCACAAATTTATTTTCCTCAAAACATTTACTTAACTCCATTTTAGACAATCTTTTTGTTTTCCTTAAAATCATTTAGAAGATGCAGCAAAAAAAAAACACGGTATTAAATTTTCAATCATGAAACAACATAATACAATTCAACATCTCATTACTTTTTATAGAGATGTTGTATATCTCATTACTATATTATACATGGTCTTATATGACACCGCGTGGTGTAATGGTTAAAGACTTGGTTAAAGTCTTGGGAAATGGACTCGTCACCCCAAATTCAAATCCTGGACGTTGTAACTGCATTTCACTTAGCGCTAATACCCTCGGGAAATGTATGAATCCTACTCTCCCTCCAGCTATGGGTAAATAGTAGGGCAGACTGGGCTCTTTAACCATAATTAGGGAACCGGTATAGGAGAAGGAAAACTCTGAATTCAAACCTGATAAACTCCGCTTGGTAAATTGACCTTGTGTCGCATCCAGCTCGTGCGGAGGGGTTGGTAAATATATATATGACACCCCTCAATTTCTTTACAAAATGACCCGAAGACACACCTGAAATATGTTCTATCGAATTAACAGAAGTGTTTTAATGCAATCAACACCTTCTACCTGTCGTTTGTTACTGTAGCCAAATAAATAACATACTTCAGAGTTTAAATAGGGCGCGAAAGTATCATGCATGCAAAATGAATGAAGGGCTCGAATGAAAAGAAAATATGTCAGCCCCAGCACCGTAATTCATAAAAATGTGATATCGGAGCTAGGAGAATAGGTGAGAATGTATTTGTCAGTATGCAAGAAATCAAAAAGAAAAAAGAAAGAGAAATTAATAAAAAAGGGAAATAGTGAATATACAAGAATGAAAGAAAAAGATAGAAAGAAAGAATTGAATAGAAAGAAAGAAAGGTGACAAAAGAAAGAAAGGAAGAAAGAAAGATAAATAAATGAAATAAAGAAATAAATAGACAGAACAAAAGGAGAAGGAAAGAATGAAAGAAAGGGAGAGAAATCTAAAAGGACCCCCATCCAAGTACTAATCAGACGCTACGATGCTTAACTTCTGTGTGTTCAACATACTTTGGGCATAAGCCTATCTAAAAAGGAAACGAAGAAAATACCAAAAATTTAAACCGGTTTAAACAACCAATGTTCGTCCTCCATATAATCAGGTAATTTTGAAAGTTTCATATATATTCAGATCCTTATTTAATACCAATATTCTATATATCAGTTAAAATTGGAGACAGTTAACTAAGATCTTTCGAAATATAACCTAAACAATTCTATCATTTTGACTTTCTCGACTATGAACTGCATTAAATTCAGTAATTTATGATTTTTTGTGTATGTGCTCTTCTTTAGGCTAAATACTTAGAAATCTATTCTTTTGAGAAATAGTTGAGCCGAATTCAAAGCTTTCATCAGAGAATTACCATAGAATCAAGCATGGATTCGGGCCAAAATATCCTTATCGCTCACCCAGAGCTAGACAACAGTATATAAAGACACTACCATATTGTCTTGTATTTTCTTTCTCATTGCGAGAAGGAGAGGAAAAATGACATGAAGACGAACAACAATAACCAGAAGAAGAACAGGTAAAATTATATTATGTGGCCTACCTTTTGAATGTGGCTTACCTTTTGAATGTGACCTACGAAATCATGTCTCTCTTATAGTATGTGGCCTACCATAAAAAGCATATTATAATGTTATATAATAATAACTGCTAACCCTCACTTAACGCTAACCCCTAACTATAACCCTATTTCAGAATTTTAGAATATTTTAGAATTAAATAGATCTCTGATTCATGTAATTTATGGATATAAAAAAAATAAATTATTTTTAGTTACTATATACAGGTTATGACTGAATTGCATTTCTTGAAATTGAATATATGAGAAAAATAATTAGTTTCAATAAATTGCCTACTACAAATATATTCTTACTGAGGTAGGACACGTTCAAACCGGGTAGGCCACATACTATGACAGAATCAAAAAGATAGGCCACATACTATAACGGCACCGAAGAACAATAAGAACCAGTACAAGAAGAAGGGAAATAGCAGGATTTGATTATTTTGTTTAATAGCATATCAACTCTCTTTGTGTATTTGCTTAGTTAATGCATAAGTTAATGCATCCCCAAAGATCTACTGTATGGTGAACTAGTAGAGGGCACCGACCGGCAGGGAGACTGTATGGTGAACTAGTGGAGGGCACCCGAGGAGACTGTATGGTGAACTAGTGGAGGGCACCCGACCAGGGAGACTGTATGGTGAACTAGTGGAGGGCGACCGGCAGGAGACTGTATGGTGAACTAGTGGAGGGCACCCGACAGGGAGACTGTATGGTGAACTAGTGGAGGGCACCCGACCGACAGGGAGACTGAATGGTGAACTAGTGGTGGGCACCCGACCGGCAGGGAGACTGTATGGTGAACTAGTGGTGGGCATCCGACGGCAGGAAGACTGTATGGTGAACTAGTGGAGGGGACAGGGAGACTGTATGGTGAACTAGTGGAGGGCACCCGACCGGCAGGGAGACTGTATGGTGAACTAGTGGAGGGCACCGACCGACAGGGAGACTGTATGGTGAACTAGTGGAGTGCACCCGACCGATAGGGAGACTGTATGGTGAACTAGTGGAGGGCACCCGACCGACAGGAGTCTGTATGGTGAACTAGTGGAGGGCACCCGACCGGCAGGGAGACTGTATGGTGAACTAGTGGTGGGCACCCGACCGACAGGGAGACTGTATGGTGAACTACTAGTGGAGGGCACCGACGACAGGGAGACTGTATGGTGAACTAGTGGAGGGACCGACCGAGGGAGACTGTATGGTGAACTAGTGGGGGCACCCGACGGCTGTATGGTGAACTAGTGGAGGCACCGAGGGAGACTGTATGGTGAACTAGTGGAGGGCACCCGACCGGCAGGGAGACTGTATGGTGAACTAGTGGAGGGCACCCGACCGGCAGGGAGACTGTATGGCGAACTAGTCGAGGGCACCTGACCGGCAGGGAGACCACGCCTACGCTTCAAAGATGTCTGCAAGAGAGACCTGAAGACATGCTGCATCGACATAGACACGTGGGAGGCTTGTGCAGAAAACCGTGCAACCTGGCGCCTCCTCGTCAAACAAGGAACAAAAAGAAGTGAAGAAGAGAGGAAAAAAGCTGCCACAGAAAAGAGAGCTAAAAGAAAAGAGAAACAGCAGCGCCCACAACACTTACAGAAAGCATCACTTTTTGTTTGCAGCCATTGCACCAGAGACTACCATTCGAGGATCGGTCTGTTGTGCGAGAAAAAAAAATGCATATTATGCATGTCATTTTAAAACGAATGTTTTGTAGCTATTGGTGTGATTTAATAACTAGTAGAACTAATTTTAGTTAACTACTTGTTAATTAAACTTATGTCATCGCCTTTTTGCACCTTTATGATAAAAAGTGTTGGGAGTTTGCCAAAAGCCCAAAGTGAAGAATACGACCGGGAAATCAATTAGGTACAAGGGCTTGACATACCAGACTATTGATCGAGTAGGGCCTTTCCGACCTCTCATCTAGCCCAAGTAAGGACTGAAGTGAAGTGTTGAATGCCAGGGGACAACTTTGTACCCGAGTCACTGACTGCTCAGCCACCACGATCATTACCCCGGTCATGATAGGTCGCCATCACGGCCAAGGTTAGTCACATTATGTGGGTGTGTGGGGTGGATGTTTCTTCCCTCTCTCTTGTGACGGGTCACTCAAAATATTGATAGATTTGTTTAGGTACATGAATGGTCAGGGGCCGCCACTTAATTTTGTTCCTGGCTGGTGTTATTTTATATGAAGTACCAGTTAACACAACTGTTATGCATTGTTTTAGAAAAAGAGTTGCTGAGTTACTTGTGTAGAGGTGATAGTCACTTTGTTTAAATTTGGGAAAGGTATACATCCAATTACTCTTTCCTCCAGGTATGGGTTAATAGTAGAAGAAAAACCCTCAATTCAAACCAGTTAAACTCCGCTTAAGGAATTAACCATGTGTCGCATCCTGCTCCTGCGGGTATATATATATATATATATATTATATATATATATATATATATATATATAGATTAAATTATTATTATTGTTGGAGAATTGATTATAGAGGGCTCAATTACTTATGTAAGAGCTTTATTTATTAAAACTGTCCATTTTTTTCAAAAGTCAAACGCCTCTGAAGACGAATAACACCGAAAAAGTGTTATTCAGAAACCAATGGTAGGACCGACTTTATAATTATAAATAGATAAATAAATAAATAAATATATATATAGATATATATATATATTGGGAGATTATGTGCTTCATTAAAGTCATACCTAATTTGTTAATTAATTAATTATAATTAAATGAATTAGGCGTGCAAATCGGTTTAAATGTAAAGCGTAAGCAAATCGAGAAAAAGCCAATCTCTGTAAGTACATTTCAGCTTATTAGGCCTCATCAGCAGAGCTATAGACAGGGCAGTGCTTTGTGCGTGATTCGAGCCCTACCTGTCAGGCTGACAGGCGGACATTCTAACCACTACACTAGCTGGATTCCCCAGAATAGCATTCTATGACGGCCTTTACATACAAAGCGATGTGTGTATTAAAACAGTTAAACTCCCCTTCGCATTCTGTAGGTGATGACAGCCTGATGGTTAAGGTGACGGACTGACACTGAACCGATTGGATTTCAATCCCGGCTGTAGGTAGCTTACAAATGTCTAGCCACACAGAAGAGACTTGATAAGTCGAAACGCTTGTCTGTGGATGACTATGTATGTGTATATAGAGATAAATGAACAAATAAAAGGTTTAGATTTTATTTATTTTCATAGGAACAATCTTTACAACTGAGTGGTTCTTTGTAGGGCATTCGTCAGATAAATCGAAATAGTTTTTTGAAAATGATAGAAATGGTACAAATGGTTAAATGTGTGCATTTTTAAACTGTATTCTCGTGTTGCATGTTTACGTGTTAACGTGATGTCGGATGCACCTTTTTACTACCGCCATATATATATAATAACATTAATACACACACACAGTAAAAGTAAAGTAAAGTCAACGGGGCGGCCTAATGTCGGTATCAGCCAAATTTTGGGCTCCACGGCATTATGAGTATCACCAAAATCAATACCTGAAAGTAGTATATACTTAATGTAATATTCAAATCTTAGATAACAATTGTGGATCAGTATCGTAATAAATATATTTAGTACTCTGTGTTGTTTTTATAATCTAAGAAAAAAACATTTAAAATGTGTCTCATCATTATAGTCCACTCTGTATATATATAATATATTTACCAACCCCTCTGCACGAGCAGGATGTGACACAAGGTCAATTTCTTAAGCGGAGTTCAACAGGTTTGTATTCAGAGTTTTCCTTCTCCTAGGTGGGTTGCCTAACCAAGGTTAAAGAACCCAGTCTGTCCTTCTATTTATCCATAGCTGGAGGGAGAGTAGGATTCATACCTTTCCCAGGGGTATTAGCGCTAAGTGAAATACAATTATCACATCCAGGATTTGAACTCGGGGAGACAAGTCCATTTCCCATGACTTTAACCATTACACCACCCTGTATATAGATATTTCTACTATCAACACTTCACCACTCCATTCGGAAATGAGCGCCGGAAAAAAGAGCGTAACGTAACAAAAGTTGTTTTATACTTTCAGACGATAAACCCTACAACGCGAGCGCCATCGCTTAGAGGAAAAAAGGGACCATATAACCTTTAAGCACCCCATATGCGGTCTCGATTCTTTTCTCGTTTACACCGTCAAAATACGGTTGTTTGTTAGGGGTTAGGGTTAGGGGTTAGGGTTAGGGGCTAGAGTTAGGAGTTTGGGTTAGGGGTTAGTTTTATAATTTTGTTTAAATCTAAAAATCGTGTGTTAACAATGAACCGGATATTGACGGAGTAAATGGAAAAAAATGTCCCCAAGAATCGAGATCGCAAAAGGGGTGCCTAAAGTTCATATGGTCCGAAAAAAGAGTAAGAAACCTCCAAGTTAATCGTCCTCGACCGTAACAGTTGATTCATACATGCAAGTACTTATACATCCACTTATCAGTTGTTCTAGACAACCAACGGCGAAATGGCAAGTCGGCTTGTTAGGAAAATCCGAAAATTTGTTAGAAACCAACTTTCCTCTGCTTTATCTTGCCGAATACTTAACTCGACTTGGCACCCTCGAAATATTGAACGGCCAACTCGATGGTGTTGTAGGTGAGGCCGGACGTGGGGGTTTGGTTGTGAATAGAGTGTACCCTGGCGACAGTGTTCAAGTGTTGGCCAGGTGGAAGCTCACAGGATAGCACGGTGTGTGTGATCAGAGAGAGAGAGAGAGAGAGAGAGAGAGAGAGAGAGAGAGAGAGAGAGAGAGAGAGAGAGAGTATATGAATGAAAGGTGAAGAGGTTCCGCCAACCAAAAGTTTCCTCTTCTGCTGGGAATAGAGCGTGCTAATTGCTAACGATTCAATGATTTTCACATGACAACGATTGACTTTTCAAACTTTGTGCATATATATATATATATATATATATATATATATATATATATATATATATAGGGGTTTAACATTACAGAGATCAGGCATTTTAAAATGTATCCTTGAATATATATAGAAGTAATTCGTTTCCATTTAATCATTAAATTTTGATATCTATCAATCTATCAATCTCTCTCCCTCTCTCTCTATCTATCTATCTATCTATCTATATATAATATATATATATATGTGTGTGTGTGTGTGTGTGTGTGTGTGTGGTATATTAAGAAAAATGAAAAAAACACAGGTTTAAATGGGTTAAGTGGTGAGTTTATTGCTTTTCTCGTTATTCTGTGATAAAAATTTCTTATCACCTTCCATATACCAACAAATGCCCTGAAGATGATCTAATTAATAGATCAAAACACTGCAGCGTCGGCCAATAAACTCACCACTTAACCCATTTAAACCTGTGTTTTTTTTTCCTTTTTCTTAATATACTACACACCGTCAGATTCACTTCCTTTCTTCACACACACACACACACACACACACACACACACACACATATATATATATATATATATATATATATATGTGTGTGTGTGTGTGTGTGTGTATACTTAGGGACAAATGCTCACACCTTGAAGCATTAGACACAAATTCCTGATTTTATATTGGTAATCATACATTGTTAAAATTCGATGTCAATTGATATTTTCTAAGTTTGATATAACCTAGTGCAACAGAGGGATATACAGTGAAGCTCGAACTTCTTACGTAATCAACTCGTTTTTTTTTTAAAATAAACTTGTTAACATTTAATTCCTCAACGAGTCGCTTAAATAAACTCTTTTTGGCAAAGAGATCAATTAAACGAGTCTCGTAATTTTTCCAGTCATTATTTATCACCGAAATATATCGTTGAATAAATAAATTACTATTCTTGATACAAATAATTTGTACAATTATATGGCTTCAAGTACTCCTCTTGAATACTAATAATTTTTGACAATATCTATTTAGCCTATAGATGGGACCCTAACAGGTATTACCACTCCAAGTTGTAGAGATTCAAGGAGTGATCAATATCCAGCTGTGTTGCAAGCCGAGTCTATTCACTCCACAAATCTCTACATGGCACTGCGAACAGCAATGGAACCTGAAGGTTGGGAAAGCTACCTCATCAAAGTGGGAATCCTACATGAGATATCTTTTTCTCTACATAATCTGTTTTTTTTTTTGTCTGGTGACTGGATGCTAGTCATAACCTTCCCATGAAGGTGAGTATGATGTTTATTCTACACAAGTGAGTGTGGACCTGGGAGTAATGGCAATAAAAAGGTACTCAAGATCTCCAAAACTAGAGCCTCACCATCAGATGCAATTAGTGCTGTACACAGGACGCCACCTTTTTGTTTTTTCTTGAGTGTGGAGAATGTCTTACTCTTCTGCGGGGGATACAATCAGTATATCCTAAGTACCAAGTGTACTAAGTATAAGTGATTAGTTAGAGTGAACATGTATATAGTGCACTTGATATTTCTTGCGAAAGGCATGAATCATGCTATTATCCTTCCAGCTATCAGTAAATAGTAGGACAGACTGGGCTCTTTCACCTTCGATTAGCAACCGCTCTAGAAGGAAAACACTTTACTCAGCTTAAAAAGTGTCCTTGTGTCATACGTTGCCCGTAGTTGAGGGGTTTAGTAAATACGACACATAGAAACCTTCTTAGAATCAGTGATTTGAATGTATTGTTTGTAAAAATGTAGAATAGCGCGCAAGAGATAATATCATTAGAAAAACATTTTACCTATAAATAGCATTAGATTACGGAAACTTCCGAAGTACCTTAACCCTAACCTTATCCTTAACCCTAACACTAACGCAAACCCTTACACTTACCGTAACCTAACCTAGTGTCTAGAAAAATCCAGTAATTTATGTGAAATATAATGCATTTTATATGGAATATAATGATATCACGTCACGTGAGGAAACTGGACAGCTTTCACTTCAGATGCCTACGCCGCATTCTACGCATACGCTGGCAGGACAAAGAGCCTAACACAGAAGTGCTGGTACGAGCAAACATAAACAGCATGCCCGCCATCACCTGCGAGAGACGCCTGCGCTGGCTTGGCCATGTCAGGAGGATGAACAAAGACCGCATCCCCAAAGAACTACTGTATGGTGAACTAGTGGAGGGCACCCGACCGGCAGGGAGACCACACCTACGCTTCAAAGATGTCTGCAAGAGAGACCTGAAGACATGCCGCATCGACATAGACACGTGGGAGGTTTGTGCAGAAGACCGTGCAACCTGGCGCCTTCTCGTCAAAAAAGGAACAAAAAGAAGTGAAGAATAGAGGAAAAAAGCTGCCACAGAAAAGAGAGCTAAAATAAGGGAGAAACAGCACCACCCCAACACCTACTGAAAACACCACCTTTTGTTTGCAGCCATTGCACCAGAGACTGCCATTAGAGGATCGGTCTGTTCAGCCACTCACGTAGCTGTAAATGAGAGAGAGAGAAAAAAAAACTACACCATCGTCTAAAATAGACGGAAGGTTGCCAACCATAATGATATCATCTCTTGCGCGCTGTTCTGCATTCGTACCGAGGGAACTGCTTTTAATAAAATTAACGTTTCATTAATTATTCATCTGTGTCTTGCTTAAATGCAGCTTCAGTGTCGATTCTTTTTAACACATAACGTATACAATGTCGCACTACTTACAAATATATCATTTATGTCTGTCCATTTGTATCCAAGTGAGCAGAATTAGATGAATTTGTAGGTTGACGTTGGCTCATGGCCAATGGATAGATGTCATTGCCAAACTTGTTTTATTCTGATCGAATGAAATGTAAGATCAATACATCCGTCAGCCATTTTATCTACGCTTCATTGCAAATGAAAATTTCGATATAAGAGAGAGGGGAAGAGAGAGGGGAAAGAAAAGATAGAGAAAGAGAGGGGGTGGTTGGCTCTCTGCTTTGATTAAGACAATTGTATCTATGCTTCATCGCAAACTCAAATTTCGATATAAAAGGAGACAGAGATAGAGAGAGAGAGAGAGAGAGAGAGAGAGAGAGAGAGAGAGAGAGAGAGAGAGAGAGGGGGGTTGACTATCTGCATTGATTAAGACAATTGTATCTATGCTTTATTGCAAACTCAAATTTCGATATAAATGGAGAGAGAGAAGTGAGAGAGAGAGAGAGAGAGAAAGAGAGAGAGAGAGAGAGAGAAGCAGACAGACAGACAGACAGAATGTGAAAGAGCGAGAGAAGGGGGTTGGCTCTTTGCTTTGATTAAGAAAATTGTATTTATGCTTCATAGCAAACTCAAATTTCGATATAAAGGAGAGACAGAGATAGAGACAGACATACAGACAGATAGAGAGAACAGAGAGAGAGAGAGAGTGAGAGAGAGAGAGAGAGAGAGAAAGAGAGAGAGAAAGAGAAAGAGAAAGATAGGAAGAAAGACAGACATACATATATACAGAAAGATAGATATATATAGAGACAAACCACAGAGAGAGAGAGGAGAGAGAGAGAGAGAGAGAGAGAGAGAAAGAGAAAGAGAGAGGTTGTCTCTCTGCTTTGATTTAAACAATTGTATCCATGCTTCATCGCAAAATTTCGATATAAAAGGAGTGAGAGAGAGAGAGAGAGAGAGAGAGAGAGAGAGAGAGAGAGAGAGAGAGAGAGAAGATAGAAAGAAAAGACCGACATACATATATACAGAAAGACAGATATAGAGAGAGACAAGAGAGAGAGAGAGAGAGAGAGAGAGAGAGAGAGAGAGAGAGCTGTGGGGCTCTCTGCCTTGATTAAGCGGATAGAGAGAAAAAGAGAGACAGAGACAGAGAAAGAGAAAGATAGAAAGAAAGACATACCTACATATATACAGAAAGGTAGATATAGAGAGACAAACAGACACAGAGAGAAGAGAGAGAGAGAGAGAGAGCGCAATGGGGCTCTCTGCCTTGATTAAGCGGATAGAGAGAAAAAGAGACAGAGACAGAGAGACAGAGATAAAGGAGAGAGTTCTTTGCTTTGATTAAGACACTTTCATTGGAAATAGCCAAAATTCAGCCTTTTCATTTACAATTATCTCTTTTATTTCTATTTCGAGAAAACTTTTTCAATGGCAGACCCACCCCACCCCACCCTTTTTTTTTCTTTTGACTGGCCACTTGATGCTTTTCTGCTTTATTTCATTTCTGTTCGTTTGAATCAATCGTCGTTTTGTCTAGTTAATTGCTTCGGTTGTTGTCATTGTCTACGATTCGCATGATTGATTGATTGAGCCACTCTATTGCACATGACCTCGCTCTTTTCCCTTTTACCTATGTTTCAATTAAACTCTCTGGGCACGGGGATGAAAATACCCCCGACTCTATCCCTTGCAGGGTAGAAGACTAGATAAAACTGTTATAAAGGACCGGTTTAGCTAAGTCGGTAGTGTGTTCAGCTGGGAACCTCAAGGTTCCTGGTTCGACACCGGCCCTCACCAACTCAGCGTATGAGTAGCACAGGGATCTGTGTGGTAAAGTGAGGAGTTGAAGGTAGATGTGATGCTCCGTCTTATACTTTAAAAACAATCTTCTTTGTCTAGCGCTAGTGAAAAGGGGATAGACTTCCTCGCTGTCTGGCTGATACCGACTTTAGGCCACTCCGACGACTTTACATACCTACCTTCATTTTTAAGACTGTTGGTGTAGAGATAGATTTTGCTTTCAAGGTTATGAAAATTTAAAATCGGAGGCGATTGACATTCAGTGACATCAAGTTGACCCCAACTTGCTGCCGCTGGAAAATGGTGGAAAATAAGTAGTTAGCTTAGTCAGTTAAGCCGGAGAAATCATCATGTAAGCATCGGCTCCGCTTCGCTTTGCGCAAGCGGTTGAGAAAATGCTAGTTCTGAATAAAAATGTGATCACAAAATACAAGCCTTGCGATGTCTCTATGGGAACTAATGGCAGCTTTGGCGAAACAGCATCTTGAAGAGACAGAACCAGACCATTCAACAATTGAAGTTAAAAGAAGAAATGAAGATAGCAACAGTTTACAGAAAAGAAAAATAGAAGAACTAAGTTGCCAGCCACTCAAGTAGTAAAATAAAGATTGATTATGAGGGCATAACCACGGATGTTCTCATAATTTTAATTGAAACGAACTCTCTCCCAATAGATATACCCAGCAGCAGAAGTGGGTATATAACACAACTGAGTGGGAAAGGGGAGTCACGGCGAATTGTGCAAGAGATGATGATTTGATCGAAACTAAAAAATGAAATATGCACAAACCAGAATCCGAATAATAATTAAAAAAAAGACGGAAGAAAGAGAAACATTGTAAAAATCTTAAGTGTTTTAATAATTCTACAAACTCCAGGAATTCCAGAAATGAAACTTTACCACTAAATGCAGTTTAATGTTATATCCAGGACAGTAAGACCAGCAGTCACAGCCTTCTAGCTCATACAAGATATGTTAAAAAGTATTGAGATTTTTTTTTGTACTTTTTGACATACCTTGTATTCTGAAAAAATAACATTCCATTCATTATTTTTTTCAGAATGCAAGGTGTGTCAAAAAGTACCAAGTTTAAAGCTGTATTTACCCAGATAGAAATGAAGAATGAATGGAACGTTCTATATATAAACACACGCAACACACAACACACACACAACACACATACACACACACACACATATATATATATATATATATATATATATATATACTAGCAAATATATGCACCCTCGGGTGCAAGTATTTAAGTTTTAATGTAATAAAATATTGTATTAATTAGAAGGCTAATGAAACTAAATAAGAATACAGATAAAAAGATTTGAAACAGAGGGAGTATAATAAAGATTTGAAACAGAGGGAGTATAATAAAAAATGGAACAACTGAAACTTACTCTTCCATCACTCTCGTCTTTCATTGTTATTTTTTTAATTTAAGTATTTAGTTATAAGAGGAAGTAGAATAAAATGAGTTATTTTATCTTGTTAATGGATTTCATTTAAGATTCATTGAAGAGATTTTTGCTTTATTTCATTAGAATAAAACCAAACAGTTAGAAATCAATAATACTAAGCACATATTATTAAATTCGATTTTTTAATATTAATATGCAAATTAGCCTTCCCATTTACACTGTAAACCGCTATTTTGTTGTATATATAAGTAGTATAATTGCATGTTGTCAGTATGTAGACATAGTTAACAGTATTAATAATGTATGACAATTTTATTAATAATTGAGGTTAATTAAAAATAAAATCATGGAGAATGTGATGTCTATAACTAAGAGAATTGTGACTTGAGTAGGAATATAGTTTCGGTTACAGACAGAAAACACACAATCTCCATTATAATAAGATATATATATATATATATATATATATATATATAATAAAACCGGTTGGGGGTTGCGAGAAAGGCAATAGGCTCGGGACAATCGTATATGTGATATAGCTTTATTTCATTTCTGTCCGTTTGAATGAATCGTTGTTTTATCTAACTAATCACTTCGATTGTGTTATTGTTTCCGCTTCGATCAATTCATTCTAATTCACGTACCATCACCTTTCTGTTTTACCTATGTTTCAATAATTCAAGAAACTGTCTAGGAGAGACTGCTCTGTTCGCGGGTCTTAAAATACGCTGACTCTATACATTGCAAAGTGGTATTAAATGGTAAGAGCAATGGTGATGAAGGGGTTCTCCACATTCCCCAAACCTCCAAAACTGGAACGTCACCATCAGATTGAGTTTAACGTCATTCTCAGGACATGTAAACCATCAGTTACTGCCTTCTAGCACCCAAATGATACAAGGGCTGGGGCCTGCCATGAGGGCAATAGGGTTGGGGCAATCATATAGGTGCTAGAGCTTGACGTGACCAGCCGATTGATCGGAGAGGCCCCTACTCCGACCGCTCGTCTAGCCTAAAAAAGGGCCAAATGGAGTATTGCACGTCATGAACTGCTCAGCCACCTAGGTTCTATCCTTTACCATCACGGGTTGCCACCCACAGCCAGCAGGTGACCCCATCGAGGAATCTTACTCCTCTGCAGAGGTGCAGTCGATGCATTCTAACGCGAACAATCATATAGGTGCTAGGGCTTGACGTGAAAGAAAGAAAGAAAGAAAGAAAGAAAGAAAAACAAAGAGTAGGGAAAAGATAGATAAACTGATGAGCGTGTAAAAGCAATTAAGCTAATCTGTTTCAATCGAACATAATGAAAAGATGAAAAGAAGTAAAGAAGAAGAAAAAAAAAAGAGTGAGATATAGTTAAATCAAGATTATTATACTTTTTACATATTGAACTATTTTACAATAGCCCTTAATTAAACATATCAAACGCCGTAATAATTGGATAATAGGTCCTGCTAGTAAAAGGTTAATGTGAATAGTTAGTATTAAGTATTTTACTGAATGTTTATAGCAAGTTAAATATGCTGTCATTGTTTTCACGCACACACACAAACACACACGCACGCGCACATGCTCACACACACACACACACACACACACTCGTGCGCACACACACTCACACACACTCACTCACAGAAGGTAACACATACGAAAGGGTGTATATTTACATATTCTATTGAGGTTTTCAAAGGACCAATGGTGATTGATATAACGACAAACGAAGGTGTTTAGTCGCACTGAATACGACTGTGACTCGGTGAACAGTGGACATTTTAGACGTATTTAGTCACACACATACAAACTGGCCGGGTCAGGTGCGGCTGCGTAGTGGAGACGGCGGGAGCCTATTATTTCGCCACACGTCTTGTCTGACGCGGGAAAGATAAAGAATAGGCAATTTATTGGCCGCCTTCATCTCTCGTCGGACCGACAATTAATTGACATCGATGGGGTCGACCAGACGCGCCTTTTGTTTGTGATTCCTCTGAACGGGCTCATTGTGATTCCGGTTTTGTCTGCAAACAGTGAAAGAGCGCCGATCACATTCATCACTAATTCTACTGCTCCTTCATACTACGCTATCCGTCCCCACCCGGCACAACCGACGACCAGGCAGCTCAGTAGTAAATAGAGAATCCGGCTTCTGTGTTCGGATGACACCATTGCTACCAACAACCATTGCTCACTGATAAGAAATCGTCTACACCATTAATAGACCAGATTTTGGCATTTGTTCAGCTATAGTTGAGTAATCGATCATAAGTCGAAGTGTCATAGTTGAAAACTGGAACGTTCATTTAACTCTCTCTCTCTCTCTCTCTCTCTCTCTCCCTCTCTCTCTCTCTCTCTGTGTGTTGTGTGTGTGTTTGTCTGACTGTCTCTGTCTCTGTCGCTGTCTCTGTTTCTCTTTCTCTCTGTCTCTCTCTCTGTCTCTCTCTCTTTATCTCTCTTTCTCACTCTCTCTCTCTTTCTCACTCTCTGTCTCTCTCTCTCTTTCTTTCTTTCTCTCTGTCTATCTCTCTCTCTTTCTTTCTTTCTCTCTCTCTCTCTCTCTCTCTCTCTCTCTCTCTCTCTCCTCTCTTGCCTCTCTCTCTCTCTCACTTCTTTCTCTTTCTCCCTCTCTGTTTCTGTTTCTGTCTCCCCCCTCTCTCTCTCTCCCACTCTCTCTCTGTCTCTGTCTCTTTCTCTCTCTGCCCATCTCTCTCTCTCTCTCTTCTTCTCTCTCTTCTCTTTTCTCTCTCTCTCTCTTCTCCTATCACTACCCAAATAACAATGTCGTCCCTTTCTATCAACTAATCGAATAAACTTTTTAACAAAGTTTTGTTTGCCTTAGCTTC
>CM042158.1:31068580-31086080 GCA_023376005.1 Doryteuthis pealeii | reverse complement strand
TACATGAAATTCTATGCCACAAGTAATCCGGCAAAATGAGAACTACATCGGTCACCAAATTAAAATGCTAAACAGACAAGGATTAATGTGATACTACATCTTTTTATTTCAAAGTATACAACAGATCAACAGACAAGGATTAAACCGATACTACATCTTTTTACTTAAAGAATACATGAAATGTTATGCCACGAGTAATCCGGCAAAATGAGAACTATAAGGGTCACCAAATTAAAAAGCTAAACAATGTTCAGGAGAAAAGACGAATTCTACTTGAGAGTCCAAATCAACGTGACTTTCGTTGCCATCGAGCGGGTTAAGAGTCTCCTAGAGAATTGGGATGAGATAATCGTTAGTTTGTAAGAAACATTCTGAAGGAGACAGGACAAGTGGTTCACACGTCGAAAATAAGCATAGAATGGATTACAGTGTGCTGTAAAAAAAAAAGGAGAAGGAACTTCCCAATAAGAAAGGAGAGGCAAAGACAAGGATTTTCACCAAAAATCCCCAGAAGTGCTGGCAAGGAATTAACCCCCCCCCAAAAAAAAAAATACAAAAAAAGAAAAATACAATAGTTTAGGCCGTGACATAAACTTCCTGAATTAGATGATCCCCCCAACGCCCCCTTCTACCGCCGGATTCGGATTCTTGTTGATTGTTCAATGGTCACTCATATAATTGCTTTCGGTCAGTAATGAGCTGATGTCACCGTTCGCCCACTTCTTAACTGTGATGGTTGCAGTGTGTGTCATTGTTGAACGGACAGTTGCAGAACAAAAGATGGCGAAACGCGGGAAGAACACTCAAGCATTGGTACAAGTCATGTTAAGAGGATGGCGTTCGATAATGTCCTTTGGATGGGCATCGTCTTGAATTGGGAATGCCCTGACAGTCGATGGACGCATTGTGTATCTCCGAGTGAAGTATACTTTGACGGTATATTTTACAAGTATTCACATATCTGTATGTACAATTCTTTAGAAACTTTCTATACGTAGGTTTACCACCCAAAATGGATTCTAAATCTAGCAGTAACCATAGAGGGTTATTCAGGATTGAGAATTACACGCACATAATCTCTCCCCACCCCTCTCTCTCTCTCTCTCTCTCTCTCTCTCTATATATATATATATATATATATATATATATATATATAAGTTAAAAGAAAGGAAATGAATCCGACAATATGAGTATGAAAAGGTGGAATGAAAACATCACACAATACTGTTAAAGAAGAAAACAATTTATAATATAATCATAGCTGATACTGATCAATATTTCGATTTTTGATGATTTTTGTAAAATCGAAATATTGATCAGTATCAGCTATGATTATATTATAAATTGTTTTCTTCTTTAACAGCATTGTGTGATGTTTTCATTCCACCTTTTCATACATATATATATATTATATATATATATATATTGTGTGTGGTGTGTGTGTGTGTGTGTGTGTGTGTGTGTGTGTGTATAGCAGGAAAATACCCAAAGATACGCGCTATTTCAAGAAACTCGAGTCGGTATATTTTAACCATTCGATTTTAATCATATATATATATATTATATATATATATATATATATATACCGCTGTTACCATTAAATCCACCTAGCAAATAAGTATACAATCTTATTTACTTCGGGATTTAAAAAAAAACTAAAATCGATTAATAAGTGCTGAATATAAAGAGCTAAATAGACGATTAATATCGAATGGTTTAAAATATACCGACTCGAATTTCTCGCAACAGCGCGAATCTTCGGGTATTTTTCCTGCCATCTGTAACACACCCGCTACATTGAAAATGGCTACAACCCAACTATAAAATACATAATGATGGCAGGAAAATACCCCGAAGATTCGCACTATTACAAGAAACTTGAGTCGGTATATTTTAAACCATTCAATTTTAATCGTGTATATATATATATATATATATATTATAATATATATATATATATCAGGAAAAATACCCCGAAGATACGCGCTATTTTAAGAAACTCGAGTCAGTATATTTTAAATCATTCGATTTTAATCGTATATAATAATATATATATATATAATATATATATATATATATATATATATATATATACGATTAAAATCGAATGGTTTAAAAAATACCGACTCGAGTTTCTTGAAATAGCGCGTATTTTCTGTTTTATTTGCATTAAGCACCTTTTTATGCCAATACTTTTCTCGTTTATTCTCTATTCATTCTCTCTCTCTCTCTCTCTCTCTCTCTCTATATATTATATATATATATATATATAATATATATATATATATATATCAGGAAAATACCCCGAAGATATTCCAAAAAGTCGAGTCGGTATATTTTAATTGTATATATATATATTAATAGGCAGGTGTTAGAGAATAACACTGAATACTTCTTCATGATATTCAGTAGTAGTTTTTCCAGTCTTCTAACTATCTATCTGAAGCAATTATTAGTGATTCAGTTTCTCTCTTGAGCCTTCCTCTTCTCAACAATTGCCAAGTCTTTTCAAGTGCAATATCTCGGATCTATCCTTTGAAGTGTCTATATAATTGTTTTTCTTCCATCTTTGTTTTCTAGTTTTCGTTGTTTTTCTGTTTGTCCATATATTACAAATCCAGTTGCTACGAGATTTTTCCCATAGTATCTACCCTAGTGCTTTCGACTGTTTCCTCGGTCGTCATCAGGAGGGGTATATGTTATAGTGTTAGTTTTTTTTCTTCTTTTTCTTGTTCTTGTATTTATTTTGTTTTTAAATTAGGAGAGTTTATTATTTTTAGAGGGTTGTTAAGATTAATGTATTAGTTATTAAAGATTTGTATTATATTATTACCTATGTTGAATGCTATTTTGTTAATGTTATGTTCTTCCCTTTTTATGTCACCTCAAGAATTTGTAGGCATTTCTTATTGTCATTTTATAGATGATTTTAGTATTTTCATGAGGATTTTTCTAATGTCAGCGGAAGAGTATTTTTCTGAATGTTTTGTAATTAAATGTTGTTTTATGGCACTAGTATCAAAGAGGTGGTATGTAAGGTGACGGGAGAGTGTTGTGGTGGTATGTCCAATGTAGGTGTTAATATTTGCTTTGTTTTCTGAGAGGCACTCTTGAAATAGACAAGTAACTATATACACTATATTGGTTTGATTTAGGGAGTTTTTAGGGGAGTTGGAGTTATTTTTGACGAGTAGGTTTGAGGTTTTACATCTCGTGTTGTAGATAATCAGTTTGATTTGTTTGTGCAGCAGGAATTTCAGCTTCTAGATTATAATAAAAGGCTATATTGAACAAAACCACAAGAGTTTCATACTTCTGAAATCGGGAAGGGTCTTTGAGGAATGTTTTAAAGAAGAGAATAAGTTTGTGATGATATATTGGACCTTTTCCAAGACTTAGGAATTCTTTGTATAATCAAAATGATTGGAGATTATTCCTATATAGTTCTAAGTGCAGCCTGGTGTATGTTATACAACATAATGATAATGTCTATGTAGCTGTTCCAGTGGCCATTCTGTGTGATTACGAGAGGAGCATAATGACATTAAAACTGTGATAGACCTACTAAAATACCACTTGCACAACTGGACAATTTGCGTGGACCTCAAATTAGTGAACTTCCTCTTTGGCCAACTAAGAAGATTTACCAAATATCCCAGCTTTATTTGCATGTGTGACAGCAGAACAAGAGACAAACATTGGATACCAGAAAGAATGGCTCTTACGTGAGACTCTGGAAATTGGTAAGCCAAATATTCTCTAATGAGCCAATCGTCAGACGAGAAAAAATCATATTTCTTCCGCTGCACTTCAAGCTGGGTCTGATGAAACAATTTGTGAGCTTTGTATCTTTATAACAACCAATTTCTTACCTAACAAGGAGTTTCATATAAATTCTATCATTTGTATTGATAAATACGTTTCAAATTGTTTGTTTTTGGTATATCAACCCTTTTCGGGTTATTCAATGCGGAATCAAGTCATTTTGATATGTGTTCCTTTAAAATGCCTACTATTTCCTAAATGGTCACCCATCTAAGTATTGAACACGCTCATTGTGGCTTAACTTCGGTCATTCTTTTAACGGTACTTGACCGTAAGCCTGTTTCAAACTGTGTTGCAAATAAACTTAGACTATGTAATATTTTCTTTTCTTTTTTTCACCGGCTCATTTAATAAGAGTTTAATCACATGGTTCTTCTGAGAGAGGACGACGACATTGAGACGAAGGTAACATTTTGATATTTTGAAATAGCTTGATGGCAAAAGAAAATGAGAGCATTCACGAGAAAAACAACTTCATATTTGAAATCAGTAGATTAAAAATATATAATAACAGTGGTTGATATCAATGCAAAAAAATATGTGTTTTCCAGTTTTATTGATGTAGGCTTTCTTATGCTATTATATATATATATATATATATATATATATATATATATATATATATTGGTTAGGAGGTTGATTTAGAAGGCTATCACAATGCAGTTTGGAATAAATAAAAAATAATAATACGGTAACAATGGTGTATATAGTTATCTATATCATATATGTATATTTATTTGTGCATTTGTATAATATATATATATATATATATATATATATATATATATATATATTATAATGTGTGTGTGTGTGTGTGTGTGTGTGTGTGTGTGTGCGTGTGTGCGTGTACATATAATTTTGTTTGTTTTAGAAGCATTAAATAATGAAGATCAGAAACAAAAATTATTTTCTTTTGTGTCTGATCTTATTCAGATAAATATATATATATTCACGGACAAAGAAGCATACATGGACCCCATATCTATCTATCTATTTATGTGTGTGTGTGTGTGTGTATGTATGTAATATATATATATATATATATTTTTTTTTTTTTTTTTAAATGTTTTTTAAAATGTTGGGCGTTATTACGAAGCATTAAAAATATATAAATGAATGAACTCGATATTATGGAGTATTGGATTCACTTATTTTTTAATTATTTTTTGTCATAAATTTTCAGGTTCGTTAGTTTCCATTCATCAAATGAATGTTATTACTGTTTAACGGCTTCCTTGTCTCTGTTGTTATCGACAGTGGCAGCGTCTGTGAAATATTTATAATAACGGAGAATTCCGATGTCTGCGTTCAATCCCTTCACGTGCGTTTGTAATTTTAGAATCCATTTAGTTTCTGATTGTTTCTAGATTGCATTGTTGGAAATGCGTGTTCTAATAAAATGCATTTGAGGTGTGTAAGGTTGTGTGATAAGGTGTTAAAATGAAGTGCTATTGTACTATGCGGGGATTTGAGTTTTATAGTGGATTTGTGGTTATTTAGTCTTAGTCTAAAGGGTGTTGATGTTTCTCTCACATATCCACTATTTCTACATTGTGTGCAGTATATATAGTATATGATGTTAGCGCTATCGCATGTTAGGTGTGGCGGATGGATTGTTATGTTTGTGTAGGGTATTTTTATTTCGGTTTCCGTATGTATGTGGCTGCAAATTTATATATATATAGATATATATATATATATATATATATTTCTATGCAGTGTGTATGCCGGACATTCTTATAATATATCTATGTATCATTGTATTCAGGAAGAAGATGATCATTGCCCAATAACAAAATCTGGTTACAGTGTCGGTATGAAGAATCCAATGTAGTGTGCGGGGCAATCACTTAGAACGTGGAATGCAAAAACCAATAACCGCGCGTGATATAAATCAATAACACCTGCTTTATGTTACAGAGTTCGTTGTAATTTGGAGATAATATGAAAGACACAGATGATCAGTCATGTCACAAGGTCAAACAGAAAATTTAGGGGGTCATATGAATAAATAGAATAGCAGGCACCTGATTTTACAAAAGTCTGTTCACCCTAAATTACTATAAGAATACGTCTTAAATTCATCTGGATTATATATGCCACTTCTTAATATACAGTATTGCCAATAAGTACAATCCTTTACTGTTGTATACTCTCTTACTTCTGTTACATAATTATTAGATACCTAATATTCATGTGCAATAGTGTAGAAATAAAAATGGCGGTTATAAGTTACAGCTCACGGCCTTGAAGGATGAGTGACAAGGCATGAACTCAGTCCTAACATTCCGGTGGATACCGTGAGAATCAGTGGAGGAGACCCTCTTCCGGTTTAGATTAGAAATAGATTTTAGTCAGTCGGCGAGAAACCACGACGGTGGTGAGTCGTGTTATACACGCTCCGACTCACTCTGCACAGATGTCTGGTTGGGGATTTAAAAATAAAGTAAGATCAAAGCAAATCGGAGTCTTGTGTTATTATCTCTAAAAACTAACAATGACACAGGGCTTCTGATAAAGAGAAATCCCAATGGAAGACCAGACCCGAAGTCCCCAAGAGAAGTCCAGACCTTAGAAGATTCCAGACCAAGACAAGATGATATAAGATTCCAAAGACGGCCAGAAGAATAGAGTAAGAAAGAAGTAAGAAAAGAAGTAATGAAGAGGGTATGCAACACTTCTATTATTATTCTAATCGTCTTTTGGTATCTTATGTTCTTCTTCTAGTATTTCATGTCTGGTCTTCTGTTGGGGGTTTCTCTTTATCAGAAGCCCTGGGTCATTGGTAGTATTTGGATAAATAGCCCAAGACTTCGATTTTCTGTAGATCATATTTTATTCCGAAATCCCCACCAGACTACTGCGCAGATTGAGTCGACAGCGCGCTTAACGCGACTTACTACCTTCGTGGTTTGGCCGATACTAACTAAACTAACTCTTTCTAATCTAAAGCGGAAGAAGGCCTTCTTCACCGATTCTCATGGTATCCACCGGAAAGGTTCAAGATGAGGTCAACCCGTGTCACTCAATCCTCCAAGGCCGCTAGCTGTAACTCATTCAGCCATTTTGGTTTCTACACTAATTGTACATAAGTGTTAGGGTACTAACAATTATGTAACATTATGACCCGGAGCGCTAGTACGTGTTCATGGCTTACATAATATAATTGCGTTTAAAAAATGTATTTGGCATAAAATAACCAAATGTGTTGACATACCGTAAGACCCAAGAAACCAACCAACGATAGGAATACGTCGACCCGAGTTCAATTCCTGGACGAAGCTGTTGGTATTTCACATAGCTAAATACCCTTGGGAAAGGTATGAATCCTACTCTCCCTCCAGCTATGGATAAATAGTAGGGCAGACTGGGCTCTTTAACCTTGGTTAGGCAACCGGTCCAGGAGAAAGAAAACTCTGAATTGAAAACATGTTAAACTCCGCTTAAGAAATTGACCTTGTGTCACATCCTGCTCTTGCGGAGGGGCTGGTAAAAATATATATAGGAATACGATTCTGGATTATATATGCAAATTCCTGATATTCACTATTGCCAATAGTTACACCTCTAACAATCCTGCGTGGATCTTAGTATCCTTGGTATCAGCTTAAACTCTATCTGAATACGAAGTTCCAATTTTGTAGCCCGGGAGAATGTGGAGGACCCCTCTATCACCATTGCTACTAGGCCACTCTGACCCGGAGTTCTTCTACCTGTTAATGTTCCATCTACGGCTTAAATAGAATAAATGAGTTTAAAAAATGTATTTGGCATAAAATAAGCAAATGGATTGACATATCGTAAAACCAACCAGCCAACCAATCAACCATAGGAATACGATTCTGGATTAGATATGTGACTTCCTATATATTCCTAATATACATTATTGCAAATAACTACACTCCTAACAATCCCTCATGGGCACGTGGTGTAATGGTTAGATTCGTTGGAAATAGCCTCATCGACGCGAGTTCAAATCCTGGACGAGGTTGCTTGCATTTCACCTAGCGTTTAAACCGTTACACATTTTCTGTGCCTACTCAGTGTCAATTTATATCTATATTTTCCGGGTGCCAAAGGTCGGTTCAATGCGTTCAAGGCAATATCCTGTTTTTGTTTTCAGGCACAGGTTTGACACCCACGAATTTCCTGTGCCCACGCGTGAATCATCTACACTTGGTCCCTGACCACGAACTTCTCGACTAGGCAATTTATTACGCTTGAAAGAGGGAGTTTGTTTTAAGTAAAAAACTGATTATCGATACTGTTGCCGGAAGTCGTTCCTTGTATGAGTGCCACACAAAATACTGAAAGGCACACGTTTGAAACGTATCCGTTGGTACCTTAAACACAGTGCATAACACTGACTATGACGTCATACATTACAAATTATTATTCGTGTAGTATGTTACATATTCTCCTTTGTGTCATGTACGTTACATTCGTTTTATGTTACAATTTATATACAACATAAATGTTATGATACATATTATGTGTCCGGCTTATGTTACAATTAATACGTATAAAGTTACAATTTATAAGTGTACGGTTTATATCATGAATTATAAAGCTTTTATATTATACATATACAGTTTGTGGAGAAAAATATAGGTAAAAACACGGGATGTTATAATGGATTGAAATTTAAAGTCGATGTTCGAACATTTCGGTTTACAAAGGAAACCTTCTTCAGAACTATGAAATTGTTTAATAAGAAACGGAGATTTATGTGAATAAAAGATGATGGATGTTTTGTATTTGGAAAATTTGTAGAAAAAGGTTCGTTACCGTTCGTTCAATGGCGTTTATATTTGAATGATGATGACGTGGTTGCTGCATGTGAAAGAGAATCACGATAGGAACACGTGAAGTCGAAAAGCCAAAACGCGATTGGCCCACGAGGAGATGTTGAAAAGGTGTGACGTTATCCATATAAATATCAATGTATAAAAACGAGAGAAGTATTAATTATTATACATATTATAATTACTAATAATTAGTATGCAGTTTATAGAGTTTTATACGTGTAAGGTTTTATATTACAATTTCATTCGCTGGAATGAAACGTGCTGGACTAACTGGATCGAGCAAATATGAACAGGGGTGTTCGCCCTCATCTGGTTTGTCCATAGAAGGAGGTTGGAAAAAGGCCGCATCCCCAAAGATATGGCGAATTAATAGAAGTTCCCGACCGGTCGGTAAACCAAGCTTATGCTTTAAAGACGTATGCAAGAAGGGCATGGGGACAAGCTATATCAACACCATCACATGGGGTTTGGGGAGGAAAACCTGGCGGCTCCTTGTCAAACACATCAGAAAAAGGATGGAAAATAGAGGAAAGAAGCCGCAACAGAAGAGAGAGCCAGAAGGAAGGATGAAAACAGCAACTCCAGCAACCATCACTTTTTGTTTTAAGTCACTGCTCCAGGGATTGCCATTCAAAAATTGGCATGTTCAGTCACTCGGGCAGATGTAGTTAAGAAAAAATCAATGGACACTATGCCATCGTCTCTAGCAGACGGAAAGATGGCAACAAATATGTGCAAGTTACAGGTTACAGTTTTATATATGATACGGTTTCAACGTGCAAGGTTTATATTGCAGTTTATACGTCTCTGTCTCGAGGGAAAATTAGAAACGATTGTATTTAGATAAAAAATATATTTATTTGAACAAAATAATTCATATCAAAATAAACAGATGGAATAAATTGATTAAACTAAATAATAAAAAAAAGAAAAGAAAAGAAAAGAAAAGAAATAAACATTAAAGAGAAATAAAGAACAATAAATGGTATTTGTGAAAATAAACCCAGACATTATCACGTCAGAAAAAATTTGAAAATACACGAATTCGTACTACATATTTACCAACCCCTCCACACGAGCAGGATATGGCACTAGCTGAATTTTTTAGTAGAGTTTAATAGGTTTCAATTCAGAGTTTTCATACTCTTAGACTGATTACCAAGCCAAGGTTAAAAAGCCCTACTATTTACCCATAGCTGGAGGGAGGGCAGTTGCATGCATTCCTTTCCCAAGGGTATTAGCGCAATGTTAAATGTAGACAGCCTCGTATAGGATTTGAACTCTTGTCGACGAGTTCATTTCCTACGACTCTAGCCATTGCACTCCGTCGCTCCACGAAGTCGAAGTAACAGATTGATTGATTGGCTGGTTGGTTGGATGGATGGATTTTACAGTGTGTCAACCCTTGTTGGGTTATTTAATGACGAATACATTTTGTTTGATTCCTTCTTGTTGGTAATTCAATTTGAAATTGAACGTTATAGGAAATCACGAGTTCAAATTTGCTTACGCTCATGTCACAGCCTAGCATGTTAGTTCCTACGCCACGAGGACTCCCTTTATCCATAGGATTTAGTTACTGGACAATAAAAAACAGTAACAAAACCCCGCAAAAGACACCTTAAAATTGGTTGGTTGGTTAGTTGGATTGTACTGCACGTCACATGTTGAGTTATTCTATACTGAATACATTATTTTATTCACTCTTCATGGGTACTCAATTTTTTTAAAAACTCAATTTTTAAAACTTTAAAAAATTCATTTTGATCTATTTAACGACGCTAATATGTATTACCACTTAGTGTTAGAGTTGACCTGGGAGTACTGGCGATGAAAGTATACTCTAGACTCACCGAGCTCCAAAATTGGAACTTCACCATTAGATGCAAATTAAATTCATACCCAGGACACTAAGACTCTCAGTCATTGCCTTCAAGCACACTTGTCATTAAAAAGAATAGGATCGGGACAATCATTTCGGTGCAAGGGCTTGACATGACCAACCGATGGATCGGAAGGGATTTCTCCGACGCCTGTCTAGCCTAAATAATGGCCAAAGTGGAGCGTTGAAAATCTTGGACTGCTCAGCCACGAGGATTCTGTCTAAGCATCACGGCTCACCACCGACGGCCAAGAGGGTGGCCACATTTTGGGGATTTTGCTCCTCTGGAGATGTGTAGTCGGTGTATTCTACTGTCCCGGCCGACAGGATGATGTAGTAAGAGGGAAAATACATAATTTTATTAAACATCATAGGAAGTCTGTTAAAAATAATTATATGAAAAAATTAACTATAATAAAATAAAAGCAGTCATTTAGTATAATTAATCTTCAATTGTAATCTTCTACATATCAATTATGGTGTTTTTAATCATCCGGTCGTTATCATCCTGCAATGCCCTCTGATTAAGAATGAGACCATCCAAATCGTCCAAGATGAAATGCAATAAATAAAATCCTGATTATCTGGTGTTGATTATCACATGAATTCTTATTTCTTATGAGTATCGGTACTTCAGTTAAATAATGGACCATTTCTTTTTTAACATAAAAAAGGAAGAAAAGGATGTGCTACACAGAAAAATATAATAAGGAAGAAAGAAAGATGAGAGAATAAGAGAAATATAGAAAAAGGGTGTAATAACGTTAATCTGTTTCAATCGAACTTTATGAAGAGAATGAAAAAAAAAAGAAAAATTCAGAGAGTGTAAAATTAAGATCATTATACTTTTTATATATTGAACTATTAAGCAAAAGCTCTTAAGTAAACATATCACTCATTGCTCTCGGGGGGTCTTTTGCTCAATATCGGCGCAGAGCTGGTCAGTGTACGTCTTTCCTGGACGGCCCTAACTGGTACGCCCATCTGTTAACTTCCACTGGAGAACGTCCCTTAGGATTTCTCCCTTGCTTCACTAGCAGTTTCCAGCGTGTCTTATTCGTCTTTCTCGGATTGTTTTGGGGGATACGAGGCAGGTGACAGTACAGCTGTTTTCTCGGTGTTTTTTTTTTTTTCAAGTTTTGTTTTAAGATCGCACACAGCATTTTTGTGCAGCTCCCATTTAGTTTATTCTCTATGAACTTCATTGGAGTCCAAGTGGTGCAGCCGTAGAGCAGTACTGATTGTTGATTTAGCTCGATAGTCTATTTATAGCAGACCATCCCTTTCCCATGTGTTGTAGGATTAATATTTTTCCAATATGAAAATTGAACGATATAGTTAAAATTCGGTTAGGGCCGGTTTAGCTGAGTCGTTTGAGTGTTCAACTAGGACCCTCAAGATTCCTGGTTCGATACTGGCCCTTGCCCACTCAGCGTATGAGTAGCACAGGGATCTGTGCGGTAAAGTAACGAGCTGATGCTAGGCCTGGGGCGCCACCACAGATGCCAAAACAATCTCCTTAGTGAAAAGGAGATAGACTCCCTTGCTTTCTGGTTGATACCGATTTTAAGGCCACCCCGACAACTTTACTTTTACTTACGATGTTTCAGTCTTGCACGTTAGCTTACTATCAATAGGATTCAGTTACTGAGCAAGAAACAACAGCATCAAATGACCCTCATAAATCAACTTCAAATTGGAATAGCTATTTAATTCAGGAATTCCGTTCTATTAATGAGGATACATTTTCATCTATAATTGAATTTATGGGGTCTTTTTTTTAACTATTTATTTATAAATTTTGAACTTAATTTGTAATACTTTATTTGTAAACTTTTATTTGTAATCTTAATCTTTTTTTTCTAAATATTTACGATCAGATGATTTTTTCACTGGGTCTTCATAAACATCACTTTACGTTTTTTTATGTATTTTTTTAATTTTTAGTTTATTTTCCATTTTAAAAACTGAGCCACACTTTTTTTTAAAACAAAACTTTATTTTGCAAATTGTTGAATTGAGTTAATGGGCTGTTAATCTTTTTACAAACGAACCATTCCGTTAACACAACACCCCCGCCCCAAAAACAAAGGAGTAACAAAATAAGATATTGATAGTGAAAGGAGTAGAAGGGTTTGTTGAATAAAAATCAATTTCTTTGTTGTTCACAAAGCGCTTCGTCGCTGACTGATGTCTCGCGTCGGTCAACTGCTTCTGCTAACTGCCCAGCGCTCCACTCACTTGGTTTTTATATGGGCACAGTCCCCCAACATCCGGGCACATCAGTCGAACCTCGGGTCCGTGCAACGCACAATTCACGTGCATTCGGATGGATGCGTGTAGGCACCTGAATTGCATCTCGCGTCCAAACAACAAATCGAGAAAAATCAATATCTGTATGTACAGAGGCTTAATAGGCTGAAATGTACATACAGATATTGATTTTTCTCTATTTGTTTAGCCTTACATTTGAATAGGTATACCCGCCTAATTCATTAATTATCAATTAATTAATTTTCAAAATTAGGTACGACTTCAATTAAGCACATATTCTCAAAAAAAGAATATATATATATATATATATATATATATATATATATATATATATATATATATATGTGGTCTTCTCTTTATCAATTTCATTACAGCTGTGGAATCTAAGTCAATGTCCCTATGACTAGTGGTATATATATATATATATATATATATATATATATATATATATATATAAATAAGGAGTGAGGGATTGAGTATATCCGACAATATGGGATTGAAAATAGAAGAAAAAGTGGATGTAACAACACAACTAAATTCAATTGACATTTTGCCTCGGTATTTAGCAAAGCTTTTTCAAAAATGTATTCTGAAGACCAAAAGGTTTTTACAGTATACTTTAAAAGCTTTTGGTATTCACAATACATTTTTGGCAAGCCTTTGCTAAATACCAAGGCGGAATATCAATTGAATTTAGTGTGTTGTATATATCCACTTTTACCTATATTTCAACCATATTATAAATATTAATATATATATATATATATATATATATATATATATGATTTGTTAATAGTGGTGAAGGCTTGTGTTGACCATCCACACTTTTTGGCACAGTTGATAGGAAAGAATTGGTGCATCAAGGGATGCCACAAACCCAATCAACGACCGACCTCAGGAATTTTGAATTCAGAGTTATCCCTCTCCGAGACTGGTTACCTCCCCAAGGTTGAAGGGCCCAGTCTGCCCTACTATTTAACTACGCTACTATTATATATAAATATATATATATATATATATTTGTATAATTATATATATATATATATATATTATATATATATATCTATATATATAATATATAGTCAGAGACCTTGTATTATATTACCCAGGTCTATTGAAATGAATGAGGAGAAAAACCACAGAAAAATCCATGAAATTCCTACATTGAAATTCTACAGTGATATTCAATTAAAATCACATAAAATGTGGCCAGGAAAATCGGCATCATAAAACCGAGTTTCCTTGCCGATTAGAAGTATCGACAACATATAAAAAGTGATGTAATCCCCCGCCCCTTAATAAAGAAGAATTGAGAGCTGTTGCTGCTGTCTTTGAATGTAAATGTAATATAATGTACTCGTGTGGATAAAAAAACAAACATCGAAATTAATGAAAACAAAAGGGAAGAAGAATACAATAAGCAAAACCATTCCCAGCAACAGAAATGAAAACAAAAAACACCAAACAGGTGCTCTGACATTCGGTTTTCGTTTCATTAATTGCTTTTCCAATACGGATTCTTCACACGTGATATTTTACCTGTAATTTCAACTTCCTGTTTTTTTCTATACCGTTTCCTTTACCTTTTCTTCTTCTTCTTCTTCTTCTTCTTCTTCTTCTTCTTCTTCTTCTTCTTCTTCTTCTCTTGCCACCTCTTCTTCTTTCTTCCTCTTCTTCTTCTTCTTCTTCTTCTTCTTTCTTCTTCTTCTTCTTCTTCTTCTTCTTCTTCTTCTTTCTTCTTCTCTTCTCTTCTTCTTTCTTCTCTCTTCTTCTTCTTCTTCTTCTTCTTCTTTCTTTCTTCTCTCTGGCCACTTCTTTCTTCTTTCTTCTCTCTCTTCTTCTTCTTCTTCTTCTCTGTCTTTTTGGTGGGACATATTCAATCAGTGTTTTTTTTAGTTGACCTTCGATGGAGATCGAATTTTGCCCAAGAGAAGTCCAAATACATAATATCAACAAAGCCGAGGCGTTAGTCGTTCACTTTCATTTTTTCTTTTCTCTTTGGTGTGTTGCCGTTCGCCTAAGTTCTTATAAGAAGTAAATTTAATTTTTACGAAAGAGATATTCCTTTTTGAGCGTGCCATTAACTGATTGGAAAGAGTTCCAATATGAGATCCAGTTGATATAGATCGGATAAAATAGTTCGCAGAAAAAACACCACACACAAAAACACCACACACACAAAAAAAAACATGAACAATCTCCTCCGCGGCGAAATTTTCCAGGTAAAACCTCCGCTATTTCAAACTTTTGTTTTTATTTTTATTTTTTTTCAAATTTGAATCAATTTTTAGCGTTCATTAATATTGACACCCAGATATACATTAGTGGACAAGTATCAACTAAATATTAAGGCAAATTACATTGTAAAATCCGCGTTGATTGAGCGGCAAAAAGACAACAGCATTGTTGAAATCAGTTGGAATATTCAGGAAAGTCTCGGAGACTTGTGGAGACTAGTTGTCACTCAATCTCAAGTGAAAGACCATCAGCTAATGCTGTAATAATAATAATAATAATAATAATAATAATAATAATAATAATAATAATATCCCAGCAAGGAGACCAAACCTAGTATTGATTAACAAAAAAAGAAAACTTGTTACCTGGTGGACTTTGCGGTTCCATCAGATCACATGTAGAAGATCACGAAAAACAAAAAGATGGACAAATACCTGTACCTTTCCAGAGAATTGAAAAAGCTGCGGTATATGAGAGTTAAAGGGATACCATTTGTAGTTGGTGCACTTTGAACGGTCCCAAAAAGCTTCGAAAAAAGACTGGAGGATCTAGAAATGAGAGGAAGAATTTAGACCATCCAGACTACTGCATTGTTGCAATCGGCTAGAATACTCAGAAGAGTCCTGGAGACCTAATGAGACTTGGTATAACTCAGACTACAGTGAAGGATCATCAGCTAACACTGGTGCGAAAAACTCACAAGGAGTGAAAATAATGATAATACGAATATTTGGGGTACTAGAAACGGTCCCCATGAACTTAGAAAACAGACGTGGGGAACTGGAAATTAGCGGAAGAATTGAGACCATCCAGACAATAGCATTCTTTAAATCAGTTGGAATATTCAGGAGAGTCCCGGAGACCTGTGCAAACTTGTTGCCACTCAAACTCCAATGAAACGCTGTTGTGAAAAAAAATCTAATAATAATACTCATATGAACCTTGCCAGAGAACTGAGGAAACTGTAGAGCATGAAGGTAAAGGTCGTACCAATTGTAATTGGTGTCCTTGGAACGGTCCCCAGAGCTCTGGATAAGAATTTGGGTGAATTAGAAATCAGAGAAAGAATCGGGGTCATCCAAACTACAGCACTGTTGGGATCGGCTAGAATAGTCAGAAGAGTCCTGGATACCTAAGGAGACTTGCTGTCACTCAGCCTCCAGTGAACAAACAGCTATGGCAGGTATGAAAACCTCATAATAATAATGATAAATCGATAGAGTTTCTCATCAACATTTAATAAGATTGCTCAAGGCTATAATAAAAAAATAATATAACAAAAATCTTAAGAACATATAGACTATTTTGATAGTCATGACAAGCGAAGAAAACTATTCCTCGGTGAAATGTTGCTCCTACTTTTCCTCTTGATGTAATTATTTGATAGTAAACTGGAAGACATGAGTCTAATTAACGTTAAGAAAAGAAAAGAAAAAGAAAGAAAAAAACCTTATAAGATGATGTAATATAATCACGCGCCAACAGGTAATTACATTTGTAGGTGAACGTATTCAATAATACATAGTAAAATCTTGAGGTTCAGGGATTTCATTTTACTTAGTTTTATTCAAAATTGATCTAGAGAAAAGAATTCACCATCGTGATCTTAAAACTGCCTGAAAGAATTTAGTTACTAATCCTTTCTTTTTTCTTTTTTTTCTTTTTTTTTTTTTTTTTTTGAATGAAAGACTAATTTTTGTAATTTAGTCTTGTTCCTTGCGATTTTTCAATTAAAAGAAACGAAAAGATGACAGACTCAAAGTTTAGCGAGTTGGATAAAAAAAAAAAAAACATATATGAAAATAAATTAAATGAAATGAAAATTGAAGATATAAAAATCAAAAGTACGTATATGTAGAATTACGTAAGCATAAACTTAAGAAGCGCGTGGAGTAACGGTTATAGGCGTGGGAAATGGACAAGATGAGACGAGTTCAAATCCTGAACTAAAGCTGTTTGTATTTCACGTTAATATTCGTTAGGAAAGGTATGAATCCAACTATTCTCCCTATAGCTATGGGTAAGAAGTAAAGACAACTGTGCTCTTTAACCTTGGTTGGGTAACTAATCTATCAGATGGAAAAATCTGAATTCAAACTTATTCAGCTCCGCTTAATAAATTGACCTTGTGTCATATCCTGATCATGGTTGGTATATAATATATATATATATATATATATATATATATATACTAAAACTGTGAGAATGAACTTTTATCTCCTAAACAGTGTTTAGTTTAATCACACGAAAGTTATACTAAGTTATTTCTTAGTTTTAGGATTGAATTATGCTTGAAAAAAATTCCATTTCAATTGATTCTAATTAGTTGTAATTTGCAATTAAGTAAAAAAAACTGACCCGTCCCTGACTTAATATTCTACCTATCACTTTCTCCCTCTCTATGTATCCAATGAACAATCTACACAATGATTTGTTTATAGTGCTGAAAGCTTGGGTTGGACCAACCGCACTT
>CM042158.1:31048580-31063580 GCA_023376005.1 Doryteuthis pealeii | reverse complement strand
GTACCTGTTAGGGTCCCATCTATGGGTTAAATAGAAAACTTGAGTTTATAAACAAAATTGTATCATCCATTAAAAATGAAATTATTTCAAAAATTCGTCAGCATTAAACTTTTTTTTTACCAATAGAAGTATTCAGCATAAAATAACCTAAGGGGTTGACATGCCGTAAAACCCAACCAACCAAACCATATTTGCAAACGAAAAGCAATGCAATCAAGTAAATGCCTAACCCAAGGATGGAGGTTAGATAATTATCTTAATTATTAATTGGGGTGGAAGTATTTTCTCTGCCCATCAAATTAGACTGTAATAATTGCTACGTTATTCTGTTGTTATATATTTTTATTTGCTTTATAAAAACTTTTATTAAGGTCCCCGAATTCTTTAAACAAAGTTTTTTTCCGCTATATAAATATAAGAGTTTTTGGGATATAAGGTGTGTGCTAGTTCCCGGCCTAGACTTATAGACTAGGCTAGATCATGTGGTCTATTCCTTAGCCAATCACTGGCCATACTGCGTGACTGATATATTACTTATGCGCTGATTCTTTCTCAGTATACTTTCGACCATTGACGAAGGTACCTAGGATTCTCTACCTGAGAGGATTACAAAAGGATACGGTAGCAGAGGACCCTTTACCTAGAATCAACTGGCCAAGGATGCCCCTTAAAAACTTAACAGTTTGTAGCTATTGTTTCTATTGTTGACTGGTTCTGGTTCTGCTACTGGTCTGGTTCTTCAAGATGCCGGTCTAATTATGCCAAGGTTGCTATTAGTATTCGGAGACAACGCGAGGCATAACTCTTTTTGTGATCACGTTTTTAATAATTTCAGACCCAGAACATTTTCAACCTCATGCAGGACGTCTCACGATTTAACTGACTCTAAGCTAACTGAAACTTTTTTCCCACAGTCTGCGTAACTGGAAAGAAGTTTATGCAAAGATTATCTCGTATCAATCACCTAACGCCAGAGATTTTAAATATCAAAAACTTTTAATTCAAAATCTGTTTCTACACTAACCGTCTAAAAACGACGGTCCTCATCAATATATAACACTAACGTATTTCTAAGTAAAATAAGTAAAGTCGACGGGGTGGCCTATTGTCGGTATCAGCCAGACAGCGAGGGAATATATCCCCTTTTCCCTAGCGCTAGATCAAGAGAATTGTTTTTGCCTCTGAGGTGTAGTACCACACCTACCATCATTTGGTGAGGGTTGGCATTGAACCAGGAACATTGTGAATCCGAGTAGGATTATCTACCGACTGAGAATGCCAATAATTTTAAAACAGATCTATTTAAGCCAAAGTTGGGACCTTAACAAGTACTACCACTCTGGGTCAGAGTAAACTTGGATTAATGACTCAACACTGCCCCAGAGCACCAGAAGTGGAGTCTCACCATCCGCCACATTTAGTGTCATACCGTGGCAATATTAAATTTATAAGTTTCTAACAAATATTTTTCCCGATACAATGGATCAAAAATATGTCGAAATATTTGGAATATTTGCAATATTTTTCAATTACCATATCGAAAAAAATAGTCCAGTTGAAATGCATTTTCTTGGCCTTTCTTCGGGTTATATAACAAGAAGTGAAATTAGTAGAGACGTGATGAAAGGCTGCAACCATTTCTAATTCATTTATTGGCAGCAAATTGATTTTCTGTTAATAAAACAATTTACATTGAGAGAGGCGATAAATAAAATGGGTTTTCCAAGACAGACTATTGAAAATTGTTATGGAAAATAGTTTTTTTCTAACTGAATTAACGTTTAGAGAAATCTTACGATTACCAAGTGAGATAAATTCAATAAGGAAACTGACTTTCTATCACTGGTTACAATGACATTAGGAAGCGGTGGACAAATTGGAATACATACACACACACACACACACACACACACATACATATATATATATATAATATATATATATATATATATATATATATATATATATATATTCGTGTGTTTGTGCGTAAGAGAGAGAAAGAGAGGGGGAGAAGATTGATATGTCAATAATATGACGTAAGTATTGTCAGTTGAAGATTTTATAAATCAAATCCTGGATCTGTGTTATTTGGAAAGAAGTATTTTATATATATATATATATATATATATATATATATATATATATATACCCAGGAACCCCAAGGTTCATGTTTCGATACCGGTCCTCGCCAACCTAGTGTATGTGTAGCACAGAGATCTGTGCGGTAAAGTAAGGATCTGATGCTAGATGAGGCACTCCACCTCAAGGAAAAAAACAAACTCCTTGATCTAGCACTAGTGAAAGGAGATAGAATCCCTCGCTGTCTGGCTGATACCAACTTTAGACCACCCCGGCGACTTTTCGAATTTTTATATATATATATATATATATATATATATATATATATATATAGTGTGTGTGTGTGTGTGTGTGTGTGTGTGTGTGGTGTTCACGACCCTCCGCTAGAGGTACCTTAGCTGGCTTGTTCATGTCAAGAGGATGGAAAATGACCGCATCCCCAAAGACCTTTTGGATGGAAAATTAGTAAAAGGCGCCCGATCGGTAGGTAGACAAGGTCTACGCTTCAAAAGAAATCTGTGCAGAACAGATAAGGATATGCCACGTTGACCTAAACCCCTGGGAAGTAGATGCAGAAAATCGAGGGGCCTGCTGTCTGAATATTAAACAAGGTACGAGGGTGAGAGGATAGTAGCCCCCACAGGAAAGATAACCAGAAAGAATGAAAGAAAACAACAGCCCCAACAAGAATCACTCTTTATGTGTAGCCAGTGCACCAAAGACTATCATTCAATGGATGGCCTGCTCAACCTCTTGTACAGATACAGATAAAAAAAAACGTTTTGGGACACTACGCCATCGTCCTTAATAAATGGAAATGTGTCAATACCAAACACACACACACACACACACACACACACACATATATATATATATATATATATATATATATATATATATATATATATAGAGAGAGAGAGAGAGAGAGAGAGAGAGAGGGTGTCACAGAAGTTATGTATTATCCAGGTTTTGAAGAACAACACCTTTAGTTATTTCAAAAACATATTCATTGATATTAATTGTCGCAATTAATTTTCTATCTCTCAATTTGAGCATTTATTATAATTATTCTCAATAACAGTGATTTGAAATCAACAGAGGTGCATTTTTGAAAACCAGGATGGTGTGTAACTTCTGGGACACCCTGTATATATGGGGAAAATGGGAATGAAATGAATCCGACAGAATGAGGTAAAATAAGGAATGAAAGAACAAAACTCAGACGAAAATGTTTAGTATATTTTGCTGGAACGTTAAGTTCTGCTTCCTCAATAAAGGTTTGAGGAAGCGGGACGTATCAGCAAAATATACTACACACTTTTGACTGAGTTTTGTTCTTTCATTCCTTATTTTTACCTTATATATAGACATATATAATATATATATATATATATATATATATATATATATATATTATAATAACAGGTACTAACACACCGGGGTGAGAATAGACATTACAATTCTATTTTGTACAATATATTTCTAGCATTCTTTTTTTAATTCATAAAAAAGGGTGTATTTGGGGTGCTGGAACATATTAATGACATTATTTTATTAGTTTATTTCAATCGGGAAAATTGATTTGATAGACGAGAGAATTGACATACGAGTGCAACGAATACAGCTCGTAACTCAAGTAATTAAACATTCTCATTTCGTTTCCATGACGATTAATATCTTCTTCAACGCGCATGCTTGAAAATAAATATATTCACACCCTCCACAAAGTCCGTGTGCATTTTTAAAATATAAATTTGTGGCATTGCACATAGACTTTATGGACACTCAGTATACATACATTTACTCACGCATACACGTTTGACAGTGCTATTTTGATAGGCATCTGTACATCTATGGATGCACATAGGCACACACATACATACAAATATACAGAATACATGTTCACTAATTACGAGAAAACATGTTTGCGTTGACAGTTTACAAATATCGATTAGGAAGAGATTTTTTTGTGTCAATGTGATTCAATAATTGGTCCTGTTTTATTTTCTTGTCTTTATGTTTATAAATTGAAATCTTTTTTCTTCTTTTTTTTTTGCTATCTAATTAGAACTTAAAATTGAATGGTTATCATTGGCTTTTTTCAATGTATGCCCTGAAGCGCTTAGAAACGGCCCAACTTGTGTGTGTGCTCCAAAAAAGAATATAGATGATTTATAATTAGATAAGATAACCCTAGGTAAATGTTGTGAGGTTTGAAGAATTGTTATGCGTCGTGTTATTATGTATGTATCATATAGACGTCTTTGACTCAATCGATACGGGCATTTCCCATAAGAATCACTAGGTTCCGGGTTCGATACCCGTCCCCGACATATCAACCCAGGAGAGTTGCATATCTAGTGTAAGATATTCGCGGGAGGGGTGGGGCGAGCAGAAAATAACGGGATCCTCATTATCGCCATAAAAAACAATAATTCTGGGGCTTGTTTGAATAGACGAACAGACTGGAAGTCACAGACTTCTTCAGACGGTTTGTCACCAGAGTTTATGTGATCTATTTCTCAGACGAAGTGTTGACCCCTTAAATCAGCGGTCCCCAACCACCGGGTCGCAGGCCATTAGGAACCGGGCTGCACAGAACGTTTGAATTTAAAAAAAATTTTTTTATTGATTATCAGTCTAAATGTTGATGTTTTATTTTGAAAAGTGACTTCTCTGCCTCATTATTATTATTTGATTCACTTGTTCACTCTTTTATATAGAAATTATCAGTATTGTCACTTGAATCGAGTGTTTTATTATAAGTATTTCTTATTAGAAAGGATTTTCGTTCTAAAATAAATATTTTCGTTTACAGAGATGTTGTTGATTATTAATTTATGAACAAAAGGTTGTTTATTGTCTGTTGATGTTTGCATTTGACATAAGACCACTGTAGATGATTTATTATTAGATTACGTCATTAATGATTATCGAGCAAATGAAGGCCGGAGCATATGAAGACCGGTCCGTGAACATATTCTCTTAGATGAAAGACCTAATGTCAGTATCAGCCAGACAGCGAGTCTATCCCCTTTTTACTAGCGCTAGACCAAGGATATTATTCTGGCGTCTGGTGTGGAGCGCAACACCTACCATCAACTCCTTACTTTACCGCACAGATCCCTGTGCTACTCATACGCTGAGTTGGCAAAGGCCGGTATCGAACCAGGAACCTTGGAATTCCTAGCCGAACGCTCTAGCGACTGAGCTAAACCGGTCCTAAACGAATAAATATTCAATGGATGATATAGATTGATGGATGGATGAAAAATAATATTGGAAGTGATAGAGATGAATATTAGTTAGAAATATTGAAAGTCGGAACTTTAATATCAGAAAAATGTTAAATCAATTTTGAATGGATGGCAAATCATTTTCAGATTATGGAAACCAACATGGGAAAAGAAACAAAAGGAGAAATATCAGCGCATGTATGAAAATTTTTTTTCTAAAGGAAAGGCATGAACTGATCTGTTCTCTATCCTCCCCCCAGCTATGAGTAAATAACAGTGTGGGATGCGTTATTTACCCTTGATTAGGTAATCAGCCTAGGAGAAGGAAAAATGAATTCAAACAGGTTTATCCGAATTTAAATTATTGAGCTTGAGTCACATCCGACACATGGGGAATGTTTAGTCTCTACCATGTCACAATCTGATTCCCAACATGATCCTCAACATGAGGACATATTATATTTCTGCAGCAAAAAAGTGTGCCGAACAGCCGGTGGTCTCAAACTTCACATGAAAGTTCACAGTGATGCGTATACAACACCTGTCAACTCAGTCAACACCGATCGTTATGTATACCAGATATGTTCTAAGTTATACAAGACTTTAGCAGGGTTGAAGAGTCATGAACGAGCTCACAAACGGACAATGAATGAAGGAAACCACAAGTTTCCTAGTTCGATACCGTTCCTCGCCAACTCAGCATATGAGTAGCAAAGGTATCTGTGCGGTAAAGTAAGGAGCTGATGGTAGGTGTGGCACTCCACCTCAGATGCTAAAAACAATCTCCTTGGTATAGCGCTATTGAAAAGGGGATAGATTCCCTCGCGGTCTGGCTGATACCGACTTTAGGCCGCCTCGACGACTTTACTTTTTACATATTGAACTATATTTTGAATAGCTCTTAAACCACACGCTCTTAAATCGAATGCTGTGATAATTAAATCATCATACTGTGATATATCAACAGGTCCCGCTGTCTCGTAATTGTACTAGTAATGCTTCTAACGGAAAACTTTGTACGCATCTCTAATTTCAAATGACTTTTCAACACTAATTAACGTTTCCTCGATATTTCATGAAAAGCATCGATTTTGTAACGTTGGATGCTAAACATTATACGCGACAGCTGCAACATCAGTTGAGGCAGACGAAGTTTAAGCCATTATTTACAATAACACCTGCCTTTTCTTTTATATATTGTTTTTTGTTTTGTCTTATTTTTTTTGTGTGTGTTTTTCCAAGATGGCGCTAGAGCCATTTCACGCACGACCCACATGTGAGGCGATACATTTCACACATAGGAAAACCAGATAATGAGCTGCCTATCGTTCCCCAAAGCAACTTGAAAGATTTAATGCCGAGTACATTACATAAATAAGTACATTCTGACCCAAAAAGCCTTTGCATACATAAATTCACTACTTGTCTGTCGTCATTGTTTTAAATTAAGGTGTCATTGAATTGCATCTCTGAAGAAATAGCCGACAACTTCTGGTAAATTTACGTCTATTTCAAACGATTATTTTATGCTTCCATCGTATCAGCAGTTAAGTGTATTCTTACAATATATCTCATCATAATGGAGATTCGGTGTCTATCTTTAAGCAACACTACGTAACTGTTTAGGTCACAATACCTCAGGAAAGTACATTCAGGAATATGTCATTTATAGTCACAAAAATTAATACATCGAATAAATCTTATTCATTAACAATGTCTCTATGAACATGTGAGTTAGATTTGCCTCAAAACAGCCCACGTTATTAATGCGTTTTAAATCCTGCAATAAGGATTATATATCACTGAAAAATCCATGTTTCCATAATATATGGTGTGGTTAATTTGCATACTGGTTTTAACAAGGATTTTAAACGCACTAATAACATGGGCTGTTTTGAGGCAAGTTTAACTCATATTTTCATTGAGACATCGTTAATAAATTAGAATAATCATATGTATTAATGACTGTGTCTATGAATTATATACTCACTGATGAACTTACGCAATTCCTGGGGATATTGTGACATAAGTAGTGACATAGTTTTGCTTACAGAGAAATCTCTAATATCCATTATAATAAGATATACACGGTATTTTGACACAACAGTAAGAGACGTCTAATTCCGAGAGAGTAATCTCGTTTTTATTCTGCCAGGTGAGATTACGGTTACCTACAGAGAATCTGATATTTTGAACAAACAATCCTGATTATGAATAATTGCCAAGCGAAAATAATTAGGATCTTTAAGCAATTTCATTTTGAAGAAAACTATAAAATGAAATATGAATCAAGCAAACAGTAATTGCTCAGCGTATAAAAGTATCCCCTGTTCTCTTTATATCTGTTATCCTGGGTGTGATATTCTGTATCTTTCACTGATATCTTATTCTGCCTTTGAATATCAGCTGGTTCTGTATCTGGGTATCTTTGATATTCTTATTCTCGTAATTATGAACTTTTGTTTAGTAAATAAGGGTGTCCCAGAAAAAAACAGAACCCACAAATTTTGTAATAAAACTGTTAATTTTAACAAGGGGGGTTTAGTGTTAGGGTTAGGTTCGGGGTTTGGGTTAGGGTTAGAGTTTGGTTTAGGGTTAGGGTTTGGGGTCTGTTTTTTCTGGGTCATCCTGTACAGAAAAAAACAGAACCGAAATTATTTATTTATTTTCCCATTAAACTAACCCGAAACCCTAAACCCCAACCCTAACACTAAACCCCAACCCTAAGCCTAAATCCCCCTTGTTAAAATTAACAGTTTTATTACAAAATGTGTGGGTTCTGTTTTTCTGGGACACCCTAATTTACTAAACAAAAGTTGATAATTACCCTTATTCTAGTATTCTGAGTTTGTCGATTCTGAGTAACTGTGCAGGGTAACTGGCTTCTTCTCTGGTCTTCTATGTTGTTGAGTAGCTGGTTTCTCTATTTTTTCCTTGGACTTTTCATCTTGTCTTGAACTTCTCTCTTGGGTATCTTTTGTTTTGTGTCATTGCTTAGTTCTTGATCTATGAACACAAGACTATCCTCTTTTTTTATAGATGCCTTTATTTATTTATTTATTTATTTGTTTATTTATTAAACCTAAATCAAACAAGCTCGCGTGCATAATTTTACCTCAAACGGACAGACTGACATTTCATCTGTCTCATCTTGTCACCCAGTCAAATCTGATTTTCTAAACTAGGTTTCTCTCATCTCATTCATTGATGAACAAAGGGTTAAATCTTGTTAATAAACTAGGTTTCTCTCACAAAGGGTTAAATTTGTTAATAAACTATCTCATTCATTGAGATGTACTTTTCTCTAACTCTGTGCTTTTCCATGATGCAGTTATGTTAATTTTCACAACACTACAATGATCTTTTCTTAGATATTGGTATTCTATTCTCGTAATTATGAACTTTTGTTCAGTAAATAAGGATGTCCCAGAAAAAACAGAACCCACAAATTTTGTAATAAAACTCTTAATTTTAACAAGGGGGTTTAGGGTTAGGGTTAGGGTTTAGGGTTAGGGTTCGGGTTCTGTTTTTTCTGGGTCACCCTGTACAGAAAAAAACAGAACCCAAATTATTTATTTATTTTCCCACTAAACTAACCCTAAACCCTAAACCCCAACCCTAACCCTAAACCCCAATATTTATAAATCTTTATAAACTTATTTATGAACACAAGACTATCCTCTTTTTTATAGATGCCTTTATTTATTTATTTGTTTATTTATCAAACCTAAATCAAACAAGCTCGCGTGCATAATTTTACCTCAAACGGACAGACTGACATTTCATCTGTCTCATCTTGTCACCCAGTCAAATCTGATTTTATAAACTAGGTTTCTCTCATCTCATTCATTGAGATGAACAAAGGGTTAAATCTTGTTAATAAACTAACTCTGTGCTTTCCCATGATGCAATTATGTTAATTTTCACAACACTACAATGATTTTCTCTTAGATATTGGTATTCCTATTCTCGTAATTATGAACTTTTGTTAGCAAATAAGGGTGTCCCAGAAAAAACAGAACCCACAAATTTTGTAATAAAAATCTTAATTTTAACAAGGGGGTTTAGGGTTAGGGTTACGGTTAGGTTAGGGTTGGGTTTTGGGTTGGGTTGGGTTTTTGGGTTAGGTTAGGGTTCGGGTTCTGTTTTCTGGGTCACCCTGTACAGAAAAAAAACAGAACCCAAATTATTTATTTATTTTCCCACTAAACTAACCCTAAACCCTAAACCCCAACCCTAACCCTAAACCCCAATATTTATAAATCTTTATAAACTTTGTAAGGTACTGTTATATACGCACTTATGTCTGGGTATAAATATATTATGGAGATGAATCCGTTTGGATTCTATTCTATTCTCGTACGAGATCACCCGTGTTGTGACCTCATATTTGATATTCTATTTCTTCTGTATTTACTTCCTGTATTATGAGAGTAGTTATTTCCGTGGCTTCTTCTAATATGTGGGCTAAGCCAAGATTTTCATAGTTTGTTAGAGACAAACTCAACGTATATTTCACATATATATTAAAATTAACAGAAAAAGTTGCCAGGGATTTAACACTGACAAATTTTTCTGTCAATTTTAATTCATTTCATCCCCGTGAAAAATTATTCATTTTTAAATCACTGGCAGCTTTTTCTGTTGATTTTAATTCCTTTTATCTCTGTTAAAAATACATATTCTTCAATCACTTGCACCTTTTGCCGTTAATTTTAATTAATTTCATCCCTGTTAAAAATATTTATTAAGATACAATGATTTGAAATTAACCGAAACAGGTGTCAGTAATTGAAGTGACACCTGTTTCGGTTAATTTCAATTCATTTTATCCCTGTTTAAAATATTTATTCTTCAATTACTGACACCCTTTGCTGTTACATCACTGTTAAAAAATATTTAATTCTTCAATTACTGACACCTGTTTCGGTTAATTTCAATTCATTTTATCCCCTTAAAAATATTTATTCTTGAATTACTGACACCTTTTGCTGTTTATCTAAATTAATTTCATCCCTGTTAAAAATTATTTAATTTCTCAATTACTGGCATCTTTTTCGGTTAATTTTAACTAATTTCATTCCTGCTAAAAAATTATTTTTTCAATCACTGGCACCTTTGTCTGTTAATTTTAATTCATTATCATTGTGAAAAATTAAACGAACACAAAACTATTTAACATAAAAAGAGCAAAAGACAAAAATACTAACGGCACAAAAACACCGTTAATCCTCTCATTTCTTCGTTTGATTCCTTTTCGTTGATTTTTTATTCTAGCCACAAATATTCTCGCTTGCAAGTTTCTAGTTTCACTTTCACTTTCAAAGTCAGTTTATCGTCCATTCAACTTGATGTTGTTAACATTATCTTTTATTGAGGCAACCGATCTCTTCGTCTCATAGAGATTATGCTGTCAAATTTGAATAATCTTTTCGCACTAGCAAAGGGAAATTAATTACAACCCGTCCACTTTGATTTCCCCCCCCTCATGAATTCACTGACCTCATAAATTTTAAACACAATCCATAATGTTCTCAGTGCGAAATCTTTGTCCTATTCTCAATACCGCAAAAGCTTCTTCTAGTTTTGCTTTTAGTTTGTTCTTTTATCATTCTATTGTTTGGTTGTTATTTTCTTTTTCACTTTCACGTTCCTTCCACTGGTTTACCTTCTTTGTTCTTTAACAGTTTCTTTCACTCTTTCAATCTATATATCAATACTTGAAAAAAAAGCGAATAAAATTCAGAACCTCAATTAAATAATAGAGCATTCCGTTTTTATTATAAAAAAGAAACGGAGGAAAAAGATGATATTACACCGAAAAATATTATAAGAAAAAGAGTAAGAGAAGATAGAAAGAGGAGGTGCGCGTGCGGAAGCGATAACGCTAAACTGTTTCAATCAATACATGAGTAATTGTTTTCTTTAAAAGTAAGATAGTTATCATCTGTTGCAAGATGATAACCGTCTGGTCAAAAATGAGACCGTCGAAATCGTCCAAGATGAAATGCAGAATATCAATTTTAATTATCTGGTGTTGCTTATCTGCAGAATTATTATTTCTTATGGGTGTCGTCACGTCAGCTAAATAATGGAACATTCCGTTTTACTATAAAGAAAGAAATGGTAGAAAAAGGACATGCTATACAGAAAAATACAATTAAAAAAAGAATGAAAAAAAGAAAGATAATAGGGGGAAAGATAGAAAGGGTGAGTTCGCGGATGTGGTAACGCTAATCTGTTTCCATTTGTTACGTACTGAAGGTTTTCACGTACCAAATCGATATAATGTTGTATACCCTTTGTTCACTTCTTACTTCTAGTCGTCTTTTCTTCTGGCCGGCTTTGCTATTCTGATCGTCTTTGGTCTGGAATCTTCTAAGGTCTTCTGTTGCTATGTTCCTGCTGGCTGGTCGTCCTGGATTCATTTCTTAGTCTTGTTACCAAGACATTCATCAACCACAAGAACATTTTACTTATATAAACTTTTATTTCCTTAACTATACATTTCACGTGACTAAATATCTGACTAACATAGCGCGCGTGAGTTCCAGTTTTAGGCAGAGCATAAAATGGCCGCTGCTCTGCCTGACGTCTAACTGCAAACTGGGGACTCTGAAAAAGGTCCCACGTGACTTCACCTATTCGGCGGGCTTCTGTAATTTTCCATAGAAGGGCCCGGCCATGGTATGAAAGGGATCATCCCCTCAGAATTACAGGGGATTATAATAATCTTATGCAACCGCATAGATTATGTAACACATTAATCATGAAAAGATGAAAAGAAGGAAGGAAAGAAAGAAAAAAAGAGTGACAGTAAGAGTCGAATCAATATTATTCTACTTTTGACTAATTTTACTATTTCTCAATAGTTCTTATGTAGCATATCAAACGTTGTAATAATTTGATTATCATAGTATGGTAAATCCACAGGTCCTGCTAGTTTTTCCTATTTGTCTTCTCTTTTCTTTTCTTCTCTCGTCCTTGTTTACTGGCCTCTCTCCTCTTTTTATCTTAGTATTATCTGCGTTATTCGGACTATTGTCCCCATCTTCATTGTTACTTGTACAACGTTTCGGCCGATATACTCTCCGGCCTTCTTCAGGTATTTCTTCTCGGACTCGGGAACCTTCTCGGACTCGGGAACCTTCTTTTCGAACTCGGGAACTTTTTTGTCGTATTCGGGAGCCATCGCGGAACTTTGAACCTAACCCTTTATTTATTCCACGGGGGTATCCTGTTCCCATTCCGCTAACCATAGCTGGGGTAGGAGTTGTGTTAATTTATTATTTTTCTAACGGCTTTCACTCAGGATTGAACTCGGGATTGATTTGGCTAGAATATCTACCTATTTTACTTATGTTTGATTTTTTACCTAGACTCATATTCTGTTTTATTTTTCTCAATCTGATCTGGGCTACTTAATTATGGGTTCCCATTTTCTATGCTAGATCTACTTAATGCAGATTATACTAATCTTCAAGCCTCATCTTTTTATCTTCTTCGTCTTTTTTGTCTTTTTCTTTTATTACACTTCTTCATATTCTTCTTCGTTTTGCTGCTTCGTTTTTTTGTATTACTATTTTTCTCCATTTTATTCTTCTTTCCTTCATTTTCACATTCGTTTTCTTGTTTGTTTTTGTTTTTTTATCTTCATTCGTTTTCCTTCCTTTCTCTTCTATATTTTCTTCTTCATATTACCCCCTCATTATCACTTTCATTTTCCTTCCTTGCTTTTTGTTTTCTTCTTCGCTTTCCTTCTTGTTTTTCCTTTATTTTACCTTTCATTTTCTTTCCTTTCTTCTTCATTTTCTTATTAGTAGTGCTACTTTACACTTTAATTTTTCCTTCCTTGCTTTTCATTAACTTTTTCGTTTTCGCTCTTTTTTTTTACCTCGACATTCATGTTCGTGATATTTTCTGTCCTCTTCTTCATTTCTCCTTTTCTACTCCAATATCTTTTTTATTTTTTCCTTCCTTTTCATTTTCTTTCGTTTTTATTTTTACTAATAAATATATGCACCCTTCAGCTGCAAGTATTTAAGTTTAATGTAATAAAATATTCTACTGAATAGAAAGGCTAATGAAACTAAATAAGAATACAAATAAAAAGAGTTGAAACAGAGAGAGGCATAATTGAAAAATATAACAAGTAGAAATTACTCTACCATCACTCTCGTCTTTCATTGCTAATTTTTTCTAATTTAACTATTTAGTTAAAATTGGAAGTAAAGAATAAAATTACAGTTTTTTCTTCTTGTTAATAGATTTATTTTAAAAAATATACCCGAGATTTTTGCTCTTATTCAATAAGATAAAACTTGAGGAGTAATGTAGTTTCGGTTACAGGCAGAAAACACACAATCTCCATTATAAAAGATTTTTCCTAAATTGTTTTTCCTCTTTCCATTTTACTTCCATTGTTATTCCCTTTCGTTTTATTTTACTTATTCTTTCTCCATTCCGCCCCCCTTTCTCTCTCTCTCTCTCTCTCTCTCTCTCTCTCTCTCTCTCTCTCTCTCTCTCTCTCTCTCTCTCTATCTCTCTCTCCCTTCACAATATTGCCATTTCATATTTCTTATTATCAGTTTCCTCTGTCAATATTATATTATTTCCATATTACTCATTTTATTTATATTTTTTCCTCCCTCTCCCTCCCACCCTTTCTATATGTCTCTCTCTCTCTCTCTCTCTCTCTCTCTCTCTCTCTCTCTCTCTCTCTCTCTCTCTCTCTCTCTCTCTCTCTCTCTCTTTAGAATACTTATTATACCTTGGTGAATTTATTATTTCTTTTTATCAGTTACCTCCCTTTCTTATATCAATATAACATTATTTCCATCTTCCTCAGTTTTAGTTTTAAGTTTCTTCCGCCCCCTCTCTCTCTCTCTAATATTTGTTATACCTTTGTGAGATCCTTTGTTCTTTTGTATCAGTTACCTCCCTTTCTTCCATATTATTCATTCTATTTATATTTTTATCTATCCCCCTCTCACTCTTTTTCTCATTCCCCTTTCCGCCTTATCTCTGTCTCTGTCTCTGTCTCTGTCTCTGTCCATCTTCCTGTCTCTGTCTGTCTGTCTGTCTGTCTCATATAACATTATTTCCATCTTCCTCAGTTTTAGTTTTAGATTTTTTTCCGCCCCTCTCTCTCCCCTCTTTCTCCCCCCCTCTCTCTCTCTCTCTCTCTCTCTCTCTCTCTCTCTCTCTCTATCTCTCTAATACTTGTTATACCTTTGTGATATTCTTTGTTCCTTTTTATCAGTTACCTCCCTTTCTTCCATAATATTCATTCTATCTATATTTTTATTCATTCCCCTCTCACTCTTTTTCTCCGTCCCCTCTTCCTCTTCTCTCTGTCTCTGTCTCTTAATCTGTCTGTCTGTCTGTCTGTCTCTCTCTCTCTCTTTAGAATACTTGTAATTCCTTTGCGATTTTACCACATATTTTTATCAGTCCCCTCCCCCCTTCACATTAATTCCGCCTTAATTTTTATTTATATTTTTCTGCAATTTTATACAATTTTTATTCGTGTTATCTATCAATTCATCTTCAGCTGTTATTCTATCATCCAATTATCTATATTGATTTAAAAGTTTTTATTTCTTTTTATTTTACAAATGTGTATTGTATATTCTGTCGTCAATTCATTGTTAGAAAAAAAAAAGAGTTTAACCTTCAACCCGAA
>CM042158.1:31008580-31041080 GCA_023376005.1 Doryteuthis pealeii | reverse complement strand
AAGGATATTCATTTTGGCAGGATTTCGCTGAAAAGCTGCTTTACTACAAAACGAAAACTTGTGGAGCGAAAAGAAAGGCTGATGAAAAGAAATGAATATAATCAAAGAAAGCTCCAAGACAATACGGCACTCGAATGAACAAACGAAAACAATTTTTTTCTACAACGCACACTTATGTATTGAAACCTTTGAAAACAAGAGATAAGCTCAAACATGCTGTTCAACTTCCGGCCAAGCGAAATCTGCTCAGATCAACGAAAGTTTGCTCAGCCGTGCGCAAATTGATTGATTGGACTATCGTGCGAGCCTTTCTTTTTATCGGATGATGGAGACAGATTCTATTTTCGCTGTCTTCAGTTTGGCTTTCTACTAATTCTTATTTTTATTTTTACCCGCCATTCAACGTATGGATAGGATATTAGAAAAAAGAAAAATAAATTCAACGTTTTTCCACAAAAGCCAAAAGAGAAAGTGAATCAGGACACCCTTCAGCCTCCTCCTCCTCTTTGTCTTCCTCCTAATCACAGCATCTTATAGAAATTCTAAAATTATTCTTTCTTTTTAGCATTCTTGTATAACTCGATTCGTCTCTCTTCTTCATCTCTATCTTTTGTTCTTTTTTCAATTAAATATGCTTCTGCTCTCTTCTATTTATTATAGAACCGGTTTAGCTCAGTCATTAGTGCGTTCGGTTAGGAGCCACAAGGTTCCTTGTTCGATACCGGCCCTTGTCAACTCAGCGTATGAGTAGTGCAGAGATCCGTGCGGAAAGTAAGGCGCTGATGGTAGGTGTGGCGCTCCATCTCAGACGCAACAACAATCTCCTTGGTCTAGCGCTAGTAAAAGGGGATAATTTAGGTCACCCGTCGACTTCACTTTTGACAAAAGAATAATAGCCAAGTCTTTAAAAGTTTCATATTTTATATTTATAATTTTATGTTCATATATTCTTCTTCTTCTTCTTCTTCTTCTTCTTCTTCTTCTTCTTCTTCTTCTTCTTCTTCTTCTCTTCTTTCACGTACTTCTTCTTCTCCTACTTGTACTTTTTCTTCTTCCAATTCTTCTTCTTCTATTTTTCTTTCTTTCTTTTTTTATCTCCTTCTTTCTTTCGCTACTTACTCTTTTCATTTTTGTCTACTTCACGTTACCCTTTCTTCATCATCTTTCTATTAATACACTTCTTCTTCTTCTTCTTCTTCTTCTTCTTCTTTCTTCTTCTTCTTCTTCTTCTTCTTCTTCTTTTATATTATATTTTCTAATTTCTAATCTATTCTCTTTCCTTTATTTATTTATTTCCGTGATCATTAAAATAAATCCGTCAATTTAAAGACTGTTCCATTTTTTTATAATCATGTTACATTCAATCTCACCGTCTGAACGTCTCAAACAAAAATACATTGTCTTTACTTTGCTTTAAAGACACACAAAAAAACAAAGAAAAAAAAGACAACTAAAGCAGAATGTGTGACCTAAAAGATTCAGTTATGGATTCATTGATAATGACAAAAAGAGATATGTTTGCTCATGCGTGAAGTTCTAGAAGCCAAAAACTATTCTGATTTTATTTGGAATTTTAAAAAAAATCCAAAATGGTAATCCTTTATTTCAGTGAAGATAATAAGAAAAGCTGACGATAGAATCAAATCTCCTATTTTGAAAAGTTGCAATTTTTTCCAGCATTCAACCTGAGAATGTCCAATAAAGAAATAAGAAATCAAACTAACTTCTTGTTTAACAGTTTTACTTGACCAGCTTTAATTTGATACATAAGAGAACTGTAAAAAAAAAAAAAAAAAACAAAAAACAAAAACGAGTATGTGGAGGCGCGTATTGAACTCGGGTCAACGATTCCATTTAACCACGAGTCTAACGATTATGACAATCGTTAGAATCGTGGGAAATGGAATCGTTGACCCGAGTTCAAATTCTAGGAAATGTTGTTTGTTTGTTTATTGATTTTAACGGCATATCAATCCGTCTTGTGTTATCTCATGCCTAACGGTTATGAATTTATACATATCGTGTATTTATATTTATACATTTTAGTAAATGGTTTTAACAATGTGTTAGCATTATTGGGGATTATATTGTATGGTATTGATTTGTTTCATGTCTATATTCTATGGTATGAATTTATTTCCCTCAAAAAAAGAGAGAATATCCTCCATGTTGAAATTTACAAACAGATCTTTCATATTGTTTTCTTTAAAATAACGCTTTCTGATGTGAGCAAAAAACCTGCATCCCATGAAAAGGCGGTTTGCATTTCACATACCCTTGGGAAAGGTATGAATCCACATATCCTCCCTCACTGTCTCTGTCTCTGCTTTTTTCTCCTCTCACTCTCTCATCATGAACGAACCTGTAACAAATAAACTTCCGAAAAGAAATTTGTGGTGTTTATTTCATTCTCTATCAACGGTAGATTTTGGAGGCGTGTGGCATTATGGTTAGAGTCGTGGGAAATGGACTCGTCGACCCGAGTTCAAATCCTAGACAAGGCTGTTGGCATTTCACATACCCTTGGGAAATGTATGAATCCATATATTCTCCCTCGCTGTCTCTGTCTCTGCTTTTTTCTCCTCTCATCCTCAACGACCTGTAACAAATAAACTTGCGGAAATAAATTTGTGGTGTTTGTTTTATTCTCTATCAACGGGAGATTTTGGAAGCAGGTTGCATTATGTTTAGAGTCATGGGATATGGACTCGTCGACCCGAGTTCAAATACTAGACATGGCTGTTGGCATTTCACATACCCTTGGGAAAGGTATGAATCCATATATTCTCCCTCTTGCTATGAATAAGATAGTAGGACAGACTGGTATCTTTAACCTTGGATATGTAACTAGTCTAGGAGAAGGAAAGCTGAATTTTAAAAACCTGAAGTCATTCGTTGATTCGATTTTCTGGTATTCATTATGCACCGATTATATCCTATCGACTGTGCCAAGAAAGTGCGGATGGTCTAACACAAGCCTTCACTACTATAAACAAAGCACTGTGTAGGTTATTCACTGGATGAACCCTCATGCGTTGAAATTGACGAGTGAGTCCATTTCCATTTTTCCATAAAACGAATACAAACACTGACTCCAAATGGCTTTAACATCAAAAACCGCTTTGAAATGGGACATTTTATCTATAATAAAAATTCTAACCATGTTTGAATATAACCAATAGTTGGCGGAGTGGCCTCTTGATGCTATCAGCCAGACAGGGGGTCTATCCTCATTTTGCTAGCGCTAGACAAGGGAGATTGCTTTTGCAGAGGAGAGGCGCCACACCTAACGTCAGCTCCCCAATTTACTGCACATATCAGATTACACAATCTGTGTTACTTATGCGCTGAGTTGGCGGAGACTGGTATTGAACCAGTTATGTTGCCTTAATTTTGTCACTAGTACTCGCCAGCGAGAAATTCCGTGCCACGTGATGGCTATGACCGTGAATAAAGCCTAAATCACAAAACTCCCTTTTGTCTGTGTGAATATGATGTTATTAACCGTTAATTTTTATATGCTCGTTTGTTTACGAAAGTCAATCAATTACACATGCATTGATCACGTCATTGGCTTTCGTAAACAAACGCGCATATAAAAATTAACGGTTAATAACATCATGTTCACACAATCACTATACACTTAACATCTTTCATTTTGTCCCTCACATAAACATTACTTAACAGTGTCCTGAAGATGGTACAATATACCGAAATACTTAAGTATTGACGCACAAAAATGTTTTTTTCTTATCATAACATCCTGTGTTTGATATATTTTTAAAATATATTCTTCTCATATTGTCGGATTAATTTCCCTACCGTATTCCATATATATATATATATATATATATATATATTATATATATATATATATATATTATATAAGCATGTATACATATATATCTATATATATAAACATATAACATACATCTATACGAGGAGAGAGAGAGAGAGAGAAGAGAGAGAGAGAAGAGGAGAGAGAGAGAGAGATAGTCAAAAAGTCATGCCATCTTTATTTTATGTGAAGTCTTTTAGAAAACTAATGCCTATATTCAGACCCTAATGAGGCTCAGAGCAAGGATCTTAAGCATTGACACATAAAATTCTTTCCCCTGGTCATAACATCCTGTGTTGTTTATATTTTTTAAACATTTTCTTACATATATTATATATTATATATATATATATATATTATAATATATATATGTGTGTGTGTGTGTGTGTGTGTGTGTGTGTGTGTGTGTGTGTTGTGTGCGAAAAAAGGAATTGAATCCGACAATATGAGGAAAAATGAGTAAAGAAAAGAAATGTAGATGGATGAAATGAATTTAATCGTTATCACATTAATCGATATCACTTACACATGTGTTTCGGTCAGTTTATGTGTGTGAAAATATTTCGCACACATAAACTGACCGAAACACATGTGTAAGTGATATCGATTAATGTGATATCGATTAAAATTCATTTTATCCAACATTTCTTTTCTTTACTCATTTTTTCCTCATATATATATATATATATATAATATATATATATATATATATATATATTTATATATATATGGTTGTGTGTGTGTGTGTATACACATATATATATATAAATGAAAATAGTCGAAATTTTCTATCTTCCATAAAGATTCATCAATGTCCTTGGGAAACAAATGCCACGATAAATAATTGCGTAAATATAAAACATCAATAAATAATGTCTGAAATAGAATGAAATAAAGAAGAAAAAAAAAAACGAATTTGGAGGTTGGTAAGGAAATGGAAGAAAGAATAGAAAGAAAGAACAAAGAAATGCTCGCCAGGAAAAAAAAAAGCAAGGCACTTTAGGTTTTTTTAAACGACAAAAACATTCAGGTAAGTAAAAATGATGAGAAGCAGAAGCGGAAAGCAAAAACTATTTCAAAAGCTGAGGATTCTTTTGAAAAAAAATCAACAAAAAAAAAAATATATATATATTAGAAAATAGATCGAATCAGTCAGGGGAACGTCTGAGCGTTTAAAAACTTTAAGAAAAAAAAAGAAAAAATGGCTTCGTAAAAAGCAAGCAGCGTCGTTTAAATGAATCCTAGTTTAAGTGAAATCGCAGGAAACCTTTTTACTTTTCGCATGAACGCCGGTACAGGAAAGTAAAGCCACTCAAAAACTATTAAGTCAGGAGACATTGTTTTATTCCGATAAAAAATGACAAACAGTTCATATAATTTGCTCAAGAATTCCGACTAACAGACTCGGAAAAGTTGAGTCCTGATTTGTTTATCTCTTACTTATTTAAAACATTGTTGATTAAAATTTCGTGATATTCGACAGTTTGTGAGATATAATTCTAACACACTGAATCAACTTTCGTAAGAATATTGATGCTTAATTAATGATTTCATTCGTTCGACTTTGATCATATAAAGGAAGAGTGGCCGGTGGGTTTTTCCAGTGCCACTGTGGTGTAATGGTTAGAGTCGTAAGAAATAGACTTGTCGACCGTAGTTCAAATCCTGAACGAGGCAATTTACATTTCACATAGCGCTAATACCCTTGGAAAATGTATGATTCCAACTCTTCTCCCTCCAGCTATAGGTAAATAGTAGGGCTCAATGGGCTCTTTAACTTTGGTTAGGCAATCAGTCATGAAGAAGGAAAGCTCTGAATTCAAACCTGTTAAACTTCACTAAATGAATTGACCTTGTGTCACATCCTGCAGAGGGGTTGGTAGATATGTATAAAGGAAGTGCGGTTAAATCTATGGACACCAAATCTTCGGTAACATTGGACTAAAAAAGTAACTGAAAAAAGTGGAAATACATGTTTGGGCATTTTAGTTTGGTAAATCTAGTCCTGCCACTTGGAACAGTCTATAAATATAAGTTGTTATTTTTTGCACACCTTATACCCAGAATAATTCTACAGGTTCGATTATTTTTTGTAACGTTTAGTTCTTAATTTCCCGTTAGTTACAGTGATAAAAAAATGAATGAAACTGGGTTATTTCACATATTGTTTGAGATACGCCTGTACTATTAAACAGCGCTGAGGAGCGTCGTAAGTTATGTTATTATTAACTGGTTCATTAGGGGGTTTAGGGTCTTTCAACAAAATACCCTCTCGCCAGTTAAACCTCATCAGAGATGATCAAACTCTAATGCGCTACCCGTCTTGTCCAACGCTAAGAGAACAAGTGGCTTTAAATAGAGTTTTGCCAACGCAGCTCTCGGCTTCTGTACATCTGGTTGGTTAATGCTAAAGCCAATCAGCGTTCAGAGTAGGTGTTAAAAAGAGGTTCTTGTGGCTTAGACGTTTCTTAAATAATTCATCGGCATGGCTGGGTCTACCGGTAATGATTGTTAGCAACAATTATCACCTGATCTGATGTCGATCTCTATTTGAAAACATGGCCAGACAATGTCAAGCGGTAATTGGCGCTAATGGATACTCTAGCAAATATTAAGTGGCCATAAATTGTCCTTAGCTGTCATAAACACCATCAATTGTCATCCATTGTACAAAATCAAATTGTTTATGTTATCTGTCTGGGTTTTTATTTTCTCCAACAATCATCTTATTATGATGGACATTCATGTCTGTCTGTAACCGAAACTACGTCACTTCTAACGTCACAATATCATCAAGAAAATAGGAAGCGCGTGGTGTAATGGTTAAAGTCATGGAAAATGGACTCGTCGCCCCGAGTTCAAATCCTAGACGTGGTAATTGCATTTCGTTTAGCGATAATATCCTTGGGAAAGGTATGAATCCTACTTTCTCTCTCCAGCTATGGGTAAATAGTAGGGTAGACTAAGCTCTTTAACTTAGGCAACTGGTCTAGGAGAAGGAAAACTCTGAATTCAACCTGTTGAACTCCGCTTAAGAAATTGACCTTGTGTCGCATCCTGCTCGTGCAGAGGGGTTGATATATATATATATATATATATATATATATATATATATATATATATATATATATATATATATCATCAAGAAATACCTAAGTTTATCAATGAGTTTTTAATTTATAGTCAAAATCATTGATACATAGAATAAATATTATTCATTTTCGATATCTCTATCAAAAAATCTGAGTAAGATTTGCCTCAAACCAGCCCATGTTATTTATGCATTTAAGATGCTGGAATGTGTTGTATGTATCACTAGGAAATGAAGGTTTACATAATATATTGTTTTAATCATTGAAATCGTGGTTCTAAAATTCTCAACCAAAAGATGATGTAGCTTTTGTTTTGTTATGACAAAATGTAGATTTTTTTTAACCAGTCAGCCAAAATGATAGACCACTCTTCATATATTTTTTTCAGATTTCCCAGATTAGGATTGGAAAATATGAACCCTCTAATCTTTAATTTTCCAACACAAATATTCGATGGAATTTAGATTGGGTCACCTTCAGCCAATTTTTAGTTTCCCCAACTGGTGTGCTTGTTATATTGGAAAACTCAAGCACATTTTTATCTCCTTAATGGAAGGAACATGTTATTAAAAAAAGATTAGCACCATTTTCTGTGACTTCATGAATATTAAATTCTTTAGGAAGCACTTTATAACCAAAATTCTTTTAACAATCTTGTCTCTGAGATTAACTGAGTATGCTTTTAAATTTGTTTGATGCTCGTATTGTTCCTATAGCTGACATGGGACAGAGGGAAATGTACCACATTTTGAAATTATATGTAAACATAAACTATATTTTCTATACGGTACAGCATCATTCCGACATAACATTCAAGCAAACAAAGCTTCCTGCGTAGGAATTACAGATTCTCCAGACTTTAAAGAAATGTTTCGACTGCTAACACATGCTGTACACCTCTATAAACTTTAATCGTAACAGATTTTGTCTGAAAGCAAGAGTAAGACATTAGCTAGATGGAGCTACCATTATGAGTTGCATAAGTTGACTTGCACTGCACGGGTGACCGTTTAAAACGTGGGAGGTATTTCCGAAAAAAGATCGGACGGTATTTCCGAAAAAAGATCGGACGGTTGGTATTTCCTGAAAAGTGTGGTAAGACATTAATTATATGGAGCTACAATTACCACTTGCACCCAGCAGTTAAAATTAACACAGTCAAGCAAACAATTTTGCACTGGAATTTGCAATACTCAGAGAGAAAGAAAGGGTGAGACAGAGAGAGAAAGAGAAAGACAGGGACAGAGAGCATATATATATATATATATATATTAAATATATATATTCTTCTTCTTCTTCTTCTTCTTCAAGTTTTTTTCATGTTCCTCTTCTTCTTCAAGTTTCTTCTTCTTCTTCTTCTTCTTCTTCTCTTCTTCTTCTTCTTCTTCTTCTTCTTTCTTCTCTTCTTCTCCTTCTTCTTCTTCTTCTTCTTCTTCTTCTTCTTCTTCTTCTTCTTCTTCTTTTCAGCAGCTATTTTTAAGGCGCTTGGTGGCGCCACATTCGCGGTCGTTATTGACAAAAGAGGTGGGTTTAGGGAGACAAGCATGCAATAACAATGAATTGGTCTCTCAAATATATATATACATTAAAGAAATGGATACAAGAGAAACCTACTCGAGTTTCACCATAAGGATCTTCAGGGTTAAATCCACTGAATTAATCGAGGTACGGAATAATTGCAGCCGATTACACGCGTGTTCATTGGTTAAGAAATGTCTTATTCAATGAACTCACGTGTAATCGGCTGCAATTAATCGGTACCTCGATTAATTCAGTGTATTTAACCCTGAAGATCCTTATGGTGAAACTCGGGTAGGTTTCTATTGTATCCATTTCTTTAATAAATTTGCTCTACTTTGTATTGAGCACTTTGTATTTGTTTTATCGCGGACTTAACCCCTGGATTCTGTGCACCTCCAACGATCGTGCCCATATTCACCGGTAAGCCACCTTTTATTTATATAAATACAGATATATATAAAAGTAAGTAAAGTCGTCGGGGCGGCCTAATATCGGTATCAGCCAGACAGCGAGGGAGTCTATCCCATTTTCACTTGCGCTAGACCAAGGAGATTATGTTAGCATCTGAGGTGGAGCGCCACACCTACCATCAGCTCCTTACTTTACCGCACAGATCCCTGAGCTACTCATACGCTGAGTTGGCGAGGGCCGGTAACGAACCAAGAACCTTGCGGTTTCTAGCCGAACGCTCTCTCTCTCTCTCTCTCTCTATATATATATATATATATATATATATAGAGAGAGAGAGAGAGGGGGGGACAGACAGACAGAGAAGGAGAGGGAGAGAGAGAAAGAAAAGATAAGTTATAATGACTTCAGGTTTATCACCCGTTCTACGAAATGCTTTCATGGTCAATATGTTTGTCTCAATAAGCAAGGTCGTTTTCAGTTGGTGTAGTTATTTACTAAGCTTCACATAGTGTAGCACATTGCCAGAAGTATGGGATTCTCCCTGAGAATAAACACTCTAACAATGGTCTGCTGGGCTTGGCTTGCAAACCATTTCCCCGAGCAAGGCTCCCTCAATTAGAGTTGGTGCAGTGTCAATTTATTCGTACTGTTCTTATATTCGTAATGCTTCAGTATATATAGAAACCCTGCATCTCATTTCGCAAATGTAAAAGTTTAGAGATAGTTTAAAACGTGCGAGGTATTTCCGCATCACCCTGAACTAATACACCTACGTGGCTTTCTATCTTTCATTCTCATACAACATCGCTAAAATCATTTTCCCATCTTCTGAGCTTAAAGATTCCTTTCGAAATCGTCTTTCTATTGTGAGATATTAATACCACGTGTATTTTAATCCCATTTCATTCTCTGTAAACTGCACAACCACTTCCCAGTGGGCGTTTTAATATTGAAAGTATTTTATAAGCTAATGTATTTATCAATAATCGCGTTCCTTTATTGTACGGCCATTACCATCTTGAAACAACATCTGATTAAAAGTGAAACCTTCTAAATCGTTCAAGATGAAATGCAAAACGGTAAATCCTGATTATCTGGTGTTAATTAATCACGGAATTCTTATTTCGTTTGAGTGTAGGCCATTCTGTTTCCATTATAAAGAAATAAATGGAAGAAAAGGGAAACACTACATAGAAAAAAATATAATAAGAAAGAAGTAGGAGAAAGGTAGAGAGAGGGAGGGGGTGGATGTGCGGAAACGATACTGCTATTATGTTTCAATTGAACTTAATGAAAAGATGAATAGCAGGAAAGAAAAAACAAAGAAAGACTTGAAGCAAGATTATTATACTTTTTACATATTGAACTATAAGCAATAGCTCTTAAGGGAACATATCAAACATTGTAATTATCAAAGTATCATAATGTGGTATATCCACAGGTCCTGCTACTTTAGATTGTTTTCCCATCTTCTGAGATAAAAGATTCCGTTCGAAAACGTCTTTCTTGGCGGGTTGGTTGATTTTGACGGCATATCAACTCTTCTGGGGTTATGTCATGCCTAACGGTTAGGAATTAAAATATATTGTGTATTTATATTTATACTTTTTTAGTAATTGGTTTTAACAATATGTTAACACCATTGGGGATTATGTTGTATGGTATTGATTAAGTTCATGTCTGTTGTTGTACCGGCCGTTCCTACAGTGGAGAATATACACCGGTTCTCACTATAAATAGTGAGACACCGAGTGAAAAGGTTGTACTGTTACCGTTTAACGGCAAGCTAGCCGTTCCTGTACCATTATTGTAAATACAGTTGTCTTATTTTACCCTACCTCGACTTGACTTCTTTTTTACTGTTGGATTAACATCACAACATCTATATTCTATGGTATAATTTTATTTCCTTCAAAAAGGACAGAATGTCTTCCATGTTGATATTTTCAAACGTCTTTCTGTTATGAAATCTTAATGCAGTTCTTCACTGCCGTGTATTTTAATCACATTTCATTCTCTGTAAATCGCACAACCCACTTCCCAAGGGACGTTTTCACATTGAAAGTATTTCATTGGCTAATGAATACACATTCACAAAGAGTCCGCTCAAAGTCTTACCCGACAAGGAAAATCTACTTTCTCTTAATTCACGCGTGCAACATGTTTGAATGAAGAGGTGCATCAAAAATCAATAAATTTATATTGATTTATCGACCGACCTAAAACCCTAACTCGGTGAGCAAGGCATTGGTCGGGAACAAATTGGTGCCCAGGAGTAGAATTCGCATCGAAAATAAATATGTATTGAAAGATACTAAGGAATTTTCAAGACAGGTTAGGACAAGAATTAGGATTCTTTATTGGTGATTTTATTTTCGTAACATAACATTGTGGGCATTTTGCAAGATTCGCTTCAGAAGTTTTCGATAAAATTATCTCTCACGGCAGAATTCGTGGAAGTTCAGAGAGAATTTCAGATATAAATTAAGTTACTTTATTCATCAAATAGTGTCTATCTGATGTGCTGATTCACGCAAACATATAATCGTCATTTTATTTATAGAAGTTATTCGTGAAATATTTACTTACTCACCAGTATATATAAATGTGAGTCTTGTATTTACTATGTGGTTATGTAATGGTTAGCGTACTAGGAAATGGACTCGGCGGAGCAAGTTCAAATTCTGGACGAAGCTGTTTGCATTTTGCTTAGCTCTAATACCACAAAGTCTACATTTACTATTTTGTTGGGTCTTATCAATTTTCGCTTTGAGATAGTTTGTCCTTATGACATTATTTTGTGTAGCAATTATTAATGATTCCGTTTCTCTTTTGAGGTTTCCTTTTCTTAACCATGTCCAAGTCTTTCCTTGTGCAACCTCTTCGATTTGTCGTTTGAAGTGTCTATACAATTGTTTTCTTCCCATATTGGATTTCTTTTAAGATACTTGTTAGATTCAAATTCTCTGTTGGATTTTGAAATCACCTCACCGATATTATTCTCCATGGCCATTAAAAATATTACCAAGCTTATGTCCTTTTTATTTTAATGAAGAAAAAAAAGTTTTTGTAATGCTAACACGAAATTATTCCAATTAAGTAAAAAAAAAAATGGTTTTCTGTAAATGGTCACGAAATTCACAAAAAAACAAAAAGAAACAAAACAAAACAACTTCAACAACAACGAAGACATTACAATCTAATGAGAAACTTTATAAAAAAATATTCGAAATTTACTGGTGAATTTACTAGTTTCCGAACACGTGATGTACAAAAAATCTGATCATTTCCTTTAGTAAGTCTACATTTATATATATATATATATATATATTATATATATTATATATATATATATATATTTTTGTTTATTTTTTCTGATGATTAAATGATTTTTTCTGAAAATAAGAAAAAAGAAAAAATTGAACTAACATTTTTTTAACCATTTACCTATCACTAGAAAAGATAATTAATATGCTCGGAGAAAAAAAAACAGCTTAGACTTTAAAAACACGCAAAGAAAACTCAGTATTTTCCGAAGTTTCTGGTGAAATTATAAACACTGTTTGAAGGAATCGAATCCTCTTCTTATAATGGAGATTGTGTGCATTTCTGTCTGTAACCGAAATTATATTACTACTCAAATCACAATTCCCTTAGTTATTAACGTCACCTTCTCCATAATTTTATTTTGTTTAAAACTCAATCATTAATACAAATTGTTTTCCATTATTGATAATGTTCACTATATCTACATTAATAATGGAGATTCGCTTCAGTTTTTATCTGTATTAAAAACTACGTCACTGCTTACGTCACTATATCCGAAATATTCATAACATAGAATAAATACACTCAAAATTTGAGCATGCAACATTAGACAGTCCTCATTGTTTTTTAAAACAAGTTTTAATAGATACATCATATATTTATATATAGTTTGTTTTATTTTAATAGATATTCAAAGTTAATAGAACTTAGTTTCAAATTTGATGATTTCATGATTTATGGTTTAAGATCTCCGACATTTAATTTTTAACTTCCACCTCCTCAAGCAATATCTTTCAAAACTATATTTTACATCACCCGGAGGGTGTTTTTATTTTGCTAGTACTAATAACATTTGCAATTGTATTTATATTTCCGCCCTGTCGGCTGGGGCGTTAGAATGCACCGACTGCACCTCTGCAGAGGGGTAAAACTCCCCCAATGGGGCCACCTGTTGGCCGTGGGTGGCGACCCGTGATGCTTAAGGATAGAACCAAGGTGGATGAGCAGTTCCTGACTTGCAATACTCCACTTTGGCCCTATCTTGGGCTAGATAGGCTGGTCATGTCAAGCCCTAGCACCTATATGATTGCCCCACCCGTATTGCCCTTATGGCAAGCTCAACCCCTTTTTATCATATGGGTGCTAGAAGGCGGTGACTGAGGGTCTACATGTCTTGGGAATGACGTTAAACTCTATCTGATGGTTATGTTCCAGTTCTGGAGGTTTGGGGAATGTGGAGCACCCCTTCATCACCATTGCTCCCTGGTCCACTCTGACCCGGAGTGGTAGTACCTGTTAGGGCCCCATCTATGGGTTAAATAGAAAAATGTATTTATAAAAAAATTGTATTATCCATTAAGAATTGATTTATTTCAACTTTATAGGCATTAAATGACCCACGGAGGTCGATATGCCGTAAAACAAAACAAAACCAAATGTATTTATAATTATAACCAAATAGCAGTTTACAGTGTGAACGGGAAGGCTAATTTGTATATCTATATTAAAAATGTGAATGACATGTTTTAAATTCTAATGTCTTAGTATTATTGTTTTCTGATTGTTTGGATTTATCTTATTGAATATGAGCAAAAATCTCAGAGATAAATCTTAAAAGAAATCTATTAACAAGAAGAAATAACTGTACTTTTCTTCTTTACTTCTTATTTCAACTAAATAGTTGAATTTAGGAAAAATTAGCAATGAAAGGCGAGACTGATAGAAGATAAAATTTCAGTTGTTCTATTTTTCTGTAATACCCACTTCTGTTTCAAATCCTCTTATCTGCGTTCTTATTTAATTTTCTTAGTCTCTCTAATTTAATATACTATTTTATTGCATTAAAAATTAAATAAATGCACCATGAGGGTGCATAAATTTGCTAGTTTCTATGATGTACTGTGTGTTTCTTCCTGAGTCATCATGCTACTGAATAGTACAGTATAATTTTCTTTTTCTTTTTTGCAGCCTGATTTAATATTTAGTATATTAATTTTGTCCTTGATACATGGCTTATGAGCAGTTATAAATTATGTGCGTACCTGTAGTTAGAATATTTAATTAATAGTCCGTTAACTTTTTTATGATTCTTCTGACCATCCTTTAGATTTCTAGCGATAGCGCTGTCCAGCGGATATCCTTTATGTTAAGCAGAGCGCTATCCTTAGTAAATAATCCTTTGGTTGTTCCTTGGTGCTCCTCAGTCTTACAGATCCTACGTCAATGACTGCAAATGGACGTCTTTCAGTATCAGTGATTAATTAGTTAACCAACTACGCATTCGGGCTGTTGATTGGCTGAGGTTAAAACAACTTGACCTCGCTTAGTCTATAAATTTAAGTGGTGTATTGCAGCACACCTTATATACAAAAATAATCCAACAAACTTAAAATTAAGGGGTTTCATGGAAAATTACCCGGTAACAGTTAAAAACCTTGACCCATTGAAGGCGCGTGATTGGGCACCATGAAAATAAGTTTTAGTTAGTTAGTCCGAGCCGGCACCATCATGAGAGAGGTTCTCTTAGGGTTCGCAACCCAACCGAGGGGCAATCATGGGCTGGGGAAATAGAGCTTTATTATTAAGAACACCAAGTCTTGTTGTTGTTAAGTGAATATTGAGAACAATGTCCAGCCCAGAATCAACGAAAAAGACCAAGCCTTAAAAGAAACCCAACAGATCACCAGAAAAAATGGCGGCCGACGAGTTAAAAGAAAAAAGCAGAAAAGTAATCAACTAAGAATCACCACCTATCATAACCTATTATCCTCTAATATATATATATTATATATATATATATATATATATATATATATATGTCTGTCTGTCTCTCTCTCTCTCTCTCTCTCTCTCTCATTCTCTCTCTCTCTCACACACACACACACAAAAACTCACACAAACATACGCATACATTTTCGCTCTCTTTCTTTCTCTCTCTCTCTCTCTCTCTCTCTCTCTATATATATATATATATATATATATATATATTCCCTTAGATTCCACATTCTCACGTCAAAACAGCATGTCGTCACCACCTTGTTATCGACTGACTGAACGGTAGAAAATTCTCAATGATTTTAATATATCAGTTGAATATTTAACTCCAACGTTGATATTTAGTTGTTGGTGAATTTCATTTTAAAATACTGGAACCTGATGTGATTGAAGGGAATTAAAAATGCTTTCAATTTCCATTTCTATGTCTACTTCTCTTTTAATTTTCATAAAGTAATCATTTCATTATACACCAGCAAATCTCGCTATACATTTTCGAATATTTTATCTCAGACAAAAATCGAAGCACCTCTGAATATTAAAATTTTAATATTCGTCAGCGATTCTATTAAGAGATGCTGATCAAATAAACAAATAAACAAACATAAATAATAGATTTTTCTCACGCTAGCGATTTTTCGTTGGATCATTGTAGTGAACGTTTTGCTGTGTCATTAGCGAATCTTTTGTAGGAATTATTCAATGAGATTTAATGGAGGTTCAATTCAGTTTTAAATCATACACGCAAAAATAAAACCAAATAAAAAAAAAAGACGTAGCAGAAAATATTTATGGGTAAATCACTAGAGGATCAGCAAAGCATTTGAAAACAATAAAAGAATTTAAAAAATCATTAAAAAATCATTTTAAAAATTATAAAAAAATATTTCGTATCTATCGCAAGTAATTTGAAATGTTTTACGGGCCGGTTTAGCTCAGTCGGTAGAGTGTTCGGCTAGGAATCACAATTTTTAATAGAATTAAGTTCATTCTAAGCAACACACACACACACACACATATATACTAAGTTCATTCTTAAAATTAAGTTCATTCTAACCAACACACACCCTATAAATAACACACACACACGCGCGCGCGCACACATATATTAATGTACATGAACAACGCACGCACGCAAACAGAACACACACCCTATAAATAACACACACACCCTACAAATAACACACACACATACACATGATGTTTGGACTTTGCAAATACACCACACACAACAGGATAACAGGCCACCTGATAGACAGTAAACTTACACACCCGCACCCATAAACAATCAAGCAATATCTCAGACACATATCAATAAAAAAAGAGATCAGATGGTCCTGTTAATAAACAAAAAAAACTTACTTAGAGGCAAATCAAATCTGGAATAATAATTAAAATAAAATAAAAATAAATGATCAGACACACAGACATAAGCACGCATGCACACACACACACACACACACACACACACACACACACACACTTACACACACACACACACACACACACTTACACACACAAGCACGCACACATACACACTTACACACACATAAACAAATCATACACGCAAAAACAAAAACAAATTAAAAAAAAGACGAAGCAGAAAATATTCATGTGTAAATCACTAGAGGATCAGCAAAGCATTTGAAAACAAGAAAAGAATAAAAAAATCATTAAAAAATCATTTAAAAAATTATAAAAAAAAGTGTTTCGTATCTATCACAAGTGATTTGCAATGTTTTACGGGCTGGTTTAGCTCAGCCGGTATAGCGTTCGGCAAGGAATCACAAGGTTCTTGGTTCGATACTGGCCCCCGCTAACTCGGCAAATGAGTAGCACAGGGTTCTGTGCGGTAAAGTGAGGAGCTGATGGTAGGTGTGGCGCTCCACCTCAGATGCTAAAATAATCTCCTTGGTATAGCGCTATTGAAAGGGGGATATACTCCCTCGCTGTCTGGCCGATACCGACATTAGGCCGCCCCGACGACTTTACTTTACTTACATTAGAGATTTAGGGCCGGTTTAGCCCAATCGGTAGAACGTCCGCCTAGGAATCACAAGGTTCCTGGTTCGGTACTGGCCCTTGCCAACTCAGCGTACGAGTAGCACAGGTATGTCGCTATACCTCGGATCCTAAAGTAATATCCTTGGTCTAGCGCTTTTAAAAACGGGATAGACTCCCTCGCTGTCTCGGTGATACTGACATTAGACCACCCCGTTGAATTTACTTTACTTTACATTGGAGATTTACCAGAAATGACACTTTGTAAGGAAAGGTTTGGTTTGATGTGTTTTGATTTGGTTTCTTTTACGACACATCAACTATAGTGGGTCATTTAATGTCGACAGAACTAAATAGAACTATCAGGACCTATGCATATACTAAACAATGATGATTTAATTATTACAACGTTTGATGTGTTTAATTAACAGCTATTGCATATTAGCTATTTACTGTGTAGCATATCCCTTTTCTTAATTTCGTATAATAAAAACGGTATGGTCCATTACTTAAACAGCACTTTAATATAAACATAAATTCAGCGGATAAGCAACACTAGATCATCAGAATTTACATTTTTACATTTCATTTCTGACAATTTGAAAAGTCTCATTTTTAACCAGAGGGTGTTGCAAGAGGATAACGGTTGTACTTTTTTATATAAATATACATATAATCATTATTTGAGAGTTTTGTTGAAAGATCTGGGTTGTTTAGTTTATTTGGTTGGTAATTAAAGGCATAACAACCTTTGTGGGTTATTTGATGCAAAGACTTGTTTTTTTTATATCTTCATGTGTATTAATAAATTGGTAGAAATAATGTTTATTAATTACATGCCTATTGATAAATTGATAGAAATAATATTCATTTTGTATTAATAAATTACTTAAAAAATTTTCTTTAAATTCCTGTGTATTAATAAACTGGTAGAAATAATGTTCGTTAACTTCATGTCTATTAATAAATTGGTAGAAATGATTTTATTAACTATACTAGTACAAAATAAAAAAATATTTTACGATGTAAAATAGATTTTTGAAACATATTGCCTGAAGGGTGGGAGTACAACAATTCAATGTCAGCGAGTTTGTACCCTAAGTAAGTAAAGTCATTAACTTCCTAAAAGGATTAAAAAATAAAACAATTTGCAATGTAAACTTTAAATATGTATTAAAATAAAACAAACTATATATAGATATATAATACCAGTCATCTATTTATTAAAACTTGTTTTAAAAAACAATGAGGACTGTCTAATGTTGCATGTTCAAATTTTGAGTGTATTTATTCTATGTTATGACGATTTTGGGTAATGTGATGTAAGCAGTGACGTAATTTTTGTTACAGACAAAAACCAGAAGCGAATCTCCATTATTGATAGAGATGTGTATTAATAAATACTGCTGGTTGAAACCTATCCATCGCCTTCTAGCATCTATATGATAAAAGAAGATTGGCGTTTGCAATAAGAACAATTTCGAAAATACGTTCAGTGGGTATTACGGGTCGCCACGCACGCCGAATATGTGGACCTATTGGAGAGACACTTACCCTCTGCATAGGTACAGTCGGTGTAGTCTACAGCCCCAGTTCACAGTGTGGTAAAGAGAAAGTTTTACGAAAGAAATCCATAAGACGATACTTCGATACTTTTCTGAAATGAATATTTTGATCAGAATCGAATAAATATCATGTAGATTTTCCGGACTGCTGTCCTCATCTTTATTGTTATATACACAATGTTTTCAGCCAATGTGCCTTCTGTCTTTCTTCAAGGGTTTTGTTGTCGAACTCGGGAGCCTTCGTGTCGTAATCGAGGGCCTTCTCGGAAATATATATATATATTTACCAAACACTCCGCACGAGTCAAAAAGGTCAAAATCTTAAGCAGAGTTTAATAAGTTTGAATGTAGAGAATTCCTACTTGTAGACTGTTTACCTAGCAATGGTTAAATATCCCAGTATGCCCTACTATTTACCCATAGCTGGAGGGAGAATAGGTGGATGCATTTTTCACGGGCATAAGATCTATGTGAAATAGCATGTATATATATATATATATATATATATATGTGTGTGTGTGTGTGTGTGTGTGTGTGTGTGTGTGTGTGTGTGTACCTGTGTGTATTTATGTACATGCGTGTGTGTGTTTTCTCACACTCATATATATATATATATATATATATTATATATATATATATATTGTTTTAATGAGAGCTGGATGTGCCTAGTGCAAGTGAGCATAACTAAAATATACCCTATCTCTCTCCCATGAAATTTAAACCACTTCATCTTGGATTTTTTTTTCAGTAATACCCATGCCTTTGCTCATGCCTGAAGATGCTGCAGTAATTCAATTTAAATAAATTATTGCAATGAAGCAAATTTAAGTTTTATCTTTCATTTATAATATATATATATATATATATATATATATATATATATATGTGTGGTGTGTGTGTATGTGTGTGTGTGTGTGTATGTGTGTGTGTGTGTGTGTAGAGGATAGTATTATGAGAGCATTAGGCGTTAAGTTAGGAAGTTGTTGACATAGAGTAAACTATGCTAGTTAACTATCAGTGTCTCAACAATGAGATTTTTGCAATATATATATATATATATATATATATATATATATATATATATATATATATATATATATATATATATATATATATATATATATATATATATACACTTTTAGAATTAACTATTTGCTTTCATATATAGGTAATTATCTTAAACATATTACCGGAAATGTAATTCTACTTTACTTCCAGATATTTCATAAACCGCATGTCCTCATTAACGTTTCCCCCATCCCACCCCAACACTCACATGTTACTTTACTTACCTGTATACTTACTTACCTATTTGCGATTACTTATTCTGCATATCGGCTGAACTATCAACCTCAATAATCATACAAGCTTTTGCAAAGATCTTACGACTGATAAAGTGGTTATTTCTGAAAAACGTAAAATTGCATTTTTCTCATCGATATGAGAAGAAAATGCTCTCAAAGTAAATACTTTGCCTTAAGCTATTTCTGTTACGAGCAAAAATAAAAGAAAGTGCAGTTAGAGTTGTGCATTTTAATTACATTGAGATACTATACATATGCAGAAAACACACGCACATATATTACATAGACACACAAACACACAGACACACCCATATATAAATATATAGATATACATATATTCACAAACTCATATATAAATATAAATATAAATATATATATATATATACATATATATATATATGTGTGTGTGTGCGTGTGTGAGTATGTGTGTGTGTGTGAGTGTATGTGTGTGTGAAATTGTGTTTTTGTGCGTATATGTCTATTAAAAACAATCACTGCACGCATATTTCCAATGATTATATAAACTCATATATATATATACATATATATATATATATATGTGTGTGTGTGTGTGTGTGTGTGTTTGTGTGTGGTGGTGTGTGCATACTTGCGTATGGTTAAATTTTGTATATGTGTGTAAGAATGTATTACCAACTCTCAATGCACGTACATTTTAATGATTATATAAACTCATACATATGTGTGTGTGTGTGTGTGTGTGTGTGTGTGTGTCTGTGTGTGTGTGTGTGTGTTGTGTGTGTGTACATGTGTATGGCTAAAATGCTGTGTATGTGTGTTATGAATGTATTACCAACTGTTTGTTTTTTAATGGTTATATAAACTCATACATATATATGTGTGTGTGTGTGCTGTGTGTCTTCTGTGTGTCTGTGTGTGTTGTTGTGTGTTGTTGTTGTGTTGTGTGCCGTATGTCTATAGGGAAGCAGTAACAGCAGTCACTGCCGTGCCACATATCCAATGCTTTATATATATTATATAGATTTATATATATATATATATGGTATGTGTGGGTGTGTGTGTGTGTGTGTGTGTGTGTGTGTGTGTGTCTGTGTGTGTGGTGTGTGTGTTACAACAATGATGTATTGACAACAGTCTCACTGCGCGCCACATTTTCCAATGCTCATGTATCCATATTGTATAAATAGTATCTATGGTATATATATATGTATGTGTGTCTTGTAATGTGGTGTGTGTGTGTGGTGTGTGTGTGTGTGTAAAATGTTTGTACATTGTTACAACAACAGTCTATGCGTGCACATTTTTCAAATGTTTTTTTTTAAACGCGGATCCGTAGATATTTCTTTAGACTTACACCTACTTATGGAATACCTGTCTATGTCTATGATATATATAATATATATATATATATATATATATATATACAAATACTTTTTCTCTGATAAAAGCATTGTACATTTGAGAAAAAATGTATACATTTTCATTACTCTCTTGTAAAGTCTTATCTTGTAATCCAGCTCACGTTTCTCTTGAAATCAAATACATACTTTTACGGATCTCTCTCTCTCTCTCTCTCCTCTCTCTCTCTCTCTCTCTCTTATATATATATATATATATATAGCATAATGTATTAACACATATGATGACATTTATCTAAAAGTTCCCTCTTTTTCCCGAATTTGAATCCATGTCCAACAGACTATTATCGTCTCTAATGAATCTTTTATTAATAGCGAAATGCAGTCCATCTAACTGCCTCTCTATTTATTCGTCTGGAATATATATATATATTTTGTATCTGACCCACTAGTCGATTTAAAACCTTCTAAGCTTCGTAAATATTTGAATAGTTTCGTAGATTGCATAAGAAGTGATAGATTTTTTTACTAATTTATTTGAGGTAGCCCGTAGAAATCCTTCGACTATTTAAAAAAACAATAATATCTATGAAGGTGGTTCAAAAGATGCCCTTTGATCAATCGCGAAGCCCTATTGCTCTTATGGCAGCCCCCAACCCTTTTTATGATTTTTGAGCAAGAAAAGTGTGGCTGAAGGGATCTTAGTGATCTAAGTGTGACGTTAGACTACATATAATAAAGTTACCATTTGGAGCGTTGGAGAGTGTAGATTGTCCCTGCATCGCCATTACTTCTAGATTGACCCGGAGTGGTAGTACATGTTAGCGTCCTAACTAGGGATTAAATGGAAAAATTTAAAAATATGTTTAAGAAACAGTCAGAAATTTTCTGTGTTGTCTGTCCTTTTTCTTCCCTTTCTTTGTTTATAATGACGTCACTCCTTGTCATTCAACAGTTTGAGGACCCTTTGCTTGGCAATTCTGGACTTGCAGATGCACAGACAGGGAATGGTAAATTTCCATCTGCATTTGGTTGTTCATGGCGACAAACCTGACTACTCTGCAACCCTGTTAATCTCGATATTGAGCCGCTCAGCTCCTGTGAGGCACGTGCCTCGCCAAACCTGTCTGTTGGAGGCCAGATCTTCCAGGCTTGAAGGTGTGATAGTGCATTTCTTAAGCGTCGTATTCGAACCGCTTTTTGGGGGGAGGGGGACTCATGTCCTTCACGTGCCATCTACGGGTTCGCCATAAAGTATGTTACGGGAGAGTCTGTCTGCAGGCATCCGGATGGTGTGACCCAATCATCGTAGTTGGCGCTGCGATAGGATGGTCTCAATTGGGTCAATACATATTCCACTTCGAATTTCATTATGTGGATAAGTAACACCAGGTAATAAGGATTTAGATTTTGCATTCATCTTAGACGATTGGAGGGTTTCATTTTTAACCAGAGGATGTTGCAAGATGATAACGGTCGTACAATTAAGGAAAACGAGTATCAATATGTAGATAGATGGTTCTTAAGCTTGTTGGTTTTTTCTGGATATAAGGTGTGTGCCAGATGGCTACTTGTACTTATAGACTCGCCGATAAACATGTGACCAACCTATTGACCAACCACTGGCAGTATTCTGCGGCTGATATTATTATTTATACTGGCTGTTCTGGCCATATCTGCACATATTGCTTCAAACCTTCGTGGACAACGGATCATAGGATTATATCACTGGACCTTTGACACTACGTAGGATTCCATAACTTAGGACTTATTCACGTACCAAAGGATTCTATAGTTCAGGACTTACTTACTCTAAGTCCTTTTCAACTGGCCAAGGATGGCGGTCAGAAACTTAAGAAACCTACATGTTTAACCAAATCTATAAATAGAAAAAGATCCACCTCTGACCATTATGCTGAAGAGATAAGAGTTACACCCGCTGAACCCGCCATGAATGTTGTGAAGAGAAATCATCATAAATAAAGACCAAAATTCGATTAGTACCGTTAAGGAACAATATTAATATTATAGATGTATCTGCGAGACTAGCTTGTTAAATATTGCATTAGGACGGGACGCCTAACCGCAACTAAGTTATGTAATTGTTACTGAAAGAATACATATAGGGACCGGGTTAGCTCAGTCGGTAGAGCGTTCGGCTAGAAACCACACAGTTCCTAGTTCGATACCGGTCCTCGCCAACTCAGCATATGAGTAGCACAGGGATCTGTGCGGTAAAGTAAGGAGCTTATGGTAGGTGTGGCGCTCCACCTCAGACGCTAAAAAAACAATCTCCTTGGTCTAGCTCTATTGAAAAGGGGATAGACTCCCTAGCTGACTGGCTGAAATCGACTTTAGGCCGCCCGTCGACTTTACTTATTTTTTTTTACATATCACACAAAGAATAATAAATCGCATATTCAAAGTAACGTATCTGAAGAGGAGTATGACGTATACATCCCCTTTGCACGTAAGGTATATGCGGCGAAATCTGAAATATTTCGATTGGAAATAATGAATAGATAACATTGCATTTGTTTCTTAAATAAGTACCCGAGTGAAGGAAATATACAGAAAAAAATGGCTATAAAGCAACTTGGGATATGCAATGAAAACAAAGGCTGAAATACATTCAGAAGGAAAGACAACGAAGAAAAAAAGAAGAGTTAAATATCCCATTTCAAGAAAAGAAATATTGAGTGAATACGTTTATTCTGTTATCTCTGTAAGTTTAACGGATGGGCGAACGGGAAAGACGTTCTCTAAAGCCAATAATGGATGTTTAAGGACAAGATGGAGAATAAAAAAGAAAGTTAAACTCAATTACTAAAAGAAAAAGAGGGTAAAATAGATTTAATGGGGAAAACAGTGAATTTATAGGGAATTGTGTGGGAGAAATCGGTGAAATAGAAAACATTACCAGAATCTGACAGAATGGATATTTCAAATCACTCTCTGTCTCTCTGCCTCTCTCTCAATATATATATATATATATATATATATATATATATATATATATATTAACTCCCCCCCACTCTCTCTCTCTCTCTCTATATATATATTATATATATATATATATATGTATATATGTATATATATATATATATATATATGGTGGTTGGTTTTGAAGGTTATCACAATGCAAGTGTAAAGAAAAATAAGGCAACTATGATAATAAAGTAAGCCTAATGAGTCAGAGATTATCTACCTAGGTTTCTCCTAATAGATCATCAGGATAATTTTGATGATCCGTTAGGAGAAACTTAGGTTAATATTATCTGACTCATTATATATATATATATATATATATATATATATATATATATATATAGGGGTGTAAATGATATATATTCTTTGGTATATAAAAGTGAAAAATAAGAAATGAGAGGAGGATCTATTGATATTTGAAAAACAGTATATTGACCTTAAAATGTTCCGATTGTTATATATATATTAAATATTTATTTATAATTAAATATATATAAATGTCTCTCATATCTACTTCAGCACTTTACAAATATCAACAGTTGATGTTTTTTATTTATTTATTTATTACGTGATACAAGAAAGGTTTCATACGTTTCAATTTCATTAGAAAAGAATTAAAAAAGAAAAGAAACGCATTTCCTGTTTGAAAGAACGTAATTAGAAAACGGTGCATGTACAATTTAACAATATTCAAGACGTTGTACGTAATTTGAAATTTGAAAAATAACAAAGGGGTTTAACAGGTTTAAATTCAGTGTTTTCTATCTACGAGACAGTTTGCTATATAAAGGTTAAAGAGCACAGTCTATCCAAGTGTTTACCCATAGTTGGATATATACCTTTACAAAGTGCTATATGAAATGCAAGCAGCCTGGTCCAGAACTTGAATTAAGTCACAGTGACCATTTCCTACAACGATAATCATTACACTTCCTGTAGTGGTTGTTGAATTGTTTGATATAAGGCATGGGGCAAATGGTCACTCCTAAATATAGACTCGTTGACTACCACGTGACCTGGGGTAGATTTCTATTGTCCAATCACTGGCACTGCTGCTGCTGCTTCTGCTGTATTAATAGAGGCACCATTCTGAGCTTATTTCATTGACATTTGGATACTCTTGGACGTAGGACTTACAAAGAATACTCTAAAACCGGATTCTTATTGGCTTGCTTACTTACTTATTACATCTGGAACCTAGGATGCCGACCAGATACTTAACACAGTAGTGCCAATACTTATTCGAGTCATAAATGTGTATTTTATTTTCGCTGAAGTTTTTAGCTGAGGCTTGATAATTTGGATTATTTGGATTATTCGGACTATTTCCCTCATCAATATTTTTATCTGGACAACGTTTCGACACATGTGCCCCTAGCATCTATATGATTTTCCCAACCATACTGCCCTTATGGCAAGCCCCAACCCCTTTTTATCATATGGGTGCTAGAACGCAATGACTAAGGGTCTACATGTCCTGGGAATGACGTTAAACTCTATCTGATGGTGAGGTTCCAGTTCTGGAGGTTTGGGGAATGTGGAGCACCCCTTCATCACCATTGCTCCCTGGTCCACTCTGACCCGGAGTGGTAGTACCTGTTAGGGTCCCATCTATTGGTTAAATAGAAAAACATGAGTTGATAAACAAAATTGTATTATGCATTAAGAATGAATTTATTTCAAAACTTTATCGGCATTAAATAACCCACTGAGGTTGATATGCCGTAAAACAAAACAAACCAATCGACACATGTGCCTCCGGCCTTGTTCATATATTTCTTTTCGGACTCAGGAGCCTTCTTGAACTCGGGGATCTTCTTTTTGAACTCGGAACCTTGTTGTCGTTCCTGTGTCGGAAATTATACCTGTTCTTAAAAATTGCATTACTTTTTGACTCACCCTGGTAGCAATGCTGCAATATTATTTCTCAAAAATCTGCCTGAATACATGTGCCCAGAGGATGCATTTTATTTGCTAGTATTTATAAACTAGCAAATAAAATGCATCCTCCGGGCACAAGTATCTAAGTTTTAATATAACTATATAATATGTTGAATTAGAAAGACCAATGGAATTAAATAAGAACACACAGAATATTACATTTATTTTTATTTTATTCTAATTGATTTCAATATGAAATTTATACATAGGATTTCTTTTAATATGTTTGAGAATATTAGTAATCAATAACACTAAGTGATTATTTATTATTAGACGGGTTTTCTAAAACATGTATGCAAATCAGTCACACCATATACTATGTAAACATTAATTTCTTAATGATATATAATACACATTTAATGCACGCATAGGAAGGGCATGGGCCGCTATAAATAAATTATCGGTCATATGGAAATCCAATCTCACAGAGGTAAAGAGACATTTCTTCCAGGCTGTTATCGTATCAGTGCTTGCTGTATGGCTGCACCACTTGGACAATAACGAAGCGACTTAGAGAATAAACTAGATGGGAGCTGCACAAGAATGCTGCGGATGATCCTGAACAAGACTTGGAAACAGCACCCCACGAGAAAGCAGCTGTACGGCCACCTGCCCCATATCACCCAAACCATCCGAATAAGACGGACAAGAAACGCGGGTCACTGCTGGAGAAGCAAGGACGAACTCATAAGCCATGTCCTCCAGTGGAAGCCGGCACATGGGCACGCCAGTGTAGGCAGACCAGCAAAGACGTACATTGATCAGCTCTGTGCGGATACAGGATGCTGCATAGAGGACCCCCCGAGAATGATGAGCGATAGGGACGGATGGAGAGATATTGTCATGGATATCCGTGCTAACAGCGCGACATGATGATGATGAATGATGATGATGATACACATTGCAGGATTTTAAACACCTTGATAATATGCGCGATCTCAACTAGGCTTTTATAGACATAGTTAATGAATTAGATGCTAATCAAGAATAGATAATGATTATTTAATAACCATTGAGGATATAACGTAAATAACTAAAGGAATTGTGACATTAGTGGTAATGTAGTTTTTGTTATAGACAGACACATTATATGGCTTATAATTAGATTTTTCTTTTTCTTTTCTTTTTTCTTTCTTTGCACAAAAGAAAGGGAGGAAGAAAGAGAAGACAGAAATAAGACCTTAACCTTTTTATTCCTAATGGCTACAGTACATCTGGTAACTTGCTGCCAAAATTCACAATATATATATATATATATATATATATATATATATATATATATGTGTGTGTGTGTGTGTGTGTGTGTGTGTGGTGTGTGTAATATATTAATGATTTGAAGGCAATTACAATGCGTATAAAAATACAAACAAAAAGATGTTATTTTTATCTTATCTATTTCAAAGTAGAAACTTCATCTTCAGAGGTGAATATCAGAAAATATCATTTTCTGAATATCAGAAAATATCGTTTTCTGATATTCACCTCCGAAGATGAAGTTTCTACTTTGAAATCGATAAGACAAAAAATAATATATTTTTGTTTTTATTTTTTATACGCATTGTAATTGCCTTCAAATCATTAATATATCATAACATACTTAACAATGCTTCAAGCAAATTACCAATTACTTATATATATATATATAATATATATATGGGGCGGTAGCTTGTCAAACACTTATAGGAAACTTATTTATACTTTCTAAAACATTTCTTTCATGTAAAAGTTTCTCCTGGCAATGACCTAAGATCGAAACTAGGTAAGAATAGTTTAAACAAAAGTAACATAGAAGAAATATTCCTTGTTTGTCTTATCACTTTTTGTTCATCTTATATTATATATATATATATATATATATATATATTATATATATAATAGAACATATATACATATATATTAATAAATATGTAAAAATAAATATATCTATGTATGAAGATAGGAGGGTTGGAGTCAAATCCAAAAGTAAAAGGAAAAGTGAACAAAATAATAATGACTCAAACAAGTAGAAGTAGGAGAGAAATAGTTCGTCCTTCTTACGCGAAGAACATCTTGCTTTATTCAAATTTATTTATCTATGTATATATATATATATATATATATATATATATATATATATATACAAGTTCGGTTAAACGCCACAGACAATTCAAGTCTGGGGTTTTTCATGGTCCTTTCAATTTTTCTTGCGATCTTTTTTTGTGTTTGGTGGAGAAGTTGTAATAGTCCACCAAATCCTTTTATTCGAGCGCTTTCGGCTGGTTTATCAGCCATCATCAGGTGGGGAAAAAACTTAACATCGTTTCCCACCTGATGATGGCTGATAAACCAGCCGAAAGCGCTCGAATAAAAGGATTTGGTGGACTATTACAACTTCTCCACCAAACACAAAAAAGATCGCAAGAAAAATTGAAAGGACCATGAAAAAACTCCTCAGACTTGAATTGTCTGTGGCGTTTAACCGAACTTGTATAAAAAAAAATGCTGCCGAAGTATACATATATATATATATATAATATATATATATATATATGAGTATGAAAAAGATGGAATGAATATACATATATATAAACTTTATTCAAATTTATTTACATATAAGTATGAAAAAGATGGAATGAATATAGATATATATAACTTTATTCAAATTTATTTATCTATGTGTATATATATATATATATTTATATATATATATGTGTGTTTGTGTGTGTGTGTATGTGTGTGTGTGTGTGTGTGTTTGTGTGTGTGCGTGTCAATTGAATATCAAATATTAAATAACATGAAGGGAATATTCCTGTTTGTGCTATAAAAGTTAATCTTAAATATATAAATATTAAATTCTTTTCCGATATTAAATCAATTTAACAATGGATATCAAACCATTTAAATATTATTTTTGTGAAATATGGAGATATTTTGAAAAACCCGTTCTTTGTTTAATCGTATATCACGCACACGCACACACCACACACACACACACACACACACACACACACACACACACACACACACGTTCACGATCACGATCACCTTATCAAAATAGCAAGCCAAAACATTCAGATGACGAAATCATCACCTTGTATTTAAAATATCTTTTTGAGGTATGTGTTATCAGGGATTTGGCAGAAGATAGTTACCTGAATCAAATTGAAAAAACAAAAAGAAAAAAAAAAGAAAAGAAATAAAAACAATTCTCTGGATAAACAAAGCAGAATATACCAAAGTTTAGAATCAATCTCCAAAGCTCCGTTCCCATCAGACATTTTTTCAGATTTTCTACAAGAAACTCAAAGAAGAGTTATTTTCTGGGACTTTCACAGATTATAAACAATGTTTAACAGTTGACTATATGCTAGACAAATACAGAGAGAAGTGCAAACCAGATGGGATAAAAGATTTTTTGAAAACAATAAAAGATGATTTTTTAATAAAAGCCCGTATCGGGTGGGTTTTATAGATGGTCAAGCGCGCAGTCGCACACGCACGCACGCACACTCACGAGCAAACACATGCATACATACTTCTCATTTTTAACAAAGATAACACGACACTACGTAGAATATTACCCATAGCTGGGGGGAGAATACTTAGATTCCTAACTTTCTCCAAGTGATTTGCGCTATGGGAAGTGCAACCAGTCTTGTCATAGATTTGAACCCGGGTCATCGAGTTTGTTTCTTACAACAGCAACCCTTGCGAATTGAGCGCCTCCATAATTAGGCATAGTTTAAACTTGTGGGTATAAGATTGTTTGAGGTGTGATACTTCCAAGTCTCTTCGAGAATATTTCAAAGATGAAGGATGAAGATCGAAAACATGAAGAAGAATAAAGTTAGAGAAGAAGAAGAAGAAGAAGAAGAAGAAGAAGAAGAAGAAGAAGAAGAAGAAGAAGAAGAAGAAGAAGAAGAAGAAGAAGACTGTGTAATCTTATCTGCACAGTAAAGTAGGGACTTGGAAGTAAGTGTGGCGCTCCACCTCAGCAAAAACAATCTCCCTGATCTAGTGCTAGCAAAAGGGGATAGACACGATCTCTATCCAGCTGATACCGACAATAGGCCACTGTGCTAAATTTACCAACAACTTTTCGTCGTTATTCATTAGTATATTTGATTGTACGATATACTGGATGTATTTTGTGGGGTCTCACATCAGTGTGGAAATGCCCTGAAACGGTGCTCATTCTCTCCTGATGACCCCAAAACCAAAAACATACCAAATAAAAAACAAACAACAAAACAATCATGGATTTGAAATTCTCGGTTGTTCTGTTAATAAATTTAGGAGCATTCTACAATCCTCTCGCTTGAGGACGGACTTACAGGATTACCAAATCTTTACCAATACTCAGAACGGAACTTACAGGATTACCAGATCTTTACCAATACTCAGGACGGACTTACAGGATTACCAGATCTTTACCAATACTCAGGATGGACTTAGGATTAGCAGATCTTTACCAATACTCAGGATTTACAGGATTACCAGATCTTTACCAATACTCAGGACGGACTTACAGGATTACCAGATCTTTACCAATACTCAGGACGGACTTACAGGATTACCAGATCTTTACCAATATCAGACGGACTAACAGGATTACCAGATTTTACCAATACTCAGAACGGACTTACAGGATTACAGAACGGACTTACAGGATTCAGATCACCAATACTCAGGACGGACTTCAGGATTACCAAATCTTTACCAATACTCAGAACGGACTTACAGGATACCAGATCTTAACCAATACTCGATTACGGATTACAAATCTTTACTACTCAGGACGGACTTTTTCGGATTATCAAATCTTTACCAATACTCAGGACGGAATTACAGGATTACCAAATCTTTACCAATAATCAGAACGGGCTTATAAGATTACCAAATATTTACCAATACTTAGGACAGATTTATAGGATTACCGAATTTTTACCAATACTCAGGATGGACTTACAGGATTACCAAATCTTTACCAATACTCAGGACGGACTTACAGGATTACCAAATCTTTACCAATACTCTGGTCGGACTTACAGGATTACCAAATCTTTACCAATATTTAGGGCGGACTTACAGGATCACCAGATCTTTACTAAAACTCAGGGCGGACTTACAGGATCACCAGATCTTTACCAATACACAGGACTCTTTATCAAGGATCCAATTCCACTGGATAAGCACACTTGCTTAAGGCCTCCATGATGACCCAGAAGATTGTAACGAACATAACAAAACAATTATGGATTTGAAATTCTCGGTAGTTTTGCTAATGAATCTAGAAGCATTCTACAATCCTCTCGCTTTCTGGTGAGTTTAAGTCACTTATCAAGTAATGTCTCTTTTCTACTGATTCTATTAGACCAATTGGCATGCGTATTATTTTGCCCATAGCTGGGAAGAAAAATATTGATTCATTTTCTTTCCAAACCCTCAGATCCAAACGAAGATTATATCAAAATTATTTAAAGATGGCGTCGAATATTTTTTGTTAAAATGGCGACGCTTGAAGTGTGATGCATTTTTATATTGATATCACTGTGATATCGACTATTCTTTTTTTTTCTCGTAGAAAAAAAAAGGAAGAAACTCTATTAAGACACTAACAAAAAGAAGACATAATACCAATGTATATAACTAAAAGAAACGATTAGAGTTTATTTTTCCGTCAATATTTCTATTCTTTTTCTTTTCAGAAATCATTTATCCCTTATGTCTATACTACAAGAATATGCCGCCTCGCAGGGCATAAGTTAATTTAAGTTTTAATGTAATGAAATATATTAATTAAGGAAGACTCACAAATTAAATAGACCAATATAAAAGATTACACTTATTTTAATTTATAAGCAAGAATATGAGCCCTCCGAGGGCACTAGTATTTAAGTTTTTAATGTAATTAAATAATTTTTGAAAGGACTCACAAATTAAATAAGAACCCATTTTATAAAAGATTAACTTATTTAATTAATACTAGCAGAATTGAGTCGTGTCCGCAGGGGATTAAGTATTTAGTTTTTAATGTATTTAAATAGATATTTTAGGAAGACTAACAAAATTAAATAAGAATGCATTTAAAGAATGACACTTTATTTTAATTAGTTCAAAATTTTAACCTTGTCTATACATTAATTTTTTTAATGAGAAAGTCATTAATAATTAATATAAGAATAGAGCTTAACTTATATTACGTTTTTATTTAGTTTTGTTATTTTTTCTCTAATTTATTAATAATAGGAGGTTGTGTGTTTGTACTGTCTGTAACCCGAACTATATTACTACTAACAAACTTCACAGTCATATCTCCATTAAGTTGTTACATTACATTCTCCATTATTTTATTTTTATTTGACACTAATGAATAGTAATTAAAATTGTTTTTAACTTATTAAGACTGTTTTGATCTGATCCTATCATACTTAAAAAACGCAATTGTAATTTTAATATACAACAAAATAGTGTGTGTTAA
>CM042158.1:30974919-31008480 GCA_023376005.1 Doryteuthis pealeii | reverse complement strand
AAAAAGAGAGAGATCCGTTAGATAGCATTACTAGTACAAATTACGAAGACAGCGGACCTGTTGAATATACCAACAGTATGATGGATTTAATTATCCACAGCGTCACCAAATACTGGTTCAATTGCTCTGACAACAAGGCCAATGTAGGGGAGTTAGATTGTGTATGTTTTCAAGGAAAGTAAACCAGTCAAGACCAGTTGCCCCTAAAATAAAACTTAAAAAAACCAAAGGGCTATAACTTGTGAAGATATTTTACAGTTTGGTAATCTTGACTAATATATGGAAAGAGGGATACACCATTATGGAAATGAAAATCAAAATAAAAGATTTGGTGAATAAGAATGTTAAAAAAATCTGCTCTTATACTATTGGCTGATAAACAATCAAGTAAGACCCCAGCATAGAATATTAATAACTTGGAGGAACTATATAATCAGTGAGGAACAGTGATGACTTGGGATTCCATAAATATGGAATGTAAAAATGTAAATTTTTGAAAAGATCATGAAGGTCAGCACTGAGGTCAAGAAGGGAAGTCAATCAATAAGAATGAAATGTTGATTGTGTGTGAGAAGATATGAATACCCCTACCGAACAAGAAGTGAAAAACATTCCAGAACATAACGAAACACTATAAAGAAAGTTTGAGGTGTATATAAGATGAAAACTTTGGAGGGGGGAAAACAACAAAGTCATAAAAATTAGTTTGAACCACCCACCCTTGACCGGAAGAGGGGTCTGCTTAGGCGTGAGGTTTACAGAGCTATTCAATATAGTTCAATATGTAAAAGGTAAAAGTCGTCGAGGCGGCCCTAAAGTCGGTAAATCAGACCAGACAGCGAGGGAGTCTATCCCTTTCAATAGCGCATACCAAGGAGATTGTTTTCGGCGTCTGAGGTGGAGCGCCACACCTTCCATCAGCTCCTTGCTTTACCGCACAGATACCTGTGCTACTCATACGCTGAATTAGCGAGGACCGCTATCGAACTAGGAACCTTGTGAAACATCAATTTTTTATATGTACATACCTCAAACAATACACCACAAAAAACTATGAAAACATTAATGTAAGAATTCTTATATCCCATATAAAAAACAAAGTAAAACGTCATGAAATGACCAAACACAAGGTAGGCACTTCTCAATCCTAACTCACACTGTCCGAAGATATGAACAGATTGAGATAGATAGATAGATAGATACATACATACATACGGAGAGAACGAGATAGACGAATAGGTGGATAGATATGAACATACTGATTGATAGATAGATTGATACATACATACTTATTATATTGATCGCAACGTCTTGTCAGACGACTGTCAATCCTTCATTCATCGTCCGTTTGTGAGCTCGTTCATGACTTTTCAATCCTGCCAAAGTTTTGTATAACATATCTGGTACACATAACGATCGGTGTTGACTGAGTCGACAGGTGTTGTATACTCATCACTGTGAACATTCATTTGAAGTTTGAGACCACCGGTTGTTCGGCACACTTTTTTTTGCTGCAGAAACATAATATGTCCTCATGTTGAGGATCATGTTGGGAATCAGATTGTGACATGGTAGAGACAAAACTTCCACCATGTGTCGGATGTGACTCAAGCTCTATATTTTAAATTCGGATAAACCTGTTTTCCTTCTCCTAGACTGACTGCCTAACCAAGGCTAAATAACGCATCCCACCCTGTTATTTACTCATAGCTGGGGGAGGATAGAAACCAGACCAGTTCATGTCTTTCCTTTAGAAAAAATATGTTCATACATGCGATGGTATTTCTCCTTTTGTTTCTTTTCCCATGATGGTTTCAACAAATTGAAAATGATTTGCCATCCATTCAAAATTTATTTAACATTTTTCTATAAATGTTCCCACTTTCAATATTTCCCACTAATATTCATCTCCATCACTTCCAATGTTACTTTTCATCCATCCATCAATCTATTTCATCCATTCAATATTTATTCGTTTAGGACCGACTTAGCTCAGTCGCTAGAGCGTTCGGCTAGGAATCCCAAGGTTCCTGGTTCGATACCGGCCTTTGTCAGCTCAGCGTATGAGTAGCACAGGGATCTGTGCGGTAAAGTAAGGAGCTGATGGTAGGTGTTGCGCTTCACCCCAGACGCTAGAATAATATCCTCGGTCTAGCACTAGTGAAAATGGGATAGACTCGCTGTCTGGCTGATACCGACATTAGGTCTTTCATCTAAGAGAATATGTTCACGGACCGGCCTTCATATGCTCCGGCCTACATTTGCTCGATAATCGTTAATGACATGATCTAATAATAAATCATCCGCAGTGGTCTAATGTCAAATGTAAACATCAAAAAACAATAAACAACCTTTTGTTCATAAATTAATAATCAACAACATCTCTGTAAACGAAAATATTTATTTTAGAACGAAAATCCTTTCTAATAAAAAATAATTATAATAAAAAACTCGATTCAAGTGACAATACTGATAATTTCTATATAAAAGAGTGAACAAGTGAATCAAATAATAATAATGAGGCAGAGAAGTCACTTTTCAAAATAAAACATCAACATTTAGACTGATAATCAATAAAAACATTTTTTTAAAATTCAAACGTTCTGTGCGGCCCGGTATCTAATGGCCCATGGCCCGGTACCGCGACCCGATGGTTGGGGACCGTTGATTTAAGGGGTCAACACTTTCGCCTGACAAATAGATCAAAACTCTGGTGACAAACTTGTCTGAAGAAGTCTGTGACTTCCAGACTGTTCATGCTATTCAAACAAGCTCCAGTATATTATTTTTTTATGGCGATAATGAGGATCCCATTATTTTCTGCCCCCTCCCCCCTCCCGCGAATATCTTACAACGAGATATGCAACTCCCCTGGGTGATATGTCGGGGACGGGTATCGAAACCCGGAACCTAGTGATTCTTATGGAAATGCCCGTATCGATTGAGTCAAAGACGTCGTATATGATACATACATAAATAACACGACGCATAACAATTATTCAAAACCTCACAACAATTTACCTAGGGTTATGCTTATCTAATTATAAATCATCTATATTCCTTTTGTTGGAGCACACACACAAGTTGGGCCGTTTCTAAAAGCGCTTCAGGGCATACATTGAAAAAAGCCAATGATAACCATTCAATTTTAAGTTCTAATTAGATAGCAAAAAAAAAAAAAAAAGAAAAATAAATATTTCAATTTATAAACATAAAGACAAAAAATAAACAGGACCAATTAATTGAATCAACATTGACACAGAAAAAACTCTCTCGTTCTAATCGATATTTGTAAACTGTCAAACGCAAACATGTTTTCCCTCGTAATTAGTGTGAACATGTATTCTGAAGTATATTTAGTATGTATGTGTGTGCCTCTGTGCATCCATTAGATTGTACAGATGCCTATCAAAATAGCACTGTCCAAACGTGTATGCGTGAGTAAATGTATGTATACTGAGTGTCCATAAAGTCTATGTGCAATTCCAGAAATTTATATTTTAAAAATGCGCACGGACTTTGTGGAGGGTGTGAAGATATATTTATTTTCAAGCATGCGCGTTGAAGAAGATATTAATCGTCATAGGAAACGAAATGAGAATGTTAATTACTTGAGTTACAAGCTGATATTCCGTTGCATCACTCGTATGTCAATTCTCTCGTCTATCAAAATCAAATTTCTCGATTGAATAAACTAATAAAATAATTAGTATTATTAGTGTTATTTCGGGCTTATTGCCCCCATCTCATTGTTATTTGTACACGTTCGGCGATATACCCTCCGGCCTTCTTCAGGTATTTTTGTCGACTCGGGAAACCTTTCTCGGACTCAGGAACCTTCTTTTCGAACTCGGAATCTTTCTTGTCGTATTCGGGAGCCATCAAATAAAAATAATATTATTAATATGTTCCAGCACCCCAAATACACCCTTTCTTATGACTTAAAAGAAAAGAATGCTAGAAATATATTGTACAAAATATATGGAATATGAGAATTGTAATGTCTATTCTGACCCCGTGTGTTAGTACCCTGTTAGGGTTCCATATATATATATATATATATATATATATATATATATTATATATAAGGTAAATAAGGAATGAAAGAACAAAACTCAGTCAAAAGTGTGTAGTATATTTTGCTGATACGTCCGCTTCCTCAAGCCTTTATTTGAGGAAGCAGAACTTAACGTTTACAGCAAAATATACTAAACATTTTTGTCTGATTTTTATTCTTCATTCCTTATTTTACCAGTCATTCTGTTCGGATTCATTTCATTCCCATTTTCCTCATATATACAGGGTTGTCCAGAAGTTACACACCAATCGTGGTTTTTCAAAAAAAATGCACCTCTGTTGATTTCAAAATCATCACTGTTATTGGAGAATGATTATAATAAATGCTCAAATTGAGAGAATAGAAAATTTAATTGCGACAATCACTAATCAATGAATATTGTTTTGAATATTAACTAAAAGGTGTTGTTTCTTCAAAATCTGGATAAATACATTAACTTCTGAGAACACCCTCTCTCTCTATCCTCTCTCTCTCTCTCTCTCTCTCTCTGCTCTATATATATAATATATATATATATATATATGATATATGTGTGTGTGGTGTGTGTGTGTGTGTGTGTGTGGGTGTTTTGGTATTGGCACATTTCGTCCATTAAGGACGATGCGTTGTGTCCCGAATTTTTTTTTTAATCTATATCTGCGCAAGAGGTTGAGCAGGGCCATCCATTGAGTGATAGTCTTTGGTGCACTGACTACACATAAAGAGTGATTCTTGTTGGGGCTGTTGTTTTTCTCTCATCTTTTCTGGTTATCTTTCCTTTGGAGGCTACTATCCTCCCACCCCTCGTACCTTGTTTAATATTGAGACACCAGGCCCCTTGATTTTCTGCATATACTTCCCAGGGGTTTAGGTCAACGTGGCATATCCTTATCTGTTCTGCACAGATTTCTTTTGAAGCGTAGACCTTGTCTACCTACCGATCGGGCGCTTTTTACTAATTTTCCCATCCAAAAGGTATTTGGGGATGTGGTCATTTTCCATCCTCTTGACATGAACAAGCCAGCTAAGGTACCTCTAGCGGAGGGTCGTGAACACACACACACACACACACACACAACACAGATTATATATAATATAAGTTCGAAAAGTCGCGGGGTGGTCTAAAGTTGGTATCAGCCAGACGCGAGGGATTCTAACTCCTTTCCAACTGGCGCTAGATCAAGGAGTTTGTTTTTTTCCTTGAGGTGGAGTGCCCCATCTAGCATCAAGATCCTTACTTTACTGCACAGATCTCTGTGCTACACATACACTTGGTTGGCGAGGACCGGGTAATCGACAACATGAACCTTGGGGTTCTGGGTATATAGTATATATATATATATATATATATATATATATATATACTATTATACTAAAAACACTTCTTTCCAAATAACAAGATCCAGGATTTGATTTATAAAATCTTCAAAACTGACAAATACTTACGTCATATATTGACATATCAATCGTTCTCCCTCTCCTTCTTCTTCTTACGAGCACAAACACACAAATTAATTTATAATATTATAATATATATATAATATATATATATTAGTATATATAGTATATATATATTGCGTGTGTGTGTGCGTGTGTGTGTGTGTATGTATTCCAATTTGTCCACCGCTTCCCTAATCATTGTAACCAGTGATAGAAAGTCAGTTTCCTTATTGAATTTATCTCACTTGGTAATCGTAAGATTTCTCTAAACGTTAATTCAGTTAGAAAAAAAACTATTTTCCATACAATTTTCAATAGTCTGGTCTTGGAAAACCCATTTTTATTTATCGCCTCTCTCCAAATGTAATTGTTATTAACAGAAAAAATCAATTTGCTGCCAATAAATGAATTAGAAATGGTTTGCAGCCTTTCATCACTTGTTATATACCCCGAAGAAAGGCCAAGAAAATGCATTTCAACTGGACTATTTTTTTTTTCTCGATACTGGTAATTGAAAAAATATTGCAAAATATTCCAAATATTTCGACATATTTTTGATCCATTGTATCGGAAAAATGTTAATAGGCCTATCGGTATGACACTAAATATGGCGGATGGTGAGACTCCACTTCTGGTGCTATGGGGTAAGTGTTTTTGAGTCTTAATCCATAAATTACTCTGACAACCGTGGTGGAGTACAACTTAAGGTCAACAAAACTTTGGCTTAAAATAGATTGTTTTAAAAGTTATTGGCATTCTGTCGGTAGATAATCCTACCTCGGATTCACAATGTTCCTGGTTCAATACCCAGCCCTCGCCAAAATGATGGTGGGTGTGGTACTACAACCTCAGAGCAAAACAATCCTTGATCTAGCGCTAGGGAAAAGGGGATAAGACCCCTCGCTGTCTGGTTGATACTCGACAATAGGCCACCCCGTCGACTTCATTTTACTTTCTACTTTGAAATACGTTAAGTGTTGTGTGTTGATGAGGACCGTCGTTTTTTAAGACGTTAGTGTAGAAACAGAATTTTGAATCAAGAGTTGTTGATATTTAAGAAATCTGTGGCGTTAGGTGATTGATGCGTGATAATCTTTGCATAAACTTTTTCCAGTTACGCAGACTGTGGTAAAGAAATTTCAGTTAGCTTAGAGTCAATTAAGCCGTGAGAGGTCGTGCATGAGGTTGAAAATGTTCTGGGTCTGAAATTATTAAAATCTGATCCCAAAAAGATATATGCCTCGCATTGTCTCGGAACACTAATGGCAACCTTGGCATAATCAGACCGGCATCTTGGAGAACCAGACCCGTAACAGAACCAAACCAGCCAACAATAGAAAACATAGGAGCTATGAAGATAGCTACAAACTGTTAAGTTTTAAAGGCCACCTTTGGTCAGTTGATTCTAGATAAAGAGTCCTCCGATACCGATTCCTTTGGTAATCCTCTCAGGTAGAGACTCCCAGGTACCTTCGTCAAAGGTCGAAAGAATACTGGGAAAGAATCAGTGCTTAAGTAATCTATCAGCCACGCAGTATGGCCAGCAATTGGCTAAGGAATAGACCACATGATCTCGCATAGTTTATAAGTCTAGGCAGGGGACTAGCTCACACCTTATATACAAAAAACTCCAATACAAACCACAAACGACAAACTACAAGAAACAGAAGAGAATAAGAAATAAGAGCCAGCTTCTCCAAGCAAGCAAGTAAAATATCTAAAATATAACCACGGATTCCTATCATAAGAATAATAGAAATGAACTCTGACCATATTTGTACCCAGTCGAAGAAGTATTGTTTGTTTGTTTGTCAATTAATTTTAACGGCATATCAACCCGTCTGGGTTATGTCATGCCTTACGGTTATGAAGTTATACATATCGTGTATTTATATTTATACTTTTTAGTAATTGGTTTTAACAATGTGTTAGCATTATTGGGGTAAATTATGTTGTATGGTATTGATTGTTTTAATGTCTATATTCTATGGTAAATTTATTTCCTAAAAAAAGAGAGAATACCTCCATGTTGACATTTTAAAAACGGATCTTTCATATTGTTTGCTTTAAAATAACGCTTTCTGATGTGAGCAAAAAAACCTGCATTCCATGAATAAGTGTTTAACTGTCAAAGCTGTTTGACATGTTCCAATGCCAAAGATGTGGTGACTCACACTTCATAGATCTCCATATGTTGAGCTTCACCACTGGATAGAGTTTAATGCCATACCCTGAATAACACTTCTTTTCGGGGGTGTGTGTGCTCCTTTTCGCGTGACTGAACCGTTATCAATTGATTGGAAATTTATTGGTTTATTTTATATTTATATAGCAAAGAAAAACTTTGTTTAAAGAACTCGGGAACCTTAATAAAAGTTTTTAAAAAGCAAATAAAAATATATAACAACAGAATAACGTAGCAATTATTACAGTCTAATTTGATGGGCAGAGAAAATACTTCCACCCCAATTAATAATTAAGATAATTATCTAACCCTCACCCTGTCGGCTGGGAGAGAAAAAAATACGGCGACAGCTCCCCAGATTGAGATGAAGCAGCCAAGGACACCGCCAGTACCATCATAACCTTGGGTTAGGCATTCACTCGATTGCATTGCTTTTCGTTTGCAAATATGGTTTGGTTGGTTGGGTTTTACGGCATGTCAACCCCTTAGGTTATTTTATGTCGAATACTTCTATTGGTAAAAAAAAAAGTTTAATGCTGACGAATTTTTGAAATAATTTCATTTTTAATGGATGATACAATTTTGTTTATAAACTCAAGTTTTCTATTTAACCCATAGATGGGACCCTAACAGGCACTACCACTCCGGGTCAGAGTGGACCAGGGAGCAATGGTGATGAAGAGGTGCTCCACATTCCCCAAACCTCCAAAACTGGAACCTCACCATCGGATAGAGTTTAACGTCATTCCCAGGACATGAAGACCCTCAGTCACCACCTTCTAGCAACCATATAATAAAAAGGGATTGGGGCTTGCCATAAAGGCAATAGGGTTGGTAAAATTATATAGGTGCTAGGGCTTGACGTGACCAGCTGATTGATCGGAGGGGGCCACTCCGACCACCCGTCTAGCCCAAGATAGGGCCAAAGTGGAGTATTGTAAGTCATGAACTGCTCATCCACCTGGGTTCTATCCTTAAGCATCACGGGTCGCCACCCACGGCCAACAGGTGGCCCCATTGGGGGAGTCTTACCCCTCTGCATAGGTGCAGTCGGGGCATTCTTATTCCCCAGCGACAGGGCGGGTTTGCAAATATGCTGCGTGTTCTTTTGGACACATGCTGGAACCAGCATCCCACAAAAGTGAAGTTGTGCGACCACTCTCACACAAACAATCCGGGTATGACGAACAAGACATGTTGATCACTACTAGAAAAGCCAATACGACCTCATAATTGACGTTCTCTTATGGACAACTGCACATGGACACACCTGTGTAGGTCGGCTAGAAAAAATATAAATAGTATGAGAATTCTTCCAATCTGTTTCTGTGTCAAGACTATAGTATAGCTGCATCATGTGGAAATTAAAGTCTTTCCCGAATCGCCTTGAGGAAAGAGGCTAGATGGAAACTGCATAAAGCTGCTGTTTGCTCTTTTGAATAAATCTTGATAAAAGTTTCCCACAAAAGTAGAAGCTGTATGACCATTTACCTCTTATCTCCCGTACCATCAAGGTAACACAGACTGAACCCAGCTGGAGAAGTAAGGATAAACTCATGAGTGGTTGTCCTACACAGGGAAAATATCAGTCTTGGTAGGCCAGAAAAAAAAAAAAAATTTTCAGCAGCTCTGTGCAGATAACCAAAAGGTCTTTGCAGAAAGTGGTGGCAGAGAGAGAGAGAGAGAGAGGAGAGAGAGAGAGAGAGAGAGAGAGAGAGGAGGGGAGAGAGAGAGGTATGCGTTGTAGATTACATTCCAAGAGTGATAGCCGATAGGGAGGAGTGGCAAGAAAGAGTCACTGAGATCCATGCTGTCAGAACGACTTGATGATGATGATAAAGATGATGATAAAGATGGTGATGTGTCAATTAAACAATTAATTACATTGATAGATATGCTCTATCCTTTCTTAAATGCAAATGAAGTTGAGAGAGAGAGAGAAGAGAGAGAGAGACAGAGAGAGACAGAGACAGAGACAGAGACAGAGACAGAGAGAGAGAGGAAGAGAGAGAGAGAGAGAGAGAGAGAGAGAGAGAATTAAGGAGACACTACATGCCGTGTAGATTACCTCCCAAGAGCCATTACAGACAGGGAAGGGTGGCGAGAAAGATTCAAGGAGAGCTGTTCAGTCCACACGACTTGATAATCCTGATGATGATATATCGCTTAATACTATTTAATAAACACGGTCTATCGTATCTCGAACAAGGATATTGCGCATTTCACAGATTGCCGTTAGTTTGATGTGCAAAAGGAGAAATATGCTCTGCGCAATTGGAACGGCGAATTAATTTACAACATTTTCTGCGTGTAGATTTTAAGATATCCTTTCATAAAAATAAATAACCGAACAATTAAGAAGATCAATCATTTCGTGAATATATATATATATATATATATATATATATATATATATGTGTGTGTGTGTGTGTGTGTGTGTGTGCGGTGTGTGTATGTGTTGTGTGTATATGTGTGTGTATGTGTCCGTGTGTATATATGTGTGGGTGTATGCGTTTCGTGTGTATATATATATATATATATATATATATATATATGTGTGTGTGTGTGTGTGGTGTGTGTGTTTGTGTTCGTGTGTTCGTGTGTATATATATGTATATATATATACATAAGTGTGTGTGTATGTGTTCGTGAATATATATATATATATATATATAATATATATCATATGTGTGTGTATGCGTTCGTATGTGTATATATGTATATATATATGTGTGTGTGTGTATGTGTTCGTGTATACATATATGTATATATATATGTGTGTGTGTGTGTATATGTTCCTGTGTAAATATATATGCAATATATATATATGTGTGCATATGTGTTCGTGTGTGTATATATATATATATAATATATGTATGTATGTATATATATATATGTGGTGTGTGTATTGTGTCGTGTGTATATATATATAGTATATATATTATGTGTTGTGTTGTTATATAATATATAATGTATGTAATATATGTGTGTGTGTGTATGTGTTCGTGTATGTATATATATTATATATATATATATATATATATTAGTGTGGTGTGTGTGTAAATATATATATATGTAAATATATATATATATAGTTGTGTATATGTATATAAATGAATATATATATATGTGTGTGTGTGCCTCGAAAAAGCATTTCAATTTGTTTGTTTGTTTCTTTCTTCTTTATAGTTTTTGTATAAATTTAATGTCACGACTTCCAAACTTCTATTAGACATTCTCCTCCCTAAAGCAGTTGAAAACATGCAGCTATTTACTTTAGAGAGACTATACTTTTCTTTATTCTATCTTCATATATATATTATTATATATATATATATATATATATATATATATATATATATATATATAATCAGTAAATGGGAAATGTATAATTGGCGGAATAGTTAGATATATAAATACATATATCCCCAAATGTATACAGATTTTTCATAATTACTTCTATAATCATTTTGCACTATAATTGGGACATCTATATATGTTTCTCGTTCTTTCTTTGTCACCCACTCTCAATCTCTAACTATATTATATCATCATCATCATCATGTCGCGCTTTCAGCGCGGATATCCATGACAATCTCTCTCCATCCGTCCCTATCGCTCATCAATTCTCGGGAGGTCCTCTATGCAGCATCCTGCATCCGCACAGAGCTGATCAACGTACGTTTTTGCTGGTCGCCCACACTGGCTGTCATGTGCTGGCTTCCACAGGAGGAAGTCGCTATGTTCGTCCTTCTTCTCCAGCAGTGTCCCGCGTGTCTTATCCGTCTTACTCCGATGGTTTGGGTGATATGTGGTAGGTGGCCGTACAGCTGTTTTCTCGTAGGGTGCTGGTCCACGTCTTTTCATGATCACCCGCAAACATTCTTTTTGCAGCTCCCATCTAGTTTATTCTCTTGTCGCTTAGTTAGGGTCCAGGTGGTGCAGCCATACAGCAGGTACTGACACGACAACGGCCTGGAAGAACTGTCTCTTTAACTTGTCTGTGAGATTGGACCTCCATATGATCGATAATTTATTTATAGCGGTCCATGCTTTTCGTATGCGTGCATTAACGTCGTTTTCTCTGGAGCAGATATTACTGCCTAAGTATCTAAATTGTTCTATCTTTCAATGTGTGTGTTAAAAAAAGTATCGACATTTTTTGTACTTTTTGACATAACTTATATTCTAAAAAAAATATTTTTACATTCGTTCTTCATTTCTCTATTGGTAAATGTATGACGGCACTTGTTTGACGCATCTTGTATTCTGAAAAAAAAAATAACGTTCTATTCATTGTTCATTTCTATCTTGGTAAATACAGCTCCAATCTCCATGTGTCTCTGTGTGCGTGTGTGCATGTCTATGTATGTCTGTATGAAAGAAAAAAGATATATATGGGACTTTAAATGGGACTTTAAATATATATATATATATATATAGTATGTGTTGTGTGTGTGTGTGTGTGTGTGTGTGTGATTGAAACAAAAGTCTTTTCCGATACTTTATTTCATAATTCATATGAAATATATAAATCAAATATTTAAACATTTAAACAAAGTATTTGATAAATCGTTGAATCATTTTACACACACGGACGTCAGCGGGGACATAAAGTCAACAGTGTTTGGTAACCGACAGTTTCTCGCCAATGCATTTTTCAAGGCAAGTGCATTTGTTATTTGTGTTTTTCTTATCTGCAGTTGCGTAGAGCATCATGGGAAAGATCAACCATTTTAGTATGGCTCATTCCAGTTAAGCTTGCGGTGCATGTTGTAAAGGATGGTTTTGTTTTAATGGGATTCAAGGAAGGGCGTTTTAATGTACTGTATTACTTTTGAGATATGCTATTTTATTTTATTGAGATTAGATTTATTTTAAACAACAAAATTAATTCGGTAGTAATGAAGCATCGGGACTAGCTTGCTACCCATTGCACCACGATGGGACACCCAACATATGTCAAATATATGTATTATATCTATGTGAACGTAGGCGCGTCACAAGATGGTTCGAGTCGTAGGTTATAGACTCGACGACCCGAGTTCAAATCCTAGACAAAGGCTGTTTGCATTTCACATAGAGCTAATTGGGTTTATGGTATTCCTTGTGCACCAATTCTTTCCTATCGACTTTGCCAAAAAGTGCGGTTGGTCCAACCCAAGCTTTCAGCACTATAAACAAATCATTGAGTAGATTGTTCATTGGATACATAGAGAGGGGGAAAGTGATAGGTAGAATATTAAGTCAGGGACGGGTCAGTTTTTTTTACTTAATTGCAAATTACAACTAATTAGAACCAATTAAAATATTTTTTTCAAGGATAGTACAATCCTAAAACTAAGAAATAATTTAGTATAAATTTCGTGTATTTAACTAAACACTGTTTAGGAGATAAAAGTTTATTCTCACAGTTTTAGTATATATATATATATATATATATATATATATATATATATATACCAACCATGATCAGGATATGACACAAGGTCAATTTCTTAAGCAGAGCTGAATAAGTTTGAATTCAGATTTTTCCATCTGATAGATTAGTTACCCAACCAAGGTTAAAGAGCACAGTTGTCTTTACTACTTACCCATAGCTATAGGGAGAATAGTTGGATTCATACCTTTCCTCACGAATATTAACGTGAAATACAAACAGCTTTAGTTCAGGATTTGAACTCGTCTCATCTTGTCCATTTCCCACACCTATAACCGTTACTCCACGCGCTTCTTCAGTTTATGCTTGCGTAATTCTACATATACGTACTTTGATTTTATATCTTCAATTTTCATTTCATTTCATTTATTTTCATATATGTTTTTTTTTTTTTTTATCCAACTCGCTAAACTTTGAGTCTGTCATCTTTTCGTTTCTTTTAATTGAAAAATCGCAAGGAACAAGACTAAATTACAAAAATTAGTCTTTCATTCAAAAAAAAAAAAAAGAAAAAAGAAAGGATTAGTAACTAAATTCTTTCAGGCAGTTTTAAGATCACGATGGTGAATTCTTTTTCTCTAGATCAATTTTGAATAAAACTAAGTAAAATGAAATCCCTGAACCTCAAGATTTTACTATGTATTATTGAATACGTTCACCTACAAATGTAATTACCTGTTGGCGCGTGATTATATTACATCATCTTATAAGGTTTTTTTTCTTTTTCTTTTCTTTTCTTAACGTTAATTAGACTCATGTCTTCCAGTTTACTATCAAATAATTACATCAAGAGGAAAAGTAGGAGCAACATTTCACCGAGGAATAGTTTTCTTCGCTTGTCATGACTATCAAAATAGTCTATATGTTCTTAAGATTTTTTGTTATATTATTTTTTTATAGCCTTGAGCAATCTTATTAAATGTTGATGAGAAACTCTATCGATTTATCATTATTATTATTATGAGGTTTTCATACCTGCCATAGCTGTTGGTTCACTGGAGGCTGAGTGACAGCAAGTCTCCTCAGGTCTCCAGGACTCTTCTGACTATTCTAGCCGATCCCAACAGTGTTGTAGTTTGGATGACCCCGATTCTTCCTCTGATTTCTAATTCACCCAAATTCTTTTCCAGAGCTCTGGGGACCCTTCCAAGGACACCAATTACAAGTGATACGACCTTCACCTTCATACTCTATAGTTTCCTCAGATCTCTGGCAAGGTTCATATGAGTATTATTATTATTTTTTACAACAGCGTTTCCCTAGAGTTTGAGTGACAACAAGTTTGCACAAGTCTCCGGGACTCTCCTGACTATTTCAACTGATTTCAACAATGCTATTGTCTGGATGGTCTCAATTCTTCCGCTAATTTCCAATTCCCCATGTTTGTTTTCTAAGTTCATGGGGACCGTTTCTAGTACCCCAAATATTCGTATTATCATTATTTTCACTCCTTGTGAGTTTTTCGCACCAGTGTTAGCTGATGATCCTTCACTGGAGTCTGAGTTATACCAAGTCTCATTAGGTCTCCAGGACTCTTCTGAGTATTCTAGCCGATTGCAACAATGCAGTAGTCTGGATGGTCTAAATTCTTCCTCTCATTTCTAGATCCTCCAGTCTTTTTTTTTTCGAAGCGTTTTGGGACCGTTCAAAGTGCACCAACTACAAATGGTATCCCTTTAACTCTCATATTCCGCAGCTTTTTCAATTCTCTGGAAAGGTAGAGGTATTCGTCCATCTTTTTGTTTTCCGTGATCTTCTCCCTGTGATCTGCTGGAACCACAAAATCCACCAGGTGACAAGTTCTCTTTTTTTGTTAATCAATACTAGGTTTGGTCTCCTTGTTGGGATATTATTTACTCCTTTTGAGTTTTCACATCAGCATTAGCTGATGGTCTTTCACTAGAGTCTGAGTGACAGCAAGTCTCCTCAGGTCTCCAGGACTCTTCTGAGTATTCTGGCAGATTGCAGTAGTGCAGTGTTCTGAATGGTTTTAATCCTTCCTCTGATTTCCAAACTTTCCAAACCCTTTTCTAATCCTTTTTGAGCCGTTCCAAGTGCACCAATTACAATTGGTATCACTTTCACTTTCATATTCCATAACTTTTTCAGTTCTCTGGCAAGGTCCAGATTATTATTATTATTATTATTATTATTATTATTGAGTTAGCTGATGGTCATTCACTGGAGATTGAGTGACAACTAGTCTCCACAAGTCTCCGGGACTTTCCTTAATATTCCAACTGATTTCAACAATGCCGTTGTCTGTATGGTCTCAATTCTTCCCCTAAATCTTAATTCCTCAAGTGTTTTATCTAAGTTCTTGGAGACCGTTTCTAACTGGACTTAATACCAGAAGGTCTACAACTGGATTCTCTGCTATAAAGCGTTTACTTACTTGTAGATTGATTGATTTTAACGGCATGTCCACCTGTTATTCTATGCATAATTAGTTGGACTATCAAGAGTTTAAGAGGTACGAGAAATCATCGTTTTATCTATAGACTTTCCAAAATTCAGGAGCAAACATTGACCAAAGAAAAACGACGTAAAATGCATTTAAGGTTTTTGGTAACTGACCTAAAATCAATTGGTAATTGGACAATACCAAAAAGACTACGACTGGATTCTCTGCTACAAGGATACTCTTGTTACTCCTAGGATTTCAAGGATTATGGTTGGATTCTCTGCAACAAGTGCACTCTTGTTCCTCCTAGGATTTCAAGGGCTACACCTGGATTCTCTGCTACAAGTACACTCTTGTTCTTCCTAGGATTTCAAGGGCTACACCTGGATTCTCTGCTACATGTACTCTCTTGTTCCTCCTAGGATTTCAAGGACTACGATTGGATACTCTGCTACAAATACACTCTTGTTCCTTCTAGGATTTCAAAGAGTACGATTGGATTCTCTGCTACAAGTAAACCCTTGCTCTTCCTAGGATTTCATGGAATAAAACAAACTTTTTACTACTGGGATTTACCCTTTTTACCATTAGATTTACCAATAAACCCCTAAAATTGTGACCAGAATCGTAATAAACTGGAACAAAACATGTTCATTTATTTGCGTTTAATATGTCACATATTTTAACAGTTTTATTATCATTGAATATTGATAATTTGACTAGCACGCATGAAGTTAAGCTCTACTTGTTGCCGCTCAATCAACGCAGATTTTATAATGTAATTTGCCTTAATATTTAGTTGATACTTGTCCACTAATGTATATCTGGGTGTCAATATTATTGAACGCTAAAAATTGATTCAAACTTGAAAAAAATATATAAATAAAAAGTTTGAAATAGCGGATGTTTTACCTGGAAAATTTCGCCGCGGAGAAGGAGATTGTTCGTGTTTTTTTTTGTGTGTGTTTTGTGTGTGTTTTTTTCTGCGAACTATTTTATCTGATCTATATCAACTGGATCTCATATTGGGAACTCTTTCCAATCAGTTAATGGCACGCTCAAAAAGGAATATCTCTTTCGTAAAATTATTTACTTCTTAATAAGAAACTTAGGGCGAACGGCAAACACACAAAAGAAAAGAAAAAAATGAAAGTGAAAGCGACCTAACGCCCCGGCTTTGTTGATTATTATTATTTGGATTTCTCCTTGCAAAATTCCGATCTCCATCGAAGGTCAACAAGAAGAAAAACTGATTGAATATGTACCCCCAAAAAGAGAAGGAAGAAGGAAGAAGAAGAAGAAGAAGAAGAAGAAGAAGAAGAAGAAGAAGGTGCAAGAAGAAGAAAAGAAGAAGAAGAAGGTGGCAAGAAGAAGAAGAAGAGAAGAAGAAGAAGAAGAAGAAGAAGAAGAAGAAAAGAAAGAAGAAGATAGAAGAAGAAGAAGAAAGAAATGAAGAAGAAGAAGAAGAGAATAATATAATAATAATAATAATAATAAGAAGAGAAGAGAAAGAAGAAGAAGAATGGCAAGAGGAAGAAGAAGAAGAAGAAGAAGTAGAAACGGTATAGAAAAAAACGGGAAGTGAAATTACAGGTAAAATATCACGTGTGAAGAATCCGTATTGGAAAAGCAATTAATGAAACGACCGCGAATGTCGAAAGAGCACCTGTTTGGTGTTTTTTGTTTTCATTTTCTGTTGCTGTGGTTGTTTGCTTATGATGTGGATTCTCTTTCCCTTTTGTGTTATTATGAATTTCGATGTTTGTTTTTTTATCCACAACGAGTACATTTATATTACATTTACATTCAAAGACAGCATCAACAGCTCTCAATCTTCTTTATTAAGGGGCGGGGATTACATCACTTTTTATATGTTGTCGATACTTCTAATCGGCAAGGAAACTCAGTTTTATGATGCCGATTTTCCTGGCCACATTATGTGATTTAATTGAATAATCACTGTAGAATTTCAATGTAGGAATTTTATGGATTTTTCGTGTTTTCTCCTCATTCATTTCAATAGACCTGGTAATATAATACAAGGTCTCTGACTATATATATACACACACACACACACACACAACATATATATATATATGTATTAAATATATATTATATATAATATTATATATAATAGTTGCGTGGTTAAATAGTAGGGCAGACTGGGCCCTTCAACCTTGGGGGGTAACCAGTCCCTCGGAGAGGGATAACTCTGAATTCAAAATTCCTGAGGTCGGTCGTTGATTGGGGTTTGTGGCATCCCTTGATGCACCAATTCTTTCCTATCGATGTGCAAAAGGGTGGATGGTCAACACAAGCCTTCACCACTATTAACAAATCACGATATATATATATATATATATTATATATATATAATATATATATATTGGTTGAAAATATAGGTAAAGTGGATATATAACAACACACTAAATTCAATTGATATTCGGCTCGGGTATTTAGCAAGCCTTGTCAAAAATGTATTGTTAATTACCGAAAAAGCTTTAAAGTATACGTGTAAAAAGCTTTTGGTCTTCAGAATACATTTTTTGACAAAAATGCTTTGCTAAATTACCGAGGGCAAAATGTCAATTGAAGTTAGTTGTGTTGTTACATCCACTTTTTCTTCTATTTTCAATCCCATATTGTCGGATATACTCAATCCCCTCACTCCTTAAATATAATATTATATAAATATATATATATATATATATATATTATATATATATATATATATATACTACCACTGATCATAGGACATTGACTTAGATTCCACAGCTGTAAATGAAATTGATAAAGAGAAAGACCAATATATATAATATATATATATAATATATATATATATATATATGATATATATATTCTTTTTTTGAAGAATATGTGCTTAATTGAAGTCGTACCTAATTTTGAAAATTAATTAATTGATAATTAATGGAATTAGGCGGGTAGAATACCTATTCAAGATGTAAGGCTAAACAAATAGAGAAAATCAAATATCTTGTATGTAGATTTTCAGCCTATTAAGCCTCTGTACATAGATATTTGATTTTCTCGATTTGTTGTTTGGACGCGAGATGCAATTCAGGTGCCTACACGCATCCATCCGAATGCACGTGAATTTGTGCGCTTGCACGGACGCGAGGTTCGACGTGATGTGCCGGATGTTGGGGACTGTGCCCATATAAAAACCAAGTGAGTGGAGCGCTGGGCAGTTAGCAGAAGCAGTTGACCGACGCGAGACAGCGTCAGCGACGAAGCGCTCTGGTGGAACAACAAAGAAATTGATTTTTTATTCAACAAACCCTCTAATCCTTTCCCTATCAATATCTATTTTGTTACTCCTTTGTTTTGGGGGCGGGTGTGTTGGTTAATGGAATGGTTCGTTTGTAAAAAGATTAACAGCCATTAACTCAATTCAACAATTTGCAAAATTAAAGTTTTGTTTAAAAGAAAAAGTGTGGCTCAGTTTTTAAAATGGAAATAAACTAAAAAAATTAAAAAAATACATAAAAAAACGTAAAGTAATGTTTATGAAGACCAGCGGAAAAAATCATCTGATCGTAATATTTAGAAAAAAAAAATTAGAATACAATAAAAGTTTACCAAATAAAATATTTACAAATTAAGTTCAAAAATTTGTAAATAAAATAAGTTTAAAAAAAGACCCCATAAATTCAATTATAGATGAAAATGTATCCTCATTAATAGAACGGAATTCCTGATTAAAATAGCTATTCCAATTTGAAGTTGATTTATGAGGGTCATTTGATGCTGTTGTCTTCTTTGCTCAGTAACTGAATCCTATTGATAGTAAACTAACGTGCAAGACTGAAATATCGTAAGTAAAAGTAAAGTTGTCGGGGTGGCCTTAGAAATCGTTATCAAGCCAGAAAATCAAAGGAGTCTATCTCCTTTTCACTAACGCTTTATAACCAAGAGATAGTTTTGGTATCTGTGGTGGAGCCCCAAAGCCTAGCATCAGCTCGTTACTTTACCGCACAGATCCCTGTGCTACTCATACGCTGAGTGGGCAAGGGCCAGTATCGAACCAGGAATCTTGAGGTTCCTAGTTGAACACTCTAACGACTGAGCTAAAACCGGCCCTAACCGAATTTTAACTATATCGTTCAATTTCCATCTTGGAAAAATATTAATCCTACAACACATGGGAAAGGGATGGTTCTTGCTATAAAGACTATCGAGCTAAAAAGTCAACAATTCTTCCAAGTTAGTCTCACCATCAGTTACTGCTCTACGGCTGCAACCACTTGGACTCCAATGAAGTTCATAAGAGAAAAACTAAATGGGAAGCTGCACAAAAATGCTGTGTGCGATCTTAAACAAAACTTGAAAAAAAAAAAAAAACACCGAGAACAGCTGTACTGCCACCTGCCTTCGTATCCCCAAAACCATACGAGAAAGACGAATAAGACACGCTGGAAACTGCTAGCTGAAGCAAGGGAGAAATTCTAAGGGACGTTCTCCAGTGGAAGTTAACAGATGGGCCGTACCAGTTAGGGCCGTCCAGGAAAGACGTACACTGACCAGTCTCTGCGCCGATATTGAGCAAAAGACCCCCCGAGAGCAATGATTGAAATATGTTTACTTAAGAGCTTTTGCTTAATAGTTTCAATATATAAAAAGTATAATGATCTTCATTTACACTCTCTGAATTTTTTCTTTTTTTTTTTCATTCTCTTCATAAAGTTCGATTTGAAACAGATTAGCGTTTATCACAGTCTTGCTGCTTCCCTTTTATATTTTCTCTACTCTCTTCTTCGTCTCCCTATTATATATGTTTGTGTAGCACGTCCTTTTCTTCCTTTTTATGTTTAAAAGAGAAATGGTCCATTATTTAACTGAAGTACCGACACTCATAGAGGAAATAAGAATTCATGTGATAATCACACCAGATAATCAGGATTTATTTAATGCATTTCATCTTGGAACGATTTGGATGGTCATCATTTTTATCAGAGGCCATTGCAGGATGATAACGGCCGGATGATTAATTTGATATGTAGAAGATTACAATTGAAAGATTAATTATACTAAATGACGGCTTTTTTCTAATATAATGGAAGATTTGTGTGATTTTCTGTCTGTAACCGAAACTATATTACTACTCAGTCACAATTCCTTAGTTATTTACGTCACATTTTCATGATTCCTATTTCTATTTAAACCTCAATTAATAAAAAACTGTTGACATTATTAATACTGTTGCCTTACCTAATAATACATGAAGTGTATTTATAATATAAACAAAATGCCAGTTTTCAGAGTAAACGTAAAGCTAATTTGCATTAATTGATATTAAAAAAACTGATTTTAATAAAAATGTGCTTGGTATTATTGATTTCTAATTATTTGGTTTTATCTTAATGAATATGAGTAAAAATCTCTTCAATAAATCCTAAAAGAAATCCCTTAACAAGAAGAAATAACTGTAATTTATTCTTTACTTCCTAATTTTATCTGTTAAGGGATTTCTTTTAGGATTCTATTGAAGAGATTTTACTCATATTCTATTAAGATAAAACCAAATAATTAGAAATCAATAATATCCGAAGCAATTTTATTAAATCAGTTTTTTTAATATCAATATCAAGAATTAGCTTTACGTTTACTCTGAAACTGGCATTTTGTGTGTAATATATATATACACTTGCGAATGTTATTAGGTAGGCAATCAGTATTAATTAATAGTCAAGACAGTTTTATTATTAATTGAGGTTTAATAGAAAGCAATCAATGGAGGAAATGTGACGGTAAAACTAAGGGAATGGTTTGTTGACTTGAAGTAGTAATATATAGTTTCGTGTTACAGACCACAGAAAATCACACAAATCTCCATATATAATAAGAAAAAGCGTATTTAGGTAAAATTAATAATTCAATTGTATATCTTTCTACATATCATATCGTGTTCTTAATCATCCGAGCCGTTATCATCCTGCGAAATGCCACTCTGATTAAAATATGAGACCAATGCCAAATCGTCCAGATGAAATGCATTAAATAAAACTTCCTGATTATCTGGTGTTGATAATATCTAACATGAATTCTATTTCTTATGAGTGTCGGTACTGTCAGTTAAATAATGGAGCATTCTTTTTAACATAAAAAAGGAAAGAAAAGGACGTTGCTACACAGAAATATATATATAGGGAAGAAAGAAAGAGAGTAAGAGAAATATAGAAAAAGGGTGTGAATAACGCTAATCTGGTTTGCAATCGAACTTTATGAAGGATGAAAAAAGAAAGCAAAAATTCAGTGTAGTGTAAAATGAAGATCATTGAGTACTTTTTATAAGATTGAACTATTAAGCAAAAGCTCTTAAGTAAACATATCGAACTCATTGTCTCTCGGGGGGATCTTTTGCGCTCATATCGGCGCAGAGCTGGTCAGGTTGTACGTCCTTTCCTGGACGGCCCTAACTGGTCGATTCCATCTGTTAACTTCCAGCATGGAGAACGTCCCCTTAGGATTTACATGTGTCCTGCTCACTAGCATTTGCCTAGCTGTTTATTCGGTCTTTTCTTCGGATGGTATTTGGGGATAGAGGGCAGGTGGCGGAGTACAGCTGTTTTCATGCGTGTTTTTTTTTTTTTTCATAGTTTGTGTTAAGAACGCACAACAGCATTTTTGTGCAGCTCCATTTAGTTTATTCTCTCTATTGAACTTCATTGAAGTCCAAGTGGTGGCAGCCGTAGAGCAGTACTGATGTGACTAACTTGGAAGAATTGTTGATTGAGATCGATAGTTCCTAATTTATAGCAAGGACCATCCCCTTTCCATGTGTGTGTAGATTATATTTTTTCCAAGTGCAAATTGGAACGGATGATAGTGTAAAAGTTCGGTTAGGTGCCGGTGTTAGCTCAAGTCGTCTGAGAGTGGTCAATCTAGGAACCTCAGAATTCTGTTCGATACCCGTCGGCCCTTGCCCACGTCAGCGTAATGATAGCGACAGGGATCTGTGCGGTAAAGAACGAGCTGATGCTAGTGCTTTGGGGCTCCACACAGAGATACCAAAACTATCTCCTTGGTATAGCGTTAGTGAGAGAAGGAGATAGAACTCCCTTGATGCGCGGAGACGATTTTAAGGCCACCCCGACAACTTATTTTACTTACGATATTTCAGTCTTGCACGTTAGTTTACTATCAATAGGATTCAGTTACTGAGCAAAGAACAACAGCATCAAATGAACTCAATAAATCACTTCAAATTGGAATAAGCTATTTAATTCAGGAATTCCGTTCTATTAATGAGGATACATTTTCATCTATTAATTGATTTTAGGGGTCTTTTTTTAAACTATTTATTTACAAATTTTGAAACTTAAATTTGTAATATTTTTATTTGTAAACTTTATTTGTAATCTTAATTTTTTTTCTAAATATTTACGATCAGATGATTTTTTTCGCTGGTCTTCATAAACATTACTTTACGTTTTTTTATGTATTTTTTTTAATTTTTAGTTTATTTTCCATTTTAAAAAAACTGAGCCAACACTTTTTTTTTAAAACAAAACTTTATTTTTGGCAAATTGTTGAATTGAGTTAATGGGCTGTTAATCTTTTTACAAACGAACCATTCCATTAACACAACACACCCGCCCCTAAAACAAAGGAGTAACAAAATAAGATATTGATAGGGAAAGGATTAGAAGGGTTTGTTGAATAAAAATCAATTTCTTTGTTGTTCACAGAGCGCTTCGTCGCTGACTGCTGTCTCGCGTCGGTCAACTGCTTCTGCTAACTGCCCAGCGCTCCACTCACTTGGTTTTTATATGGGCACAGTCCCCCAACATCCCGGCACATCAGTCGAACCTCGCGTCCGTGTCAACGCACAATTCACGTGCATTCGATGGATGCGTTGTAGGCACCTGAATTGCATCTCGCGTCCAAAACAAAAATCGAGAAAAAAATCATATCTGTATGTACAGAGGCTTAATAGGCTGAAATCTACATACAGATATTGATTTTTCTCTATTTGTTTAGCCCTTACATTTGAATAGGTATATGCCCGCCTAATTCATTAATTATCAATTAATTAATTTTCAAAATTAGGTACGACTTCAATTAAGCACATATTCTCAAAAAAGATATATATATATATATATATATATATATATATATATATAATAATAGTATATATATGGTCTTCTCTTTATCAATTTCATTACAGCTGTGGAATCTAAGTCAATGTCCCATGACTAGTGGGTATATAATATATATATATATATATATAGTATATATATATATATATATATATATATATAATATATCATATAGCTGGAGTGAGGGATTGAGTATATCCGAACAATATGGGATTGAAAAATAGAAGAAAAAGTGGATGTAAACAACACACTAAATTCAATTGACATTTGCCTCGGTATTTAGCAAAGCTTTGTCAAAAATGTATTCTGAAGACCAAAAGCTTTTTTACAAAGTATACTTTAAAAGCTTTTTGGTATTAACAATACATTTTTTGACAAGGCTTGCTAATACCGAGGCGGAATATCAATTGAAATTAGTTGTGTTGTTATATCCACTTTTACCTATATTTCAACCATATATATATATATATATATATATATATATATATATATATATATGTCGTGATTTTTGTTAATAGTGGTGAAGGCTTGTGTTGACCATCCACCCTTTTTGGCACAGTCGATAGGAAAGAAATTGGTGGCATCAAAGGGGATGCCACAAACCCAATCAACGACCGACCTCAGGAATTTTTGAATTCAGAGTTATCCCTCTCCGAGACTGGTTACCTCCCCAAGGTTGAAGGGCCCAGTCTGCCCTACTATTTAACCACGCAACTATTATATATATATATAGTATATATATATATTATATATATATATATATGTGTGTGTGTGTGTGTGTGTGTATATATATTAGTCAGAGACCTTGTATTATATTACCCAGGTCTATTGAAATGAATGAGGAGAAAACCACAGAAAAATCCATAAAATCCACATTGAAATTCTAACAGTGAGTATTCATTAAATATCACATATAAATTGGCCAGGCAAAATCGGCCATCAATAAACTGAGTTTTCCCTGCCGATTAGAAATAATCGAACAACATATAATAAATAGATAGTTATATCCCGCTCGGCCCCTTTAAATATAGAAGAATTGAGAAGCTGTTTTGATGGCGTCTTTGAATGTGAAAAATGAATATAATGTACTCGGTGTGATAAAAAAAAACAAACATCGAAATTAATGAGAGAAGCAAATAGGGGAAGAAGAATACAATATAGCAGAAAACGCATTGCCCAGCAACAGGAGTGAAAGCAAAAAACACCATGACAGGTGCTCTGCGGTTGACATTCCGGTTTGTTCGTTTTTCATGTAATTGCTTTTCAGATACGGAGTGCTTCGAGGCCGGTGGATTATGTCGTGGTAGGGCCTGTAAGGGTGTTCAACTTCCCGTTGTTTGTCTGTCTATACCGTTTCCTTTACTTTGTCGTTGCATTTCTTGCTTGCTTCTTGCTCTGTTGCCAACTGTCTTCTTCTTCTTCTTCTTCTTCTTCTTATTATTATTATTATCTATTATTATTGCTGTCGTTCTTTCTTCCTTGCCACCTCATTCTTCTTCTCTGCTTCTTCTGTCTTCTATCTCTTCCTTCTTCTTCTTCTGTACTTGTGCCACTGGGTCTTCTCTTCTATTCTTACTTCTTCTTCTTCTTCTCTTCTTGCCACCTCTTCTTCTTCTTCTGTCTTCTTCTGCCACCTCTTCTTCTTCTTCTTCTTCTCTTCTTCTTCTTTTCTCTTCTTCTTCCTTCTTCTTCTGTTTTAGGGGGTACATATTCAATCAGTTTTTCTTTGTTACCTTGCGTGGAGATCGAATTTGCCAAGGAGAAATCCAAAATAATAATATCAACAAAGCCGGGGGTTAGGTCGTTTCCACCTTTCATTTTTTTTCATTTTTCCTTTTGATGTGTTGACCGTTCGCCCTAAGTTTCTTATTAAGAAGTAAAATAATTTTACGAAAGAGATATCCTTTGAGCGTGCCATAAGCTGATTGGAAAGAGTTCCAATATGAGATCCAGTTGATATAGATCAGATAAAATAAGTTCGCCAGAGAAAAAACACACACAAAACACACACAAAAAAAAAACACGAACAATCTCCTTCTCCGCGGCGAAATTTTCCAGTAAAACATCCGCTATTTCAAACTTTGTATTTAATAATATAGTTTTTTTTCAAATTTGAATCAATTTTAGCTGTCAATAATATTGGACACCCAGGATATACATTAGTGGAGCAAGTATCAACTAATGATTTAGAGGGCAGAATGATACATATTATGAAAACTGCGTGTGATTGAGCGGCAACAGATAGAGCTTAACTTTTCGTGGCGTGCTAGGATGATCTAAATTATCAATATTCAATGATGAATAAAGACTGTTAAAAAATATGATGACATATTAAACATAATAAATGAACATGGTTTTGGTTCAGTTTATTAGTATTCGTGGTCAACAATTTTAGGGGTTTATTGTAAATTCTAATGGTATAAAGAGGTAAATTCTTGGTCGGTTTGTAGTGGATATGGTGAGGGCTGTGCGAGCGTTTTGAGGTTGTTTCTGGATTCGATGGTGTGTTGGTGGTGTATTGGGTTGGTTTGGTGGTTTGAGATGTGGTGGGTTGAGTGGCATGTGGTGTTGGTGTTGGGTTTAGTATCGGAGGGAGTGGGATGTAAGAGGCTTGGCTTTATGGGTGCGGTTTGATAGTGGGCCCAGTAGTAAAAAGTTGTTATATTTGCAATTGAATCCTAGGAGGCAAAGGGTTTACTTGTGAGCAGAGAACCAAGTCGTACTCTATTGAATCCTAGAAGTGAGACAAGGTTGTATATTGTAGCAGAGTATTGCCGTAATCGTAGGTCCTTGAGAAATCCTAGGAGGAACACCAGAGAGTACATGTAAGCAGAGGAATCCAGGTGAGCCCTTGAAATCCTAGGAAGAACAGAGATGTACTTGTAGCAGAGAATTCAACAGTGTAGCCCTTGAAATCCTAGGCAAGAGTGCGACTTGTTGCAGGGAATCCAACCATAATCCTTGAAACTCCTAAAGGATAACAAGATATCTCCTTGTAAGCGAGAATCCAGAGTGCGTGATCTTTGTTGGTATTGTCCCAATTACGCGTAATTGATTTTAGGTCAGTTACCAAAAACCTTAAATGCATTTCGTACGTTCTGATTTTTGCTTTTGGTGTCAAGTGTTTGCTCCTGAATTTTGGAAAGTCTAATAGATTAAAAACGATGATTTGTAGTGGACGGTCTTAAACATTTGATATGTCCCATTAATTATGCAAGTAAGAAACTAGGTGGACATGCCGTAGAGATGTCAATGCAATCTCAAGTAGTTAAGACTGCTTTATATGCAAGGAATCCAAGTTGTAGACCTGCTGGTATTAAAAGGATCCAGGTTCGATCTGACTGAAGGATCAGATCCAGAAGCATTAGATAAACAACTGATTGGATTAAGAATTTAGGGAAGATTGGAGACCTATAACACGACAACGGTCATTGGGTGTGGATAGATCAGATTTGCGCTGGATATATTCTAAGGGAAGAGTCCCGGATGACTTGTGGATGACAAGTTGTCATACGTACAATCTCCAGTGAATGAGCCTATTCTAGCTGAAACTCAGATTAATGAATTAGATAGATAATGGTACATAATAATATCTAGAAATCTGGACGCTTGCACAGAGAACTTGAAAAAGTTATGGAATATTGAATAGTGGAACTAGTGGTACCATGTGGAATTCGTGCACTTATGGTAACGGCTCAATAAAGGATGAGAAATAGGGTGAGTTTGCGAAAGTTTGAAATATTCATGTAGAAAGGTGTATTTAGGCAAACATCGTCAGGCAGAACACGTAGCTCTTACTTGCAATCTGGACCAGTAATAATCTCAAAGAGTACCTGAGTACGCGTGGAGGAGACGTTGCAGTGTCACTCAGACCTCTAGTGGAAAGACCAATCATGCTAATTCGCATGATGTGAAGGAGAGCTAATTTTAGGAGTAGAATGAAGTACTGCCGATGCATCATAGAGAGATTGGTGCTCAAGTAGTCCTAGTGATTCGATGGTAACAAGAAAGATACTAATCGGAACTTATTGTCGACACTGGTGGAAGATTTGATGTGTTCAGCAAGACTCACATATGGAGAGAGATTCCACGGAGAGATACGCTGAGAAAGTAGGAGGTGACTGAAGTACACGGGTCATACCTTTCTAGCAGATGAACGTGCTGAAAATGCTGAGCGGGAACTTTGTTAGAGTTAGAAGGGAGTACTCCACTTTGTGTAGGGATGAGTTGCTGACGAGAGCTTGAGAAGCGGTCCCCAAAGATCGACTCGAGATACTTTATAGAAAGCGCTGAGAGATCTAGAATATTGTAGGAGTGGAGACGAATATAGAAGCCAGTACTGACTTACTGGAGCATTGTGTGGCAGATGCGGCTAGAGATCGATTCTGTCCAAAGAGGTCTGCTGGAATGACCAATGAGAACTTAGGGTATAACTACTTGGTGTTGTGCTCGTGACGTGCGTGTTGGATGTATTCGTACTTGATGGGATGTGTGACATTGTGATAGGCGCGGTTTGGTTTTTGTACTCAGACTTCAGCAGTGAAGGATATCATGCTACGACTGGTGCGAAAACTGCTAAGCAAGGATGCTGAGAAGTCGTTAGATATAATGATTGCTGATAATAGTCAGTTTGTGGGGTGAGCGGTAACGAGGGGATACCTCTCTAACGGGAGCTATATATATACTCTCATATATCGATGCACATTTTGACATCTAGGGAGAATAGTATGTTAGAGACGGACTGAGATACGTACGCAGCGAGTGTAGCCTTATTGTGAATCAGTTCATGAGGATAGTAGGTACAGGAGGAGTCCGGTATCGTTTGGTGACAGAACGTTGTTTCTAGTCACTCAAAAGCTCGTTATGGGAACGCTGGTATTGTGGCTGGTGACAAGGAAATTAAGATGAAGTTGATATCTCTCATAGAGTGGAAAGTCCTTTGGCAGAAGAATGCTGAGTTTATCTGTGCCTAGTTGGGTGCTGGTGAGTTGTATCTGGGTGATGAGCTTTGTAGTGCATGAGGAATACTATAGAGTATGGGAAGGTGAAAGGTGCGTTGCTATCAGAGCGCGTGTGTAAATGATAGCACTGTTTGTGTGAGCATCTTGGAAGGAGGGTCCGCAGAGCTGTCGGAAAGAACTGAGATTTGAGTGGAGTACTAGTGTTAGAATATCGAATCCGTAGAGTGAAGAATCGCGGTAGCATCCAAAGCTGTAACAACATGTTGGGAGTGTCGCTAGAAGAATCTAGAGATGATTGCCGCTGGAGACCATTAGGGTAAGCTGATTGTGTCGTGCATGACAGCTCTCCATGTGAAACGCAAACAGTCTATAGCGCAGGTATTGATATACCTGTGTCATTTTAGATAAGATAGGATAATTGATGCGAGAATCGTGTTAAGAGTGTCTGCTATCAACGATGTAATAGAATTGGCTTCAGGCGTAATAAGAAGAGATAATTACTATATGTGGCACAAAAAGTCTTAAGTAACCACTTTAAGATGGATAATGCATAGTTTGGGAATTAGTTCATGACAAGCTGAAAGATAGAACCTATGTCCTGCGGTGAATGTAGATGCAGCTTGCTCCTGGACTGTGGTCTCTTGTATGTAATTATATTTGATAGTTAAACTGGAAGACGATGAGTCTAAGTTGAACGTTAAGAAAAAGAAAGAAAAAGAAAAAAAAAACCTTATAAGAATGATGTAATTATAATGTCACGCGGCCAGACAGGTAATTACGTTTGTAAGGTGATACGTCATCTCAAATATAGCGATAGTAACTATATCGTTGAAGGTTCAGGGATTAATTTCATTTACGTTTGGATCTGTATAAGTTTGCAGCACTACTTGGATCATAGAGAAAAAGAGATTACCACGTGGATCTTACGCCTGAGAATTTAGTTAACTATATCCTTTAATCTTGTTTCTATTTTGTTTTTTTTTTGAATGAAATGACTATTTTTGTAAATTTGTAGATCTGTCTTGAGATATTTCATTAAATATGAAAGCGAAAAGATGACAACTCACAACATGTTTAGTCGAGTTGGTAAACAAAAAATAGGAACATATACTGAAAATGTAAGATGAGAATGAAATGAAATTGGAAGTATATAAAAAATGCAAGAAGTAACGTATTATGTGAATTACGCAAATAAACTGAATGAAGGCGGCGTGGAGAGGTAACGGTAATCAGGTTTTGGAAGATTGGAGCAGAGTTGGAGAACGAGCTGTCAAATCGCTGAAACTAAAGCTGGTTTTGTTATTGGTGTGCAGCGTTGAAATAGTTCGTGAAGGGAATAGGATATGAAATCACTATTGCTCCTATGAAGCTATCGCGGTAAGTAGTAAGGACAACTGTGCTCTTGTAACCTTCAGGTTTGGGTTAATAGATACTAGTCAGAGGAAATGAATCTGGAATTGCAATACATATAATTCAGGCTCTGCTTAAGAAATTGACTTAGTGTCATATCCTGATGCATGGTTGGTATATATATATATATAGTAGTGTTAGTAATAGGGATGAGTAGGAGAATATAGTAATTTGTTTAGTAGTAATAAGTTAGTCTATAAAACTGTGGAAGTATATAAATCTTTTAGTCGTTCCTAAACCACGTAGTGTGGTTATGTGGTTAATAGCTAGCGAAGACTGTTATCTAAATTGTAATTTTCTTGAGTTTGCGAGGATTGTGACGATCTGACTGGGTATAAAAATATTTGTTAATTCATGTATCTGAGATTAGTCGTTTGTATATTTGTGCCAACTTTTATAAAAAATCTAAGCTGACGTGCGTTCTCCTGATCTTCAAATGTATATTCTAGATGCTATCACCTTTCCCCTGCTGACTGATGATGATTTAGCCAAGTGGATAAAGCATTCTGAAGCTTGCAAAGTGAATTTGCTGGATTTGTGAATGAGTGGCTGGAAGAGCTTGGGTTGGGGAACAGTATACCGGTCTACTTGCTGTGGGTGGGCAATTAAAGTGTGGTCAGTAGAGGAAATTTGAGGTGCACAAGGATGGACCATAAGAATTCCCAGATTAGCTCTATTAGTGAGAAGATGCAAATCAGCTTTTGTCCTTAGGATTTGATACTCTCGTAGTCGATCGAGTCACTATAACGCATAATTCGCTCGAACGCATCTTTGTGACGGCGCCTACGTCGACAGGTATGAGTTTTGGAGTAGTACTAGTATTTGAGATCTTGTTTGACACGTAGTTGTAGTGTTGTGAGGGTTTTGCCATCGTGGGTGTTTACGCTGGGTTGACGGCAATGGTAGCTAAGGCTAGTCCGATGCTGTCATTAACTAACCTGAATTAATTTGTTGATTTGAAAATAAAATTCTAATCTCAATAAAATAAGAATAGCATATCCTCAAAAAGTGAATATACAGTACTATTAAAAACGCCACTTCCTTGAATCCCAATTAAAACAAACCATCTCTTTACAACATGCACCGCAAGCTTAACTGGAAGACCAACTAAAAATGTTGGATTCTTTCCGCATGATCTCATACGCAACTGCAGATAAGATAAAGCACAAATAACAAATTGCACTCTGCCCTTGAAAATGCAGTTGTGCGAGAAACTGTCGTTACCCAAACACTGTTGACTTGTATGTCCCCTTGCTGAACGTCCTGTGTGTAAAATGATTCAACGATTTAGCAAATACTTTGGTTTATGTTTAAAATATTTTGATTTATATTATTTCATCAGAATTTATGCAATAATGTATCGGGAAAGACTTTTGTTCATCACACACACACTACACACACAAACACCACAAACACATATATATATTATATAGTATATATTATTTAAAAGTCCCATTAAAGTCCCATATAATATCTTTTTTCTTTCATACAGACATACATAGAATGCACACACGCACACAGAGACACATGGAGAATTGGAGCTGTATTTACCAAGATAGAATGAACAATAGAATAGAACGTTATTTTTTTTTTGTGATACAAGATGCGTCAAACCATGCCGTCGATACATTTCATGAAACTGAAGCGATAATTTTTTTTTTTTTATTTTTTTTTTTTTATTTTTTTTAGTTAATTCAAAAAAGTACAATTTACTTGTTTCCATTGAAAGTAGACAATTTAGTACTGTATGCAGTAATTACGTGCTCCAGAGAAAACGAACGTAATGCACGCAGTACGAAAAGCATAGGAGCGGCTATAAATAAGAGTTATCGATCATATGGTAGGGTCCAAGTCTCACAGACAAGTTAAAGAGACAGTTTTCTTCCAGGCCGTAGTGTCGGGTCAGTATTTGCTGTAGTGGCTGCAACCCACTGACTGGACCCTAAACTAGACGATCAAGAGAATAAACTAGATGGAGCTAGCAAAGAATGTTGCGGGTGAAATCATAACAGACGTGGAACCAGCACCCTCACAGAACAACAGCTGTACGGCCACGCTACGCCAACTATGCACCCAGAAGCCATCGAGTAGAGACGGGATAAGACACGGGACACTAGCTGAGGAGCAAGGACGTAACATAAGCGACTCCTCCTGTGGTAAGTCCAGCACATGGACAAGCCAGTGTGGCCGACCAGCAAAACGTAGGCGTTATGAAGCAGCTGATCTTGTGCGATGCAGGGATGCCTGCATAGAGGACGCTCCGAGAATGATGAGCGATATGGGACGAGTGGAGGAGCTATGATTGAATCTGGATACTCGCTGCCTGAAAGCGCGACATGAATGATGCATTATGATATATAAGTAGTTTAGCAGATTGAGAGTGGGTTGACAAAGAGAACGGAGAAACATTATATAGGATGTCCTAATAGTGGCAATGATTTATAGAAGTAATTATAAAAAAGTCTGTATACATTTGGGGAATATATTGTATTTATATATCAACTATCGCCAATTATACATTTCCCATTTACTGATTTATATATATATTATATATATATAATATAATATATATATATATATATATATATATGAAGAATAGGGAATAAAGAAAGTATCAGTCTCTCTAAAAGTAAATAGACTGCATTGGTCATGCCTTTAACTGCTTTAGGGGAGAGAATGTCTAATTAGAGGGTATTTGGAATCGGCTTTTTATACAAAGCTATAAAAGAAGAAACAAACACATTGAAATGCTTTTCGAGCACACACACACATTTTTACATATATATCATATACCACTATATATGTTTATTACATATATATTATACACACCACCCACCTATATATATTATTTTATATTTACATCCGACACATACCACACATACTATATACATTTATTTTCACGAACACATTATATCCACACACATATATAATATATAGTAATATACACACGAACACATACAACACACACATATATATATATATACATACATACATATATATATTATATATAGTATAGCACAACGATATGCACACAGTATTTGATATGCTATATTACACAAAGGAAACATAAAAAAATAACACACGACACACACAATACTAGTATATACATATATGTATACACGAAACAATACACACACACACTATATAAGTAGTACATATAAGTTACACACAGAACGAACGCCATACACACACAATATGTATTATATGATAGATATATAATAAATAGATACTTATATTCACGAACACTACACACACACCTTTATGTATATTAATTAGTATACATATACTACTACACTCGAACACAGACCAACACCACACACACACACCACACACACATAATATATTATAGTACGTTATATATATATATATATACACACGCACGTGACTAATGAGCAACCCACACGAATATATTAACACACGGACACATATCACAGCAGCATTACACACGAGACACATTTCCCGACGCACACACACACACACACACACACACCTATATATACTATATAGTAAGTATAGTAGTAGTTATATATATATTCACGGAAAA
>CM042158.1:30956222-30965698 GCA_023376005.1 Doryteuthis pealeii | reverse complement strand
ACCAATGAAGTCAGAACGGACTTACAGGATTCCAAAATCTTTACCAATACTCAGGACGAACTTTTTCGGATTATCAAATCTTTACCAATACTCAGGACGGAATTACAGGATTACAAATCTTCCAATAATCAGAACGGGCTTATAAGATTACAAATATTTTACGAATACTTAGGACAGATTTATAGGATTACCGAATTTTTACCAATACTCAGGATGGACTTACAGGATTACCAAATCTTTACCAATACTCAGGACGGACTTACAGGATTACCAAATCTTTACCAATACTCTGGTCGGACTTACAGGATTACCAAATCTTTACCAATACTCAGGACGGGCTTACAGGATTACCAAATTTTACAATATTCAGGGCGGACTTACAGGATCACAGATCTTTACTAAAACTCAGGCGGACTTACAGGATCACCAGATCTTTACCAATACACAGGACTCTTTATCAAGGATCCAATTCCACTGGATTAAGCACACTTGCTTAAGGCCTCCGATGATGACCCAGAAGATTGTAAACGAACATAACAAAACAATTATGGATTTGAATTTGTTTGCTAATGAATCTAGAAGCATTCTACAATCCTCTCGCTTTCTGGTGAGTTTAAGTCACTTATCAAGTAATGTCTCTTTTCTACTGATTCTATTAGACCAATTGGCATGCGTATTATTTTGCCCATAGCTGGAAGAAAAATATTGATTCATTTCTTTCCCAAACCCTCAGATCCAAACGAAGATTATATCAAAATTATTTAAAGATGGCGTCGAATATTTTTTGTTAAAATGGCGACGCTTGAAGTGTGATGCATTTTATATTGATATCACTGTGATATCGACTATTTTTTTTTTCTCGATAAAAAAAAAAATGGAAGAAACTCTATTAAGACACTAAACAAAAGAAGACATAATACAATGTAATAACTAGAAGAAACGATTAGAGTTATTTTTCCGTCAATATTTTCTATTCTTTTTCTTTTCAGAAAATCATTTATCCTTATCGTCTATTGGCACTTCAAGATAAAAGCTGTCAAATTCAGATAATTCAAAGTTAGGAACAAAATGAAGAGATGTATTTTAAGATTTGCATCTGATTGGTTAAACATTTTTTTTTTACGTTTCTTTCTTTTGTCACTTACGTGATTTCTTTTCATGTGTAAATTTTTATTCAATTCAAAACTTTAGAATTGCATGCACTTTTATAATGTTTTTATTCATTTCTTTATTTTCTTTTTGGCTTGATACATTATTCTCTTTCTACCTCTCTTATTTAATTGTTCTATCCCCCTTTTCTTTTTCTACTCTTTTCATTCGTTTTTCTTTCTTTCTGTATTCCTTACATTCTCCTCCTTTTTTTTCTTTACTCTTCTTCCATATTTCTTTCATTTAATTATCTTCTTCAATTTTAACCTTGCCTTTTAATTTTTTAATTTTATTCAGTTCATTTTCCTTCTTTTACATACTCCTCACCTTCTCATTTCTTCTTTTCCTTTATCTACCATATTCCTCCTTTTTTATTCTCTCTATTTACACTCACTTTCATCTTTTCTCATTTATTTTCTATCATATTCCTTCTTTTTCCTTCATCCTCTTCACATTCTTTGTTTTTTCTTTATTTTCTACCCTATTCTTTCTTTTTCCTTCACTCCTCCTTATCTTATTCTTTTGTCTTTATTTCTACCATATTCCTTCTTTTTCCTTCACTCCTTCTTATTCATCTTCCTTTTTTTTCCTTTATTTTCTACCATATTCCTTCTTTTTCCTTTCACCACCTTCTTATTCACCTTCTTTTTTCCCTTTATTTTCTACCATATTCCTTCTTTTTCCTTCACTCCCTTCTTATTCATCTTCCTTTTTTTCCTTTATTTTCTACCATATTCCTTCTTTTTCCTTCACTGCCGCTTCTTATTCACCTTCTTTTTCCCCTTTATTTTCTACCATATTCCATCTTTTCTTTCACCACCTTCTTATTCATCTTCTTTTTTTCCTTCATATTCTACCCTTTCCATATTTTTCTTCACTTCCTTCTTATTCGCCTTTTTTTCCAGTTATTTTCTACCATATTCCTCTTTTTCCTTCACTCCCTTCTATTCACCTTTATTCCTTTATTTTCTACATATTCCTTCTTTTCCTTCACTCCCTTCTTATTCACTTTATTCCTTATTTTCTACCATATTCGTTCTTTTTCCTTCACTCCCTTCTTATTCACATTTATTCCTTTATTTCTACCATATTCCTTCTTTTTCCTTCACTCCCTTCTTCTTCACCTTCTTTTTTCCTTATTTTCTACCAAATTCCTTCTGTTCCTTCACTGCTTCACCTTGTTTTTTTTTCTTTATATTTCTTTCACTCCTTTCTTCTTCACATACTTATCCCTTTATTTTCTACCATATTTCTTTCTTTTCCTTCACTGCCTTCTTCACGTTCTTTTTTGTCCTTTATTTTCTAACATATTCCTTTCAAGATCTGAAAAAAACACCTGAAGAAGGCCGGAGTGTGCATAGACCGAAACCTTGTGTATATATCAATTGGGATGAGAACAACAGTTCGAAAAATCTAAGTAATACAAATTTAAAATTTAGTGAATTCAAAATTTTAGAATTGCATTTAATTTTACAAAGTTCATTTATTGTATATATTTCTTTTTATGTATTTCTTTATTTTCATGTATTTTATGTATTCATTTTATGTATTTCTCTTAGATTCTTCTCTTTCTTCCTCCCTTATTTATTTGTCTTATTTTCCTTCTTTTCTTTTCTACCGTATTACTTCCTTCATTTCTTTTCCTTCTTTTATCGCTTCCTTTGTTCTTTTTCTCTTTCCTTTTTTCTTTTTCTGTCATCTTCATTCTTTTCCATTATTTTCTTATTCCCTCTTTGTTCTTTCCTACCGTTTTCCTTCCTTTTTAATCTCTTACCTCTTTGCTACCCTCTTTCCCCCGTTTGCTTTCTTTCTTCCTTTATTCGTTTAATTTCTACCATATTCCTTCCTTTTTATAAGCTTCCTTCTGTTACGCAATGGGCGTGGCGTTAAGCCGTGAGGGTTGTCTGAAATGTGGATTATAACGGAAAAGTTTAAGTGATGATTCGGCATGGACACACGGCGTGGTTTAGACGAGCAAATGGTACGTGGCGAACGGGAGAAAGGAAGGGTGAAAGGTCAGAGTGTACATTGAGTCTGGAAGAATGTGTTAACGGAGTAAGACCTGGAATCTTTTGCTCTCGTCAGTTGTAATTTGGAGGAAATGTTCCTGAGTAAAAATAAGATGAAACCCTAACAGGTACTACCACTCCGGGACAGAGTGGACAAGGGAGCAATGCTGGTGAAGAGGTGTTCCACATACCCAAAAACTTTAGAACTGGAACCTTACTATCAGATAGAGTTTAACGTCATTTCCAGGACATGAAGGCATTCAGGCGCTGCCTTCTAGCACCCATATGATAACAAAGGGTTGGGGTTTGCCAATAGCGTTGGGACACTCATATAGGTGGTAGGGCCTGAGTGTGTTATTACTAAAATGTCCAAATGGCACAAGGCAACATAACCCTCAGCCCCAAATTGGCGTCCAGGCTACATGACAACAAAAAACTGTCAACAACTAAACAACTGCCTCCTACCTTCTTTTTCCTCTTTTTCTAAAATTCCCTCCCATTATTTACTCTCTCTCTCTCTCTCTCTCTCCTCTCTCTCTCTCTCTCTCTCTCTTTCTTTTTTTCCTTTTTTCTTTGGGTCTCCACTTTTCCTTACTTTCTCTTTCTCTTCTTACTTCCTTCTTTTTTCTCTCTTTCTTCTTTTTATCGTCTTCTTTTCCCACTTTTCCTTTCTTCTTTCTTTTTCTTTTTTTTCTTTTCTTTACTTTCCCTTTCTTGCTTACACCTTTCTTCTTTCCTTCTTGATTTTGTCTCCCTTTCTTCCTTTTTTAAACGTAATTCCTTAATTTCCCCGTCCTTGATTTGACGTTAAACAGCATCCAGTGGTGAATTCTAATTCTGGAGCTGTGGGAATGTTGGAGTACCCCTTTAACGCCATCACTCCCAGGTCAACTGCATAACACGTCAACCCACCGTTGACGTCACATACTCATTTTCACACTCAATTATTTTACACTGGGAACAATGACAATGAATGTGAATTCATTTCACAGAGATCGGGAAGCGTAGCCTCACCACTAGATGCAGTTTTGCGTTACTGCACTTTTATGTGTATCCTGTTTTTCTACTGTTTTTCTTTCATTTTCTCTTCTCAGCTTCTTCTTTTGCACTCCCCCCTCTCTCTCTCTCTCTCTCTCTCTCTCTCTCTCTCTCTCTCTCTCTCTCTTCTCTCTCTCTCTTTTCTTCTCTCCTAGGGTTTATTTCTTCCCATTTCCTTCATTCAGTTTCCTTCTTTCCTTTTTTCTTTTCTTCTTTTTCTGCTTCTTTCTTAATACATTCTCCCCCGTCTTTCCATTTCTTCTTTCGTATATCTTTTCCTTCTTAGAAATTACATGGTGTAATGGTTTTAGTCGTAAGAAATGGACTTTTGGGCCCAAGTTCAAATCCTGGACGAGAGTGTTTACATTTCACATAGTGCTAATAGCCTTGGGAAAGGTATGAATCAAACTGCTGAATAATAGGACATATTGGGCATCTTACTCTTGGATTCTTAACCAGTCCATGAGAAAGAAAACTCGTAATTAAAACCGGTTAAACTGCACTAAGAAATTGAACTTATGTCACATCTTGCTCCTGCCGAGGGGTTGGTATACACACACACACACACATACAACACACACACAAACACACACACACACACACATATATATATATATATATATATATATATATATATATATATATATATTATAAAATAGAAGGTCCGCAAAATGGATTTATTTTTTAGAAATTTTTTTTTTTTAATTTTTATCTTACGTTTGCGACACGTGTTTCAGATCTTCTGATATCTTCTTCAGGCATTGATTAATCATTATATATATATATATATATATATATATATATATATATATATATAGAGAGAGAGAGAGAGAGAGAGAGAGAGAGAGATTCATCAAAAAGTTACTACCACGTATTCAATGTAGTAGCATAAGTAGTTAATCCAAAAGGGCTCAATATATTTCCTAGAATAAGAACCCTGGGGAAGGTGTACCTTCTTGAACACCAAAACCGTGGTAGAGATAAGAACTTTTATCTACAACTATTTATATATATATATATATATATATATATATATATATAATCCAAATGTCCAGAGAATAAATCTTCCTTACGACATAGGAGTTTTTTTAAACAACCTGTCGCAATTTGAGAGCTCAATGTGTGCTCATATTGTTAGAGTCACAGAGCAAATTTATAAGTAAAGAAATAACAAAAGACTTAGAGATTTTGCATTATAGCCTATACAGTGTAAGAATGAAGGCAATCGGGACAATAAGGAATATATATATATATATATATATATATATATATTCCCGATTGCCTTCATTCTTACTCTGTTCCTTATTTATTTTTATTTTTTTCTCTTCATTGTTACTTTTTCTTACTGTTATATAACTCTTACTTCTTCTTACTCTGTCGTCTATTCTTCTGGCCGGATCTGGTATATCTTCTAAGATCTGGTCTTCTTGGGATTCCGGGTCTGGTCTCTGTTGCTAGGGATCTCTTGTTATCAGAAGCCTCGTGCTATTGTTAGCTTTTAGTAATAACAAGACTTCGATTTACCATGATGTTACTTTATTCCATAAACCCCCAGACCAGACAACGCGCGCGGATCCTTACATCTTGCTAGCTTCGCTTCTAAGTTCTAACTGTCCAACTGACTAACTGAGTTGCTTACGCCTTAAACCGGAAGGGCCTTTTATTGCCTTCCGATTCTCACGATCATCCCCAGAACGCAAGGTCAGAGTGAGGTCAAACGCTGTCACTCACTCTCAAGGCCATCAGCTATACTGATCGCCATAATGATTTCTACGCTACCTTAAAAATGTAATAGGGATCCAATTAATATGTAACATTATTCTTGCTGTTTCTTTTTTGTCTTCTTTCTATTTTCATTCCTTCGTTTCTTTCTTTTTTTCTTTTTCTTTCCTTTCATCTCTACAACGTTTCTTTTTCATCAATTCCATCATTCTTAAATTTATTCCTCACTTTCCCTTTTCTTCTCTAATTCATTTCTTTCATTTCTTTCATTCTTCTTCTTTCCTTCTTCCTCCCCCACCCAAGTCATTTATTTTTTTTTGTTTTTGTTTTTTGTTGTGTTTTTATCACCATTCTTCATACCGTTTTTCTCACCAAATTTCTATTTTTTATCTTTCTCTCATTATGATCTTTCTTGCATTTCCAGTAATTCCTACTTCTTTCCCTCCTTATTGGCTGGAACTATAGAACACACCGAGTGCAGTTGTCCTGAGAGGGGGAGTGAATCCCCCAAATCTGGTAACGTGTTGACCGTGGGTGGCGATTCGTTATGTTTAACGATGCAATCCTTGTTGCTACTTATCCATGACATGCAAAACCCAACGTTGACCCTTACTTACGCTAGACAGGCGCTCGGAGAGGCCGTATTTAATCAATCAGCTGATCATGTCAAACCCTAGAACCTTTATGATTGGCCCAAGCCTATTGTCCTCATGGCAAGCCCCAATCTTTTTATCATATATGTGCAAGAAATCTTATTGTCCTAGGTATAACTTTAAACTCTACCTGATGATGCTCTGGCGCTCTGGCGCTCTGCAAGTGTGGAGTACCCTTTCATCACCATTACTCTCAGGTCAACTGTGACCCGGAGCGGTAGTACCTGTTAGGGTACTATCTATGTGTTAAATAGAAAAAATGAGTTAACAAAGGATTTGTTTGAAAAATTGAGTGAAGAAAAATGAGTACCTATCAAGAATGAATAAAACAAAACATCTTCGGCATAAAATAAACCAACAAGGGTTGACATGCCGTAAAAACAAAACAACCAAACTACTTCTTTCTTTTTCTTTCAATACATTCTTCTTAAAATGGTCGGTTTAGCTCAGTCGGTAGAGCTCGGAATCAAAAGCTTCCTGGTTCGATACCGACCCTCGCCAACTCAGCTTATGAGTAGCCCAGGGATCTGTGCTGTAAAGTGAGGAGCTTTGGTAGGTGTATTGCTCCAACTCAGATGCTAAAATAATATCCTTGGTCTATCGCTGTCTGGCTGATACCGACATTAGGCCACCCGACGACTTACGTCCTTCTTATTTCCCTTCTTTTATTTTTCCCTTGTAGCGATTGTCCGCCCCTGTTGGGATGGACATGAGTCCAAAAGGGTTATATACCCGTGCTGCAGTTTTTCGCCCATAGGTGGCTGCTGTATTTAAACAGCAGCCCGGGAGAAAATCACTCTCTTTTTCTCGGTCCGGCAACCATTGCACATGGGTTAGGCGCTTGGTGCCTCTGACCCTTAAGTGTGTGTGTGGGGGCTTTGCTCCTTAGCAAACTATAAGTAAGTGACTTATTTCTACATGTAACTCTGTATCACTTCTTTAGGAATTAATTCTACATTCTTTATGTATGTTTATGTATCTGTTCTCTCTATATATATTACTGTACCTTGTCATGAGTATGTGTATACCTCTCACGTATGTATTTCTCTCACGTGCTCACAAAATAAGGTCTATGTTTGTTATAATATATAACTTCTTTGTCAGATTAATTCATGTACACATATATACCCACGTTGGAAGGTTACTTTAAACCTTCTAACGCATTAGAAGAGCATTCACATCTTATACCCTCTTTCTCCTCCTGTTAACTTTTCCCTACATTTCCGACTATCACTTTCCTTGCCTCTCTCTTTCCTTCTTCCTTCCTTCCTTTCTTCTTTTGTACTTTTTTCTTCTTTTTATCTCTTTGATTCTTTTTACTAAGGTCAGTCTTCTTTCGTACAGAAATATTATGACACTGCTGAGCAGATAAGATTTCCTGAGGTGTGAGTAAATACGCCACTACAAAACTCATTCAAATTGCACCATTTTTTTAATACGCCGAAAAGACACCTAGGACGATATTTAAAAAAAAAGAAAACATTGACTCCCTCTGGCGAAACATTAATCAATAGTGCCAATTGATATGTGAATGATAATTCCAGTTCTTTTTGAATAAAAATCTCTTGCATCCCAAGGATACGAATGTGTCATGAATAGGTTCCATGATACTTTGTATTCATATCTTTCAAGAGAGAAATGTTCAAAATAGAAAAAAAAGGATTGCGATTGTTGAAAACAAACTTTCAGCCAACAAGACAAAACATTATTTTTTTATAACTATCTTTTTTATAAACACTAGTGTTCCTGAATTGTACGACTGTTCATCCCATCCTGTCGGTGGGGCTTTAAAATAACCTACTGTATCTCTGCAGAGGGGTACGACTCACCCAATGGGGCCATCTGTTGGCCGTAGGTGGCGACTCGTGATGCTTAAGGATGGAACCCAGGTGGCTGATGAGTCCATGACATGTAACACACCAATTTGAACCATAGTTAGACTAGATGGTCGGTCGGAGAGACCCTCTCCAATCAATTGGCTGGTCACGTCAAGCCCTAGCACCTATATGATTGTCCCAGCCATATTGCCCTTACGGCAAACACCCAACACTTTTTATCATATTGGTGTCAAAAGCCAGTGGCTGAGGGTCTTCGTGTCCTGGGAATGACGTTAAACTCCATCTGAGTGTGAGGTTGCAGTTCTGGAGGTCTGGGGAATGTGGAGCACCCCTTCATTACCATTGCTCCCAGATCCACTGTGACCCGGAGTGGTAGTACCTGTTAGGGTTTCCTCTATGGGTTAAATAGAAAAACATGAGTTTATAAAACAAATTGAGCATCCATTAAGAATAAATTTATTTCAAAACTTTGTCGGCATTAAATGACCCGCTGAGGTTGATATGTCGTAAAAAAAAAACTCAACGACTGTTCATCATCTTGCAAGAAGACCGTCCAAATCATCCAAGATGGAATTCAAAATTATAAATCCTGATTATTTGGTGTTGCTTATCCACCGATTTTTTTTTTTTTTTTTCGTGAGTGGTGTCACCTCAGCTAAATAATGGACCATTCCGTTTTTATGATAAAGAAAGAAAGGTAAGACAAAGGACATGCCAGACAGAAAAACTACAAGAAAGAAAGAAAGAAAGAAAGAAAGGGTAGGGGAAAGAGAGAGAGAGGGGGACGAGCGCGTGGAATCAATAACGCTAACCTGTTTTAATCGAACACAATGAAAATGCTAAAAGAAGAAAAAAAGGTAAAAAAGAATAAGATCGAGTTATATCAAGATTATTGTACTTTTTCACATACTGTAATATCGCAATAGCTCTTAAGTAAACATATCAAACATTGTAATGATTAAATTATCATTCTGTGGTGAATACACAGGTCCTGCTAGTCTATTTACTAAAACTCGCGTTCCTAAATTGTACGATCCTTATCAGCTGAAATACCCTCTGGCTAAAAA
>CM042158.1:30928722-30953722 GCA_023376005.1 Doryteuthis pealeii | reverse complement strand
TTATTCTTCTTCTGGTCTTTTATTTTCTAATGTCTTCTTTTGGTTCTCCTTCATCTTCTCACTGTCTTCTTCTTCTTCTTCTTCTTCTTTCTTCTTCTTCTTCTTTCGCTTGCTTTTTTTCTTCTTCTTCTTCTTCTTCTTTCTTCTTCTTCTTCTTCTTCTCTTTCGCTTGCTTCTCTCTTTCTTCTTCTTCTTCTCTTCTTTTCTTTTCTTCTTATCTTCTTCTTCTTTAATTCTTCTTCTTCTTCTTCTTCTTCTTCTTCTTCTCTTCTTCTCTCTTTCTTGCTTTCTTCTTTCTTCTTCTTCTTCTCTTCTTCTTCTCTTCTTCTTCTTCTTCGCATCCTCTACCTTCTTCTTCGCTTTTCTCTTCTTCTTTCTTCTTTCTTTTTCTTTCTTCTTCTCTTCTTCTTCTTTTCTTCTTCTTCTTCTTCTTCTTCTTCTTCTTCTTTCGCTTCTTCTTCTTCTTCTTCTTCTTCTTCTTTCTTTTTTCTTCTTCTTCTTCTTCTTCTTCTTCTTCTTCTTCGCATTCTACCTTCTTCTTCTCTCTTCTTCTTCTTCTTCTTCTTCTTCTTCTTCTTCTTTCGCTTGCTTTTATTTCTTCTTCTTCTTCTTCTTCTTCTTCTTTGCTTCTTCTTCTTCTTCTTCTTCTTCTTCTTCTTTCTTCTTCTTCTCTTCTTCTTCTTCTTCTTCTTCTTCTTCTTCTTCTTTCTTCTTTTTTTCTTTTCTTCTTCTCTTTTCTTCTTCTTCTTCTTCTCTTCTTTCGCTTTACTTCTTTCTTCTTCTTCTTCTTCTTCTCTTCTTCTTTCTTCTTCTTCTTCTTCTTCTTCTTCTTCTTCTTCTTTCTTCTTCTTCTTCTTCTTCTTCTTCTTCTATTTTTTACTACTTCAACTTTTTCTTCTTGTTGTTCTTTTTATTTTCTTGTTGTTGTTGTCGTCGTTGTTGTTGTTGTTGTTGTTCTCCTTCTTTTTCTTCTTCTTCTTCTTCTTCTTCTTCTTCTTCTTCTTCTTCCGGTTTTTTTATTTTATAATCTCTTCTTTTGTTTCTCCTTCATCTTCTCACTGACTTCGTCTCTTCTTCTTCTTCTTCTTCTCTTCTTCTTATTATTATTATTATTATTATCATTATTATTTATTATTATATTATTATATTATTATTGTCTTTATTTTTTAATGTATTCTTATATTTCACTGACTTCTTCTTCTTCTTCTTCTTCTTCTTCTTCTTCTCTTCTTCTTCTGGTCTTTTATCCTTCTTCGTTTACTGACATTCTTCTTCTTCTTCTTCTTCTTCTTCTTCTTCCTCTTCTTCTTCTTCTTCTTCCGGTCTTTTATTCTTCTTCTTATTCTTCTGGTCTTTTATATTTTAATGTCTTCTTTTGTTTCTCCTTCATCTTCTCACTGTCTTCGTCTCTATCTTCTTCTTCTTCTTCTTCTTCTTCTTCTTCTTCTTCTTATTATTATTATTATTATTATTATTATTATTTTTTTTTTTTTAATGTATTCTTATATTTCACTGACTTCTTCTTCTTCTTTTTACTGACTTCTTCTTCTTCTTCTTCTTCTTCTTCTTTCTTCTTCTTATTATTATTATTATTATTATTATTATTATTATTATTCCGGTCTTTTATTCTTATTCTTCTTCTTCAGAAGAAGAAGAAGAAAAATCTTCTTCTTCTTCTGGTCTTTTATTTTCTAATGTCTTCTTTTGGTTCTCCTTCATCTTCTTACTGTCTTCTTCTTCTTCTTCTTCTCTTCTTCTTCTTCTTCTTCTTCTTCTTCTTCTTCTTCTTCTTCTTCTTCTTCTTCTTCCAACATTTTCTTTTTTAGTGCGTCTTCTACAGCACTGATGTCAGTAGAGTAGTGAATAGGTATGTATAGACCTACAGATGTGTTTAACGTCTGCACTTCAAATACATACATCTCTTTCTGACTCGATGTTCAATGGAATTAAGTCGGTGAATAGCAAGTCGGTGAGACCACCTTTGTACGTATGTACTTTTCTTTATATGTAAGTAAAATGTTTGTGCAAATTGTGTATATTACCAAATGATATATTTATAACCTATGCATATATTAGGTTTTTAGCTCAATCGGTACAGTGTTCGGCTGGGAACCTAAATGTTCCTGGTTCGATACCGGTCCTCGCCAACTCAACGTATGAGTAGCACAGGGTTCTGTGCGGTAAAGTGAGGAGATGATGGTAAGTGTGGCGCTGTACCTCAGACGCTAAAAAAAACAACAATCTCCTTGGTCTAGCGCTAGTGAAAAGGGGATAGACTCCCTCGATGTCTGGTTGATACAGACTTTAGGCCACTCCGACGACTTTACTTTGCTTTTACTTATATTTTATCAAGATTCACAGACACGTACAAGTTCAAATCCTGTACGAGATTTTTCATCGCACTACGTGCTAATATTTTAGAAAATAATATTTTCGTATCTACGTAACAAGATTTGACAACATTATACTATAGTTATTAATCGTTATAATATTAATAGTTATACTTGAATGATTACAGTATATATGGATCAGGATTTCCACATAAGATCAGTGTGTAGTATATGTGCTCTCTATTTAGAATCAAGTTGTAATATATTTCATCTTTGGAAACCTGTGCTTATTTCAATAAGTTATCTTAATTATTACTGAAGTAGAAAAATATTTCTCAGTATCTATTATCTATTAATAATGAAGATTGTCTGTATTTATGTCTGTAACCAAAACTAAGTCATAGCTCTACGTCACAGCTTACGTCACAATATTCTTATGCTATATACACCCAAAATTCGAGTAAGCAATTTTTAAAATTGTTTTTTAGTCTCGTCCTTTTTTTTTTTTACAGTAACAAGAAGTTAACTAAAAAGTTTACAAATAAATAAATACCTACGATTTTGTGTAAAATTGATGTGGAAAATATTCAAAATAATTGTTTAATTATTACATGCACGCAACATTTTATTTTAGAGGGACGTGGCTCAGTTTTCATTTCAAATTGTTTTTTTGTTTTTTTTTTACTCCTTTAATAAATATGAGGATTTGTCTTACTTATGATACAAACCCTCTGACATTGAATGTTTAACTCCCACCCTTTCAGGCAATGTATTTCAAAGATTAATTTTACGTCGCCTGGAGGGTGTGTTCTGTTGCTAGTATTAATAATGGAGATTCGCTTCTGGTTTTTGCCTGTAACAAAAATTACATCTCTGCTTACGTCACATTACCCAAAATCGTCATAACATACAATAAATACACTCAAAATTTGAACATGCAGCATTAGAATTGCTCATTGTTTTTTAAAACAAGTTTTAATAAATACATCACTGATATTATATATCTATATATGGTTTGTCTTATTTTAATACATATTTAAAGTTTATATTTCGAATTGTTTTATTTCTTAATCCTTTAATGAATTTGATGATTTTACTTACTTAGGGTACAAACTCGCTGACATTGAATTTTTTATCCCACCCCTCAGGCAATCTATTTTTACATCGCCCGGAGGGTGTTTTTTATTTTGTACTAGTCCTTTTAATAAAATGTATTTCATTTCTATTTATTCATTAATATTCTATTGTGTCTCAGTATTAATTTGGCTAATAACAAATAAATTGTGTTCCTATACATAAACAACCCCGTTTCATCTGTATATAACAATCCATTTTTATACATACATGAGATACATGGCAAATATGTCATATATATATATATATATATATATATATATATATATATATATATATATATATATATATATATATATATATATGGGGTAAATATGGAAATAAATCCGACAATATAAAGAAATTTCAAAAGATAAGATGAATTTATTTATCGACGCTTAAACGTTTCAGTTTATTTAAACCTTCATCAGGATAGATTATGGGGTGAAGAAATTGATGAATGTTTTGTAGATGACAGGAGTTAGAAAAATATTCATAAAAAGTTTGTAACTGTATTTGTTCAGCGTTATATTTTTTGAAAGACGAGCCGCGATCCGCACACACATATATATATTCAAGATGTGTCAAAAAAGAATCGAGATTTTTGTACATTTTGGCACACCTTGTATTCTGGAAAAAAACGTTCCATTCATTCTTCATTTCTATCTTGGTAAATACATCTTTAAATTTGGTACTTTTTTATCCACCTTTTATTCTGAAAATAAATAATGAATGAAACGTTATTTTTTTCAGAATACAAGATATTTAAATGTTATGGTAGTGTGGACATAATCTTAACGTGGTTTGTTTGAAAATCATATCGGCGAGAAACTGTCAGTAAGCAAGCGCCGTTGACTTCCTGTTCACACTATCGTTTGATAAGGTTTGAAAAAGAGTTTGCCAACCATAAACACCCATTTTCAAATATATAGTAATTTCATGTATTTTTTTTAAATCGAAAATATATATCTTGAGACGGAACTTTTTGGATCCCAAAAGGATTGTGATTTTGATTTCAATGAAAACACATGAAACTATTATTAATCGAATAAAGCTAAGAATGTGATATTTCAATTGATTCTATATTGCTCTGCTGTCCGGCCTAGACGCAGTAGGTGAGATTTAGTTTTTATATTGTACTGATGACTTTCAAATATTAAAATAAAAATGTCACAACCTTAGCTAGCTATGTTTAGAATCAAAATATTACCAATTATTAAATGGGAAATATTAAAGAGATCCAATATCTGCCGAAGTTTGACTGATCGATGTTTTTTTTTTTTTTTTGTTTTTACAAGAATAGTTAGCGATAATTAGATTTCCGGGTAAGAAAAATTTGCTAAATAGAAAAGATGAATGTCTGGAGCAATGCGTCCATAAAAAGCTGAACTCATTAATGTATTATCTAGATTAATATATGGTTTGGTTTTGTTTGTTTTATGGCATATCAACCACAGTGGGTCATTTAATGCCGATAAAGTTTTGAAATAAATCAATTCTTAATGGATAATACAATTTTTTTGTAAATACATTTTTCTATGTAACCCATAGATGGGCCCTAACAGGTACTACCACTCCGGGTCAGAGTGGACCAGGGAGCATGGGTGATATATATATATATATATATATATATATATATATATATATATATATATATATAGTTTTCTATATTTATAAATAACGACAATATATATATATATATATATATATATATATATATATATATATATATAGAACCATATGTGGTTCAAATTTAATAGACCTGAAAAAATGTAAGAGTTTTTAAATAAAATAACTGGTACATTATATTGTTTATTTATTAACGTATCAACACTGAAAATTTCATTAAATTCGGTTAATTCCTTGATTTTTAGTTTGTTTTTGTTTTTTTTTAACTTTTGACGGGTTGACATACGATGGTGGCAGTTATGTCTGTTAAGTAGGATTTAGCATGTTTAGTTTTTCTAACCTGTCTGTCTCTTTTTTTTTCTTTTTTTCTTCTGATCCTCATTCTTTCTATAATTAGGATTTTGTTCAGTGAGAAATTTTGGTCATGGCTGGGTCCAAATGGCAAGTTAGAATGATGATGATGATAATGATGATGATGATGATGACACCCCTATTTGTTGATTGTGGGTTTATCCTATTGACACTGCTTCTGCCTGCTGAATCTGCCCCTCCTTCCATTCTATCAGCATCATCATCATTATCATCATAATCACCACTTGTGTTGTTGCTTTTATTGTTCTTCTTCATATTCTTGTTCTTGTTCTTGTTCTTGTTGTTCTTGTTGCTCTTGTTGTTCTTTTCTTGTTCTTGTTCTTGTTGTTGTTGTTCTTTCTTCTTCTTCTTCTTCTTCTTTTGTATGCCAGCAAAGATTTTCCTAATAGATTACATCCGACATTGTCTCGGACGAAGCTGCCATTCCTGCTCTACTCTCTAATTACATCGGCTCTATTTATTTGTCTGGCGAAGTTTACCAGTCAAAAACGGGGAAAACTGATTCGTCTACAAGGTTATCTCATCTTCAGCAGATATAACTGATTTGTAACGGTGAAATGGTTAGGTGCCTGGTCACGCCAGAGAGATGGATGATGGCCAAAACGGTTAACAGACTAAGGTACCGATGTTTACGTGAGTGAGGGGTGGGTAGAGAGTTTGGAGATAGAAAAAAAAGATTTGGGGGGTTAGGCATTTACATGTGTCGGTCTTACTGAGAATAAAAATGATAGAGATTGGACTAAAACGGAAAGGAATAAAGAAAGACGAGAAAGACATTTCCAAAGCGAAAGGAACATGCAAAGTTGGTTTTATCCATTGGAGCAGACCAACATGGCTTCCTTATCTCTTCTCGAGAAGGAAGCCAAGAACAGCCAAATGTCCTTACTTAAAAAAAAAGAAGTATTATTTGGATTATTCAAACTATTTTCCTCAACTTTATTGTTATATACACGACGTTTCGGCTGATGTGCCCTTCGGCCTTCTTCAGGTGAACCACCAAATCTCTTATTTAAATAAAATTGAATATACGTATATATATATATTTACCAAACTCTCCACACGAGTAGGATGTGACACAATGTCATTTTAAGCGGAGTTTAACAGGTTTAAATTCAAAATTTTCCTTCTCCTAGACCGGTTGCCTAACCAAGGTTGCAGAACCCAGTCTGCCCTACTATTTATCCATAGCTGGAGGAAGAGTAGATTCAATACCTTTCCCAAGGGTATTAGCGCTAAGTGAAATGCAATTACCGCATCCAGGATTTAAAGAAAATTGTATTATTTTGATTATTCGGACTATTGTCCTCATCTTTATTGTTATGTACACAATGTTTCGGTCGATTTGCCTTTCGGCCTTCTTCAGGTGTTCCTTGTCGAACTCGGAAAACATCACGGTAATTCAAACCGAACCTTTTATTCAATACCCGGTGCAGATTGTTCAAATTCCGATAACCATGACCGGGTACAAGTGTTAAGCTATGTTAAGTATTCTATGTTATTATCGCCCTTGGCCGAATTTGAACCTACAACCTGGAGATGATTGTCATTTAGAACCGTATTAACTCAAGAAGGTTCCCGAATTCGAAGAGAAGGTACCTGAGATCGTGAAGGTTTTTGAGTTCGACAAGAAACACCTGAAGTTGAAATTTATATTTAAAAAATAGAACAAAAAAGAATTAAAAAATAAAAGTAAAAACTAGTTCATATATTTCTGCATCAAGAAAAATCGAATCCAATATGGTCTATTATTTAGTGCCAAAGCCATCCTTGTAGAAGAATAGTAGTAGTATTATTTAATACATTGCTGGGAGGATAAGAGGATCCATAAATTTCCAAAGGTTGTTAGTCCCAAGTAAACATAACATCGAGGCTGGGGTTCGAACCCAGTTACTACGATGTCGCTGTACTGGGCGTTAACCAATAAGCCACAGGGAATCCACTTCAGGGTTAGGGTTAGGGTAAGCTTTTGTGCAGATAATGAAGGCTACTGAAGAGAAATATAATGGTGGTAAAACTCCTGTTTAATTCTATACTAACACGACCTGTGAACATACCACAGTATGATAATCCAATAATTACAACGTTTGATGCTTAGTTAAGTGCTATTAGAAATAGTTCAATATGTAAAAAGTATAATAATATTGATTTAAGTCTCTCTCTCTCTCTCTCTCTCTCTCTCTCTCTCTCTCTCTCTCTCTTCTCTTCTCTTCTCTTCTCTTCTCTTCTCTTCTTTCTTTCCTTCTTTTCATTTTTCATTATGTTCGATTAAAACAGATTAGCTTCATCGATTCTGGGCGCTCAGCCCCTCTCTCTATCTTCCCCTTTATCTCTCTCTCTTTTCTCTCTCTTTCTCTCTTTCTTTCTTTCTTTCTTTATTATCTTAATTTTTCTCTGTAGCATGTCCGTTCTCTCCTTTTTATTTCTATAATAAAAACGGAATGGTCCATTATTTAGCTGAGGTGATGACACTTATAAAAAATATAATTTTGGCGGATAAGCAATACGAGATAATCAGGATTTACATTTTACATTACATTTTGGACGATTTGGACAGTCCGATTTTTAACCAGAGGGGGTCACAAGACGATAACGGTCATAAAATTAAGGAACCCGAATATTAATATACAATATAAGATGATGAACACATCAGGCTTAAAACAAATCAATAATAATAGTCGGTGTATTCTGCATATGACAGGGCTGCATAAGTAACGGGGACTCCCCTTCAGGGTTTGATTTTTTGTGTAGGTGTGGTGCTCCATCTCAGCTACAACAATAGGCTACTCCACAGACTTTACTGATACCTTAGAAAGTCGTCGGGGCGGCTTAATGTCGGTACCAGCCAATCAGCGAGGGAGTCTATCCCCTTTTCACTAGCACTAGACCAAGGAGATTGTTTTTGCGTCTGAGGTGGAGCGCCACATCTACCATCTGCTCCTTACTTTACCGCACAGATCCCTGTGCTACTCATACGCTGAGTTGGCGAGGGCCGGTATCGAACTAAGAACCTTGCGGTTTCTAGCCGAATGTTCTACCGACTGAGCTAAACCGATGCCTTATAAGGGCATGAAAACAACTGATTATAGACAAATAGAAAATTCTTATTTCAAAGAATGAATTCTTTCTCTGAAGATCTAAGATCTGTACAAGTCCGGTGTTTGTCTACGTTTTCCACATGTACGTAGATGTACATATATATATATATATATATACATATATGTATAGGTATATATAAGTGAAGAACACTGCTATTGCTGCGGAGGTCTGTGAGAAGGTAGCTTGTAATAGACCTGGCTGGAGAGCCACCATCTACCTGTTTGTGGAAGAATTTGACTCCAACCGAATTAAACACCAAAAATTTAAACGAGCTATTGAAAAGGGTAATTTTCAGCACAACAACATTCCGAGTGGAGAAGTTCCATTTAGTTTATGTGGAAGAGTATGTCTCTCCAGGGCTGGCCTGGTGAGTCATCTGAGAAAACACAAGGATACAGTGTCAAATGCTACTGGCACCAAACTATGATGATAAAAAAAGCAGGAAATAGTCTTATTCGAACACGAGTTGACAGCCATTATTATATAGACTAGCAAATATATGCACCCTCCGGGTGCAAGTATTTTAGTTAAATTTTATAATAAAATATCATATTAAATTAGAAAGGCTAATGAAACTGAATAAGAATGTAGATAAAAAGATTTTGAACAGAGGGGGTATGATTGAAAAATAGAACAACTTTGAAACTAACTCTTCCATCATTTTCCGTTACTCCCGTCTTTCATTGATAAATTTTCCTAATTTAACTGTTTAGTTAAAATAGGAAGTAAAGAGTAATATTACAGTTATTTCTTCTTGTTAATGGATTTCTTTTAAGATTTATTGAAGAGATTTTTGCTCATATTCAATAAGATAAAACTAAACAATTAGAAATCAATAATACTAAGCATATATTTATTAAAATCAATTTTTTAAGATCAATATGCAAATTAGCCTTCCCATTCATACTGTAAACTGCTATTTTGTTGTATATATAAATAGAAGTGCATGTTATTAGTATGTAGATATGGTCAACAAGTAAGTAATGAAAACAATTTTATCAATAATTGAGGTTTAAATAAAAATAAAACCATGGAGAATATGATGTAAATAACAAAGGGATTGTGACTTGTATGGTAATATAGTTTCGGTTACAGACAAACACACAATCTCCATTATAATAAGATGTATTTACTTATATATACATATATGAATATATATATGTTTATATATGTACATTTATATATACATATATATTCATATATATGTACATATATATGTATATATATATATGTATATATGTACATATATATATATATGTACATATATATATATGTACATATATGTATATGTACATATGTACATATACACATACATGTATATACATATATATATATGTATATATATATACATATGTATATATGTAGATCTATATATACATGTATATATATATATATATATTATATATATATCGGTGTGTGTGTGTGTGTATGTGTGTGTATGTGTTTGTGTGCGTCTGTTTGTAGGAGGGGAAAAAAGCAACATGGAATATTAAAATGTTGTATTTATCAAAGACAGTCATATTAGTGCTTCGATATTCCATACTTTATTCAGGCGCTCGTCTCGTAACGGTTATCGTCGAAGAAATTGGAATAGGCATCTCGTGCTCAAAAACTGGACGAGGCTTCACATTTCACATAACGCTTACAGTTACGAATCCAAATATTCGAAATCTGCAGAGATGGGGAAACTAGTGCTTAATTAAAGAAACTGAACCAGAAAATTTATAAGAAAATTCTGTAAAGCACTTAGAAGTTAGTATTGATAGAGTTTTGTCTTCTTTCTTTTTTTTGAAAAGAAAATTGCCTGCGTCACCTGGAGATGGGATTTGAATATTTTTAATCAAGACTTGGTAATAACCTAATATTTTAATTTAATAAATTTTACAGAACTGAAATTATTGGAAAAAGTTAATGTGGATCGTTCATTTCTAAATTGTCGAATTCTTAATGAGAGAAAGTAATATATATCTCCGATACTTTTTTGATGTCGGATTCGTCTTTGGATATTAATATAATTTCATTATAGCTTACCTAAGCGTAGTATCTCCCCCATATATATATATATATATATATATATATATATATATATATATATGACTGTATATATATGTAAATATATATATATATATATATATATGACTGTATATGTATATGTAAATATAATATATATATATATATATATATATATAATATATATATATATATATATATAATTTATAAAAATGATTTTGAGTGAAATATTTAATGTATATTTCTATTTTTGTAAACATGTATATGTATATATACGTAAGTATATCTTTATATGTGTATATGTATATATATATATATGTATATACTTATATATACATATATGTACATATATATATATGTAATATATATATATATGTATATATGTGTGTATATATAGGTACAGATTTATATATATATATATATATACTTATATATACATACATTTACATATATATATATATATTAATTATATATGTATATATATGTACATTTGTATATGTATATATTTGTAAATATAGATGTATATATATATATATACTTATATATACATATATGTACATATATATATCATCATCATCATGTCGCGCTATTAGCACGGATATCCATGACAATCTCTCGCCAACCTTTCCTATCATTCATTTTCCCAGGGAGGTCCTCTGTGCAGCAACCTGCGTCTTTGCTTAGTTGGTCAATGTAGGTCCTTGCTGGGCGGCCCACACTAGCATGTCCGTGTGTTGGCTTCCACAGGAGAACGTCACTTATGAGCTCATCCTTGCTTCTCCAGCAGTGCCCGGCATGTCTTGTCCGTCTCACTCGAATGGTTTGTGAGATGGGGGGCAAGTGGCCATATAGCTGTTTCGTCGTGGGGTGCTGCTTCCACGATTTGTTCAGGACTGCACGCAGCATTCTTGTGCAGCTCCCATCCAGCTTATTCTCAAGGCGCCTCGTTAGGGTCCATGTGGTGCATCCGTACAGCAACACTGATACAACCACCGCCTGGAAGAATTGTCGCTTTAGCTTGTCAGTGAGATCGGATTTCCATATTACTGATAATTTGTTTGTGGCCGACCACGCTTTTCCTATTCGTGTATTTACATCGCTTTCTGTGGATAGGATATTACCACCTAGGTATGTGAATTGTTCTACTGGCTTAAGGGGCTTACCGTTGAGTGTGGTTATGTCTCCTTTCCTTTTGAAACATATGTACTCTGTTTTATCGGAGTTTACATGAAGGCCAATATTATTTGCAGCCTTCTCTAGGCTATGCAGTAGTGACTCGGCCTGTGGTGGTGTATCTGCAAGGAGTGCAAGGTCATCAGCGTAGTCCGCATCTGTGATTTTCTGTGCGGGATATCGCCTGCTTCTTGCCTTTTTTAGTGTGAAGCCTTCTTCTTTTATGGTATCTAATGATGTTCGGAGTACATAGTCTAAGCATATGATAAATATATATGGTGCTAGTGTATCTCCTTGTAGGACTCCAGTTCCGATGTCGAAGAAATCTGTGTCGCCATCGGGTGAGCGTACCATTGCTTGTGTATCTTTGTAGAGCATCATTATAGCAGCAACAGTTTCTTCTGGTAGCCCGTATGCTAGTAGTATTTGTTCCATTTTTCCTCTGTGTATGGAATCAAATGCCTTGGAAAAATCTACGAATAGTAGCGTTGCCTCTAGATTCTTTGCTCGAATCCCTTCTATGATTCGTCGTATAGTCAGGATCTGAGAGGTTGTGGAACGGTTTCTACGGAATCCGTTTTGGTTTTTCCTAAGAATTTTCTCTATTTCGGGTCGGATGCGATTAAGAAGAAGGGCATTATAGATCTTGGCTGCGATAGCCGTAAGAGTTATGCCTCTGTAGTTTTTAGCTATTCCTAGGTCTCCCTTTTTGGGGAACGGGAGGATGCATCCTTTTGTCCATTTATCTATTCTATTTTGTCTATATACTGCATTGCATAGCCTAAGCAGTATGTCGCTGAACTTGCCCATTTTCCATACCTCCGGGGGTATTTCGTCAAGACCCGCCGCCCTTCTACTTTTTAGTTTATTTAAGACTACGTGGAGTTCTTCTGTTGTAAAATCCCCCAGTTTTATGTCTAGTTGTCTATCTATGATCTTTTGAGTGTTATTTACCATGATTTTAGGTGTGTTCCCCAGAAGTTTCTGGAAGTGGTCTTTCCATTTTTGGAGTCTTTCTTTTTGGCTGTTTGCCTTTAGTTTTGATCTAGAGGTACTTTTCCTACCACTAATTTCATTTACTGTTTGCCATGCTAATCGCGACTGTCTGTCTTCTACCGATGATCTAATATTATTTATTTGTGCTTGTATATATTCTGTTTGTTCTTTTTTGTATGTTTTGGTTAATTCTATTTGGGCTTTCCTAAGGTTGTGTAAATTGGTGTTAGTTGGGTTTGTTTTATTGAGTTGGGCTGCTTTTTTTATATAGTTTCTTTTTTCCCTAACTGCTTCTGTCTCCCAGGGAACAGAGTGTTCGGCTTTTAATTTGGTTGGTATGCACTCGGCTGCCGCTTCTAAGTGAGCACTAACAAAGTTTTCGTATTCCTCGTTTGGTGTGGAGCTTTCGGATGTCTCCTGGAGGATATCGAATTTATTTCTTACTGTAACAGCGTAGCGATTGCAAATATCGCTGTTGGCAAGTGTCGACCAGTCGTATCGTTCAGATTTGCTGGTTTGTTTTTTGTTTCTACGTAGGCTAAGTCGTAATTTTGCTGTGACTATTCTGTGATCGGAGGATACTCCTTCAAAGGAAGAATACGCTTCACAGTTCATTGCACTATTTGTCCATTTTTTGTTTATTAGGATGTAGTCTAGTTGCGCTTTTGTGCTATTTGGGTACGTGTATGTCCATAGTTTGCCCTTCCGTTTTTGGAATTTAGTGTTCAGGCAGACAAGCCTGTTCTCAAGGGAGAACTCGGCTAGGAGATCACCGTTCCTGTTTGGGGTGTTGTGTAGGCCGAATCTATTGTTTTCGTTTCTTCCTATCTGTGCATTCATGTCTCCCCCAATTATCAGTACGTTATGTTTGGGGGGTGTCTGCATAGGGAGGATAGCCCATTGTAAAATGTTTCAATGTCCGTTTCGTCGCTGACGTTTGTTGGGCTGTAACATGAGACTATAGTCATGCAGGGATTGCCATTAAACGTAGCACTCATGATTCTAGGTTGGATTTTTTCTATGCTGTTAAGTGATTTTAGCGCTCGAGGGCTGAGAAGCATTCCTACACCTCCTATAGTTGCATTGACGGAGTTTTTCCATGCAGATGCTGACACAAACGTCCAGCCATTTCCAGATTCATGGTATTTTAGTTCTACATCACCATGGTCAAATCTGTGTTCTTGCACGCATATGATGTCTATATTATTTTCGGCTGCAGACGCCGTGAGTTCGGGGAGTTGGCCTATCGCTTTTAGTGTTCTAACGTTAAATGTTGCTAGCTGGAGTGATTTTTTACATCTAAGTAGGTTTGTATTGAATTTGGGTTCTATGTCTGTCTTATTAGATATTGCGGTTAGGGTTATGTCTTCAGTAGAGTGTGTGTCTTGTTTGTCTGTGGTGAGAGTGGTGTGATTTAGGTGTGTGATGTAGTTGGAGCCCCGTAATTTATTTATCGAACACTGGGCCGGTGCTCGAACCTCAGCAGAACGTGTACTCTTTTTGATAGCAGGAAGTACGTTGCTACAGGTTTCCTCAGCTCTGTGAAATGTCATGAAAAGTTTCGGTTAGGTCGAGGTTATCGATATCTATCGGTAGCTGTTTGACTCATCAATAGGCGCTGGTCTTAGAGATGAGGAGCAGTAGTTGCCTAACTGAACTGGTTGATCCTGGCCGTTGACCCGTTTTGAGTTCTTCCGCCCAGCATCTTATGATGTACGCCGTTGGCCTATTTAGGCTCTTCCGCCGCATCTCAAATCCACCACGCTGCTACCCATGGTTTTGTTTTGCATGCTGTCAGGGCATGTAAATTTTTGCAGGAAGAAGGAGAAAGACAAGAGAAAGGAGACAGGCGAGGAAAAGGGATCGAGGGGAATAGAAGCTATAGAAATAGGTGTTAAGTTAGAAATAAGTCAAAATAAGTTAGAAATAAGTTTTAACTTAGTATAAGTCCACAAGTCCCCTCCTATATTAGCGTTAACGAAGGTGGAGCAAGTGGCGGAGAGAAGTATGGGGAGAAAGAGGGGGGATAAAAGTGGTGGCTACATCAATAGAAGGAAAAGTTCATTAGCGGCTATTTTTAGAATATCGAAACCATAAAATTCATTCACAGTATTAATTCCACATTCTAATACACAATGGTTAAAAGTTAAACGAGTTTTAGAACCAATACGAAACAAAATATTATTTTGAAAGTAAGTCTTTAAATTCAATTTAACAAATTAAATCGTTCACCTTAATTCGCTTCGCTTCGGGTTGACTTAACCATCAGTACCTTAGTCAAGGAATGGCATGTAAATTCAAGATTTATAGCGACTTAAAAGGGTTAACACGAGGAGGTAGAGAGGGGGGGGCAGTAGACGAAAATGGAGACATAAGAAGCAGAGAAGAAGAAAAAGAAAAGAAAATAAAAGAAAAATAATAGTAATGGGTGCTACATCAATTGAAGACGAGCATATATATAGGTATATATATGTGTATATATATATATATATATATATAGGTATAGATGTATATATATTCTTATATATACATATATTTTACATATATATATATGTATATGTATATATAGATGTATATACTTATATATACATATATGTTTATATATATGTATATATATATACATTTATATATGTATATATTTGTATATATCGGTGCATATATATCTATATACTTATATATACATATATGTAAATATATATATGTATATATGTATATATGTATATATATGTAGATGTATATATACATGTATATATATATATATATATATATATATATATATATGTGTGTGTGTGTGTGTGTGTGTGTGTGTGTCTGAGTCTGTGTCTGCGTTTCTGTGTCTATGACTATATCTGTATGTGGAGGGGAGGGAAAGAGAGAGTTTTAATTTTCTTCAAAAAAGCAACATAGAATATTAAAATTTGGTATTTATCCAAGTCAATCATATTAGTGCTTGTTTCAAAAGAGATGTCCCTCATTTTCCAATTCTTAATTAAGATCATAACTCATCCCGTATATATAGTCATTAATCTTCCTGTCAAAAAGAAGGCAGTTTCGAACCATTTGATAGAAAATATTCACTAATTAGATATCCAATATTCTTTTGTCAAATACTCTTTTTCTGGACGTAAAAACATAAAACACGATTGTTTGTTAATAGGCCTATTGTTATTTAGAATAATTGATTTATGAATAAATATAAAGAAAATTGTGTATTGATATTTACTAAATCACAAATTATTTCTTATTTTAATATAATGTACGGAATGGACTCATTCTTCCTCTTTTTGATGAGTCCGTAATGGTTAACGTGCTGGAATGCCACAAGGAATCGCGTCCTTTTAGATTTACTTATTTTCTTTCTTTCTTTCTTCTTTATTTTTATTTATTTCCTTCTTTCTTTCTATTTCTTTCTTTCTTTATTTTATTTCCTTCTTCATTCTTTCTTTTTCTCTATTTCTTTCTTTTTAAAAAATTTTCTTTCTCCCTTTCTTTATTTCTTTCTTTCTTTCTTTCTTTCTTTCTTTCTTCTTTCTTGCCTTTTATTTCCTTCTTCATTCTTTATTGCTTTCTTTTTCTTTCTTTCTTTGTTTCTTCTTTCTTTCTTTCTTTTTAATTTATTTTCTTTCTTTCTTTCTATGTATTTCTTTCTTTCCTTATTTTATTTCCTTCTTCATTCTTTCTTTCTTTTTTCTCTTTCTTTCTTTCTTTCTTTCTTTCTTTCTTTCTATCTCTTTCTTTCCTTATTTTATTTCCTTCATCATTCTTTCTTTCTTTTCCTTTCTTTCTTTCATTCTTTCTTTCTTCTATCTTTCTTTCTATTTCTTTCTTTCGTTTTTATTTTATGTTTTATTTCTTCCTTTCTTTATTTCTTTCTCTCTCTCTCTTTCTTTCTTTCTTTCTTCTTTCTCCCTTTTTCTATTTCTTTTTTTCATGTTTTCATTTGATTTATGCCTTCCTTTTTCTTTCTCTCTCCCCCCCTCTCTCTCTCTCTCTCTCTCTCTCTCTCTCTCTCTCTCTCTTCTCTCTCTTTCATTCTTTCTTTCATTCTTATTTTTCTTTCTTTATTTCTTTATTTCTTTTTTCATTTCTTTCTTTCTTCCTTCCTTTATTTCTCTCTCTTCTCTCTCTCTCTCTCCTCTCTCTCTCTCTCTCTCTCTCTCTCTCTCTTTCTTTCGTTCTATTTAATTCCTATTTATTCCTTTTTTCTTTCTTTATCTTTCTTCCATCGTATGCAAGTTCTTATTCCAATAGCCCTTTTACGTTCCCTTTCGAACTAATACCCAATAACTGGAAGGCAAAGGAAGTTCATGCCTTTCTTGAGTGACAAGCTCAATTGGAGCAGGCACAATGGTTACCGTCGTAGGAAATTGAGACAACGAGACGAGTACAAATCCTGGACAAGGTATTTTACATTGGTGGAATATTTTAGTATATATGGCGTGCTGCAATACACCACTTGAATTTATAGACTAAGTGAGGTCACGTGGTTTAAATCGTAGGCTATCAACAGCCTGAATACGTGGTTTGTTAACTACTTAATCGCTGATACTGACAGACGTCTATTTGCAATCATTGACGAAGGACATGTAAGACTGAGGAGCACCAAGGAACAAACAAAGGATTTTCACTGAACATCGCGCTCTGCTTAATACAAAGGATCTCTGCTGGGCAGCGCTCTTGCTTGAAGCCTAAATAGGTCCACTCAAATCGTAACATAAATAGCTCTAATACACTTGGGAAATACAACTATTCTCACTAGGTGGGACGTTCTGATATTTTTAACATTTTGGGCAACCAGTCAAGGAGAAGGAAAACTTTGAATTCAAACCGGTTAAGCACCGCTTAAGAAATGTACCTTATTTATCAAGGCATAGTTATTTAGAATCACCTTAGCGACAAAAAAAACAATAGTTTTGTTCAGGGGTTCCTGACCAGGGGTGCGCGCACGCCCTGGGGTGCGAGCATCATTCCAGGGGGTACGAGAAGCGTCCGTTCAAATTTAAATTCATTTTTTTTCTTTTGTAATTAATACTATTTATATTTTTGTTTCTTTATTTCAGATTATTATCATTACCCTTCATTACGTATCAGATTTAGAGAGGGAAATATATATATATTGAAAAAACTATAGTATGAATTCACGTTCTAAATTTCTGAACAAAAGTATAAATTGTAGGGGTGCGAGGTCAGAGCAAAACTCTTTTTAGGGTGTGGAAATAGAAAAAGGTTGGGGACCGCTGGTTTAGTTAAATAATAAATACTCTTGATATTGATTGTTTAGACAAATATAACCTGCCTTGATAACGGATCAGAAACGAACTGAAATTACTTGATTTACAACTAATCACTCTTTCGGACAACTGGTTAATGCCTTTTAAGATGATAACATAAGAAAATTGTTAGAAATCTTGAAAGAAAAGAAAAATTGAAAACAATAAGGATCCTACTTTGATTAATCAAATTTGTTTATATATATATATATATATATATATATATATATATGTATATATATATATTGGTGAAGGCATGTGTTGGACCATCCACACTTTTCGGCACAGTCGATAGGAAAGAATTGGTGCATCAAGCGTTGCCACAAACCCAATCAACGACCAACCTCAGAAATTTTGAATTCAGAGTTATCTCTCTCCTAGACTGGTTACCTACCCAAGGCTGAAGGGCCCAGTCTGCACTACTATTTAACCATAGCTGGAGGGAATTTTGAATTCAGAGTTATCCCTCTCCTAGACTGGTTACCTACCCAAAGGCTGAAGGGCCCAGTCCTCCATACTATTTTACCCATAGCTGGAGGGAGAATATATGGATTCATACATTTTCCAAGTGTATTAGTGCTATGTGAAATGCCAACAGCTTCGTCTAGGAATTGAACTCGAATCGACGAGTCCATTTCCCACGACTCTAACCACTAGCCCATGCGCCTCCATATATATATATATATATATATATATATATATATATATATATATATATATATATATATATATATATATATATATATATATATATATATATATATATATATATATATATATATATATATATATATATATATATATATATATATATATATATATATATATATATAATATATATATATATATATATATAGTAGGTAACCAGTCTAGGAGAGAGATAACTCTGAATTCAAAATTTCTGAGGTTGGTCGTTGATTGGGTTTGTGGCAACGCTTGATGCACCAATTCTTTCCTATCGACTGTGCCGAAAAGTGTGGATGGTCCAACACATGCCTTCACCAATATAAACAAATCACTGTGTGAGTGTTCATTGTTGTGTGTGAACCCTCATGGCGTCGAAAGTCGATGAGAGAGTACATAATATATATATATATATATATATATATATATATATATATATATATATATATAGGGTGAGACAACATACTTTCCGCGTTAGCCACTGCGCAAGGGGGACTCCACCCTGATACCGGGGTCTAGAGGTACGCAGTTCCCACTACATTACACCCGGCGCGAAACTAGAGTTTATCTGTTCGTGCTATTGTTAATCATATCATAAAACAATAAAAAGTTTAATGTAAGCTCTGATGGTGCCACCACAACTGGCGTTAAATGAGATCAAGTTATCTACTGGGATTGAGATCGGCTTTAGCTCGACTTACTAATGCTAGCGACGTGTTTATGAATTCTGGATAACCGTGTTAAAATTAGATCTCGTCATGTTGGATTTAGACTTGTAATCATAATGCCATTATCAGAGACAGTGTTTTACTTTGTTTTCTCTTTCGTTCTTTCTTTCTTTCTTTCTGTCAATTTCTCTCTATCTCTCTCTCTCTCTCTCTCTCTCTCTCTATATATATATATATATATATATATAATATAATATATATAAAGTAGAGCGTTCGGCTAGAAACTACAATGTTCCTAGTTCGATACCGGTCCTCGCCAACTCAGCGTATAGAGTAGCACAGGGATCTGTGCGGTAAAGTAAGGAGAAGATGGTAGGTGTGGTGCTCCACCTCAGATTTAGAGTTGTAATCATAATGCCATTATCAGAGACAGTGTTTTACTTTGTTTTCTCTTTCGTTCTTTCTTTCTTTCTTTCTGTCAATTTCTCTCTATCTCCTCTCTCTCTCTCTCTATATATATATATATATATATATATATATATATTATATATATATATATATATATATTATATAAGTAAAGAATTATAATCTATTTCCGACCTGGATCATTATGGTGTCTAGCTATATAGTCTTTACAGCAGGTATCTACAAGGTATTTGTGGTATTCCTCAGGGTTGACTTTATAATATTTTGGTGTTTTTTCCGCTTTCATCCATATATTTGTAGATGTTTTTATATTGGATGAATCCTTTTTTAATTCTTGTTGAAAGGGATTCAATTCTTTACGGAATGATTTCTTCTCTGGACTTTTGGATTATATTTATATATATATATATATATATATATATATATATATATATATATATATAATATATATATGTATTTGTGTGTGTGTGTGTGTGTGTATGTATGTGTGTAACGGATAATGAATATGAAAAGTATTAGCATATGAAGGTGCCCCATGCTAAAAAAAGCAGTGCAGATTTAAAATCGGAGATTAAATAGTATGGTGTTAATATTCCGTAACTGCAGTTTCATGCATATTATGCAATCTTCAGACGGTCAGAATTATTAAAATATCAAAATATTAAAACACTGTCTTGTTCAGCGTTTATAACGTGAAGCGTGATCACGCAATGGAATGTTATAACGTGAGAGTCATATTTAAAACATAAACATGCTTAGGTCTTAATACACGTGGTGTCCAGATGGGAACATTTTTTAGATGAAAATATATTCCATATAATACCTAGTGTTCTGGTGTTACTAATTGGTCACTTATCTACCCCAAATGAAAGCCTTTGTTTAAATGTAATATTAAACATATGTAGAAGTCTTTGATTTTAAGGGAAATAACAGGTAACTTTAAAATAAAAGGCCATTTTTAGCCATTTTTAAAAATAAATCATTATAGGAATGGGGCTCTGGACTAAGAAAATTATCAACAGGATGTTAAGAGATAAAGTATAATTATTACATACTAGTACAAAATAAAAAAACACCCTTCGGGCGATGTAAAAATAGATTTTTGAAACATATTGCCTGAGGGGTGGGAGTAAAAAAATTCAATGTCAGTGTGTTTGTACCCCAAGTAAGTAAAATCATCAAATTCATTAAAGGATTAAAAAATAGAACAATTTGAAATGTAGACTTTAAATATGTATTAAAATAAAACAAATATATATAGATATATAATACCAGTCATGTATTTATTAAAACTTGTTTTAAAAAACAATGAGGACTGTCTAATGCTGCATGTTCAAATTTTGAGTGTATTTATTGTATGTTATGACGATCTGGGATAATGTGACGTAAGCAGTGACGTAATTTTTGTTACATATAAAAACCGGAAGCGAATCTCCATTATTAATATAGATATATATTCCATATAATACCTAGTGTTTTGGTGTTACTAATTGGTCACTCATCTAAATACTAAACGGGCTTATTAGCTACATAACTTTGGGGATCTGGCGAGAAAAAAAAGCTTTCATCGGGATTTGACCGCATCTCTTTCAGCTCCTCGCAACCTCCCTCCCCTCTCCCTCTCTTATATATCTGTCTATCTCTCTCTCTTCCTCTTTCTCTCTCTTTCTTTCTGTCTCTATCTATCTGTCTTCTCTGTGTCTCTCTGTCTCCTTCTCTCTCTCTCTCCTCTCCCTCTCTCTCTCTCAGTCTCTCTCTCTCTTCTCTCTCTCTCCCCTCTCTCTCTCTCTCTCTCTCTATATATATATATATATATATATATATCCCTCTCTCACAAACACAATCATAAAGCCATTATCACAGTCAGTGTTTTACTTGCTATCTATCTATCTATCTATCTATCTGTCTGTCTGTCTGTCTGTCTGTCTATATCTATATCTATCTATTTATCTCTCTAATCTCTCTATATCTATCTCTCTCTATATATACACATACACACACACACACACACACACACTATAATATATATATATATATATATATATATATATAATTGTATATAATACTAGGTGTTACTAAGTGGTCACCATCTAATTATTAAAGAGGCTGTTTGCCTTCCTAACTACGAGGATCTAAAAAAGTTTTTATATAGTCTATATCGCATTCGCTCTCTCTCTCTCTCTCTCTCAACACACACTCACACACACACACTCTCTCTCTCTTCACACACACACACACACACACACACACTCTCTCTCTCTCTCTCTCTCTCTCTCTCTCTCACACACACACACACAACACTCTCTAAACTCTTCTCTCTCTCTCTTTCTCTCTCTCTCACACACACACACACACATTCACACACACACACACACAGAATCATAACGCTATTATTACAGTCACAGTTAATTTTTTTTTTCTAGAGATTTTCTTTGGGGGGGGAGGGGATTTCTTTTTTCGAGATCCGCATTTGATGATTTGTCTACTTAAACGATAATCTGTAATTCACGCTTCATTGCCCGAATGCTAATGAAGATATTTAAGTGAAAAATTCAACCGGATTTTTTGCTCTTACTTCTTACTTTTTATTTTAAACATAGTCTTTTTTTTTTCTGTATCTCTTTATTTTTCTTCTTCTTTGCTTTGCTTTGCATTGAATTTGCATAAATATTTTTCTTTTCTCCTGACAATTTCATGCGAGAACTAGAAAACTAATGATAAAAAACAAAAGCCAAAAAAATATATTAAAAAAATAAAATATATAAAAAAATGAAATAAAAGATACTTTCTGTTTTATATAGAGCGCATAACACAACAGGAAGGAAACACGAGGTAGAAATGAGCTTTTTCAATATTTTTCTCAAGTCGAAATGAAGAGAATAAATGAAAAAAATAAAATAGAATAAAATAAAAAAACAAAACAAAACAAAACAAAAAGAAAAGAGAAAAAGAAAAAAATTATTATTGATCGATTTTTTGTTCTCTGTGTTAATGTTAAAACAGGCTCAGATATGTCATCTACATTGTAAGAAGTTTTCCACTGATTTACTCAGTATGAATACTAAACTATACATACGTTAGTGTATGTATTTATTTGTATTGAAAACAACACAATTTCCTGTTTTGTTCTCTATTTCTTTATTATTATTATTATTATATTATTATTATTATTATTATTATTCACTTTTTATTGCAATAAGTGAAGCGCTCTCTCGTTTTAGGTTGACTACGAAATTTAGAAATAACCACTTTGCTTTCATATAAGTACGCATGCGAGTTGATGCCTACATAGAAAGCAAACATTATATAAACAAGTTTATATGATAATATTTATTTTTTAGATAATATTTTCATAACTTTAAATATATATTGAAATAAAACAAACTATGTATCAATCAATATTACCGGACAATGTACTAATTAAACTTCTTTAAAAAAGGCAGTAGACCAGGAAATTCTGAGGCATATATACATAAAATCAGCATTGCTCTTTATTTTAATGTAATAATGACATTGACTATAAAAAATACTCATTGATAATCTTCCAAAATTCCAAAATGACTGTGACGTAAGCAGTGACGTAGTTTCCGGTTACAGACGGAAAGTGATCGAATCTCCATTATATATAGAAGAAGAAAGATATACTGACTTAAATTTGCCATAATTACTCAGCGTCCAGGGGCTTCAAGCTCCATGTAATATAATGACGTGGAAAAACCAAGAATCTAAGTTATGTGTAGTTAATAGTGGAAAGTAAGTAGGCCACCTGTCGATTTCTGACTGGTCAGCACAACGCTACCTGTTGATTTCTTAAGGATCAGGCCAAGGCAAGGAATATAGTGAAGAAAAGTGATAGGGATGAAAGAATCAGATTGGAACAGACGCAAAATGCGTGTCTGTTGTCCCAAGAATTTGACTTCGGGATAGAATAAAATCAGCTCCTGAGAAAAAATCAAGAAGGTATTTGTGGTATATTTGTTAATAAGAAATGGAAGCACCGTTTCAGCCATTGTTTGATAAGAAACGGAAATACGAATAATGTATACGAAAGTTTTAAATGCGCTTTATTATCTGTAATTATTTCGTAACTAACCAAGAACCATTCATAATAACTTGCCTGCTATTTCTTATTGGTCAGAAAAAGCAAAGGAATAGAGTGAGAGGATAAGAGTCAGTTGGACGAAAACTGTGAAAAGTATCAGATGAAAGAATGCATGTCTTTTTGCCAAGGCATTTTGACTTGGGGATTAAAATAAATAAGCTCATGAGAAAAAAACAAGAAATTCAACATTATCCTACGGACAAACCAGAGTGGGCTGATCAGAAAAAAATTACTCTGATTCCGTTGTGAGAGGAGAAACCGTGTAATGAGCGATGACTGATAGTGACAAATAGTGACAGAGAGTCATGGAAATACGTCCTGCCGGCATAGCTTGATAAGATGATGATAATGATAATTATGATGATGACGTATGGTTTCAAGTAACTATTCCTATTTAATAACAATTTTAATCAATTATTGGTTCAATTAACTATCCTTAATACAGTTAACTATTCATAATGCCACATGATTTGCAACACAGTTATATTGTTTCCAGTACAATTCTATTCAATTATAATTTGCTAACCAATTCTATATCATCAATCAACTATGCCGAACTAATACGAATAATGTACAAAGTTTTTTTAAAATGACTTATATTTAGTAAATTAACTAATCAAGACCATTCATATTAACTGGCCTGCGATATAGCCTGGTGAAAGTAGCATTAAAATCGGCGTCCATAGTGAACACTAATAAAACTCATTCATGTGCTTTTCAAGGGAAGGAGGCATCTACACATTCTATGTGGTAAGCTTCTAAAAATCATTGGAACATTTTACTACCTAGTGGTATTAGTAATATCTCATCCACAGAAAAGCGACGTTAATGCCATATAGAAAGCATGGTCTGCCATAGAAATATTGTCAGTCATAATGAAATCGATCCGCTGACAATGTTGAAAGCGACAATTTCTTTCCAAATCGTAGTTGTATCAGCTAGTGTATGGCCGCAAACACTCGACCCTAACGAAGCCCCTAGAAAATGAGCAAATTGGGAGTTGCACAAGAATACTGCATGCCGATCTAAACAAATCGTGGAACATCCCTCAAGAAAGCAGCTGTACGGCCACTTGCCACTTGCTCACACAAGACTATCCAATTGAGGCGAACAAGACATATCTCTCTCTTT
>CM042158.1:30909668-30928622 GCA_023376005.1 Doryteuthis pealeii | reverse complement strand
AGAGAGTAGATCGACCACCTCAGATTTAGAGTTGTAAATCATAAATGCAATGATGCGGAGTTATGTTATCTCAGTGTTTTACTTTGTTTTCTCTTTCAGTTTCTTTATCTTTCTTGTCTTTCTGTCAATTTCCTTCTATCTCTCTCGTCTCTCCTCTCTCATATATAATATATAGTATATATATATATATACTTAATATGAGTTATATAGTACTATATATATATATTATGGTAAATGAAATTAAAATAATGCTTTTCCGATTCTGGTATTTATTTATCTGGTCCTATGACTTCTAGTCGGGTTTACAGCAGGTATCTACAAGGTATTTGTGGTATTCCTCAAGGGTTGACTTTATAATATTTTGGTGTTTTTTCCGCATTTCATCCATATATTTGTAGATGTTTTTATATTGGATGAATCCTTTGAAATTCTCTGTTCGAAAGGGGATTCAATTCTTTACGGAATGATTTCTTCTCTTGGACTTTGGAATTATATTTATATATATATATATATATATATTATATATATATATATAATATATAATATATATATATATGTATTTGTGTGTGTGTGTGTATGTATGTGTGTAAACGGAAATGAATATGAAAAGTATTAGCATATGAAGGTGCCCATGCTAAAAAAAAAAAGCAGTGCAGATTTAAAATCGGAGATTAATATATGGTGTTGATATCCGTAACTGCAGTTTCATGCATATTATGCATCTTCAGACGGTCAGAAATTAATTGAAAATATTAAGAATATTAAAACACTGTCTTGTTCGGCGTTTATAAACGTGAAAGCGTGATCACGCAATGAATGTTATAACGTGAGAGTCATATTTAAAACATAAACATGCTTAGTCTTAATACACGTGTGTCCAGATGGGAACTTTTTAGATGAAATATATTCCATATAATACCTAGTGTTCTGGTGTTTACTAATTGGTACTTATCTACCCCAAAATGAAAAGCCTTTGTTTAAATGTAATATTAAAGCATATGTAGAAGTCTCTGATTTTAAGGGAAATAACAGGTAACTTTAAAATAAAAGGCCATTTTTAGCCATTTTTAAAAAATAAATCATTATAGGAATGGGGCTCTGGACTAAGAAAATTATAACAGGATGTTAAGAGATAAAGTATAATTATTACATAGCTAGTAAAAATAAAAAAACACGCCTTCCGGGCGATGTAAAAATTAGATTTTTGAAACATATTGCTGAGGGTGGGAGTAAAAAAATTCAATGTCAGTGTGTTTGTACCCCAAGTAAGTAAAATCATCAAATTCATTAAAGGATTAAAAAATAGAACAATTTGAAATGTAGACTTTAAATATGTATTAAAATAAAACAAACTAATATAGAGTATATAATACCAGTCATGTATTTATTAAAACTTGTTTTAAAAAACAATGAGGACTGTCTAATGCTGCATGTTCAAATTTTGAGTGTATTTATTGTATGTTATGACGATTGGGATAATGTGACGTAAGCAGTGACGTAATTTTTGTTACATATAAAAACCGGAAGCGAATCTCCATTATATATAGATATATATTCCATATAATACCTAGTGTTTTGGTGTTACTAATTGGTCACTCATCTAAATACTAAACGGGCTTATAGCTACATAACTTTGGGGATCTGGCGAGAAAAAAAAAGCTTTCATCGGGATTTGACCGCATCTCTTTCAGCCCTCGCAACCTCCCTCCCCTCTCCCTCTATATATATATCTGTCTATTCTCTCTCTCTTCTCTTTCTCTCTCTTTCTTTCTGTCTCTATCTATCTGTCTCTATGTGTCTCTCTGTTCCTTCTCTCTCTCTCTCTCTCCCTCTCTCTCTCAGTCTCTCTCTCTCTTTTCTCTCTCTCCCTCTCTCTCTCTCTCTCTATCTTATATATATATATATATTATATATATCCCCCCTCTCTCACAAACACAATCATAAAGCCATTATCACAGTCAGTGTTTTACTTTGCTATCTATCTATCTATCTATCTATCTGTCTGTCTGTCTGTTCTGTCTGTCTATATCTATATCTATCTAATTATCTCTTCTATCTCTCTATATCTATCTCTCTCTCTATATAATATCAAGTACACACACACACACACACACACATATATATATAATATATATAGTATATTCTCTAATTATATATATATATAATACTAGGTGAGTTTACTAAGTGGTCACCATCTAATTATTAAAGAGGCTGTTTGCCTTCCTAACTACGAGGATCTAAAATTTTATTAGTCTATATCTCATTCGCTCTCATCTCTCTCTCTCTCTCACAACACTCCACACACTCTACTCTCTCTCTCCTCTCACATTCACACACACACACACACACACTCTCTCTCTCTCTCTCTCTCTCTCTTCTCTCTACTCACACACACACACACACACTCTCTACTCTCCTCTTCTCTCTCTTCTCTCTCTCTCTCACACACACACACACACATTCACACACACACACACACAGAATCATAACGCTATTATTACAGTCACAGTAATTTTTTTTTTTCTAGAGATTTTCTTTGGGGGGGAGGGGATTTCTTTTTCGAGATCCCGCATTTGATGATTTGTCTACTTAACGATAATCTGTAATTCACGCTTCATTGCCGAAGCTAATGAAGATATTTAAGTGAAAAATTCAACCGGATTTTTTGCTCTTACTTTCCTTACTTTTTATTTTAAACATAGTCTTTTTTTTTGTATCTCTTTATTTTTCTTCTTCTTTGCTTTGCTTTGCATTGAATTTGCATAAATATTTTTCTTTTCTCCTGACAATTTCATGCGAGAACTAGAAACTAATGATAAAAAACAAAGCCAAAAAAATATATTAAAAAAATAAAATATTAAAAAATGAAAATAGATACTTTCTGTTTTATATAGAGCGCATAACACAACAGGAAGGAAACACGAGGTAGAAATGAGCTTTTTCAATATTTTTCTCAGTCGGAAATGAAGAGAATAAATGAAATAAATAAATATGAATAAAAAAAAAACAAAACAACAAACAAAAAGAAAGAGAAAAGAAAAAAAATTATTATTGTCGATTTCTCTGTGTTAATGTTACAGGCTCAGATATGTCATCTACATTGCATTGTAAGTTTTCCACTGATTTACTCAGTATGAATACTAAACTATACATACGTTAGTGTATGTATTTATTTGTATTGAAAACAACACAATTTCCTGTTTTGTTCTCTATTTCTTTATTATTATTATTATTATTATTATTATTATTATTATTATTATTCACTTTTTATTGCAATAAGTGAGCGCTCTCTGTTTAGGTTGACTACGAATTTAGAAATACACTTTGCTTTCATATAAGTACGCATGCGAGTTGATGCCTACATAGAAGCAAACATTATATAAACAAGTTTATATGATAATATTTTATTTTTTAGATAATATTTTCATAACTTTAAATATATATTGAAATAAAACAAACTATGTATCAATCAATATTACCGGACATGTACTAATTAAAACTTCTTTAAAAAAGGCAGTAGACCAGGAAATTCTGAGCATATATACATAAATCAGCATTGCTCTTTATTTTAATGTAATAATGACATTGACTATAAATTAAATACTCATTGATAATCTTCCATAATTCCAAAATGACTGTGACGTAAGCAGTGACGTAGTTTCGGTTACAGACGGAAAGTGATCGAATCTCCATTATATATAGAAAGAAGATATACTGACTTAAATTGCCATAATTACTCAGCGTCCAGGGGCTTCAGCTCCATGTAATATAATGACGTGGAAAAACCAAGAATCTAAGTTATGTGTAGTTAATAGTGGAAAGTAAGTAGGCCACCTGTCGATTTCTGACTGGTCAGCACAACGCTACCTGTTGATTTCTTAAGGATCAGGCCAAGGCAAGGAATATAGTGAGAGAAAGTGATAGGGATGAAAGATCAGATTGGAACAGACGCAAAATGCGTGTCTGTGTCCCAAGGAATTTTGACTTCGGGATAGAATAAATCAGCTCCTGAGAAAAATCAAGAAGGTATTTGTGGTATATTTGTTAATAAGAAATGGAAGCACCGTTTCAGCCATTGTTTTGATAAGAAACGGAAATACGAATAATGTACAAAGTTTTAAATGGCTTTATATCTGTAATTATTCGTAACTAACCAAGACCATTCATAATAACTTGCCTGCTATTTCTTATTGGTCAGAAAAAGGCAAGGAATAGAGTGAGAGGATAAGAGGTCAGTTTGGACGAAACTGTGGAAAGTATCAGATGAAAGATGCATGTCTTTTTCCCAAGGCATTTTGACTTGGGGATAAAATAAATAAGCTCATGAGAAAAAACAAGAATGTCAACATATCCATACGGACAAACCAGAGTGGGCTGATCAGAAAAAAATTACTCTGATCCGTTGTGAGAGGAAAACCTGTAATGAGCGATGACTGATAGTGACAAATAGTGAGAGAGAGTCATGGAAATACGTCCTGCCGGCATAGCTTGATAAAGATGATGATAATGATAATTATGATGATGACGATATGGTTTCAAGTAACTATTCCTATTTAATAACAATTTGTAATCAATTATTGGTTCAATTAACTATCCTTAATACAGTTAACTATTCATAATGCACATGATTTGCACACAGTTATATTGTTTCCAGTAACAATTTCTATTCAATTATAATTTGCTAACAATTCTATATCATCAATCAACTATGCCGAACTAATACGAATAATGTACAAAGTTTTAAATGACTTTATATTAGTAATTATTCGTAAACTAATCAAGACCATTCATATTAACTGGCCTGCGATATAGCCTGGTGAAAGTAGCACTAAAATCGGCGTCCATGTGAACACTAATAAAACTCATTCATGTGTTTCAAAGGGAAGGATGCATCTACACATTCTATGGTAAGCTTCTAAAATCATTGGAACATTTTACGTACCTAGGTAGTAATATCTCATCCACAGAAAGCGACGTTAATGCAGGTATAGGGAAAGCATGGTCTGCCATAGAAATATTGTCAGTCATATGGAAATCCGATCCCGCTGACAAGTTAAAGCGACAATTCTTCCAAATCGTAGTTGTATCAGTGCTAGTGTATGGCCGAAACACTTCGACCCTAACGAAGCCCCTAGAAAATGAGCTAAATGGGAGTTGCACAAGAATACTGCATGCGATCTTAAACAAATCGTGGGAACATCCCTCAAGAAAGCAGCTGTACGGCCACTTGCCACTTGTCACACAGACTATCCAATTGAGGCGAACAAGACATGCTGGACAATGCTGGAGAAGTGGGTACGAATTCATAAGTGGCATTCTCCTATGGAAACCAGCCAATGTGCACGCCAGTGTGGGCTGCCCTGCAAAGACTTTACATAGACCAGCACTACGCGGATACTGGATGCTGCGCCGAGGACACCCGCAAGAGGCAAGAGAGATGAATGATAGGGACGTTTGTCGAGATATTGTCATGGATATCCCTGCTACTGATGTGAAATGATGATGATGATGATGATGATGATGAGTTTATTTCTGCTGAACTTGCATGTTTGGATTATGTATTCATTGCCATTACTCCCAAGTCCACTCTGAGGCTAGTACTTGTTAGGGTCCTATCTATGGGTAAAATTAATCTGTTTTAAAACTTATCAATTTGCATAAAGAATTTCTCTGAATGTTTGAGATGAGGCTTGATGATTAGTATTATCTGCGTTATTCGGACTATTGTCCTCATCTTCATTGTTATCTGTACAACATTTCGGCCGATATGCCCTCCGGCCTTCTTCAGGTATTTCTTGTCGGACTTGGGAACCTGAAGAAGGCCGGATGTCATATCGGCCGAAACGTTGTACAGATAACAATGAAGATGAGGACAATAGTCCGCATAACGCAGATAATACTAGTGCATGAAGAAACTCTTAACTATTTGGCTACCAAATTTCCACCAAGGCTGTACCAAATTTTCTTGGTATTTTTTTTTTACTTGTACAAGGTTTGTTAAAAAAAGTATCGAGATTTTTGTACTTTTTGACACACCTTGGATCCTGAAAAAAAACGTTCCGTTTATTTTTTATTCATATCTTGGTAAATACAGCTTTAAACTTGGTACTTGTTTGACACATGTATTCTGAAAAAAATTAATGAATGGAACATTTTTTTTTTCAGAATATAAGGTGTGTCAAAAAGTACAAAAAATCGCGATACTTGCTTGACGCACCTTGTATGTTGGATATCTCATAGTTTACTATTTATTCACACCAGAACTCATACTATTCAAATAAAGTTATATTATTATTGTAATCTGTGTCCTTCTGTATAAAAAAACTAGACACGAAACGACAGTACTCCAAGTTTGCTAATATGGAGTTAACCACGAATGTGGCAGACAAGTTAAAGAAATAACCAAACAACTAGAAATAGGAATAAAAGACGTGTATTACATAAAACAATAGGATTGCAAACTTTTATACGTCTGCACAAATGTTTATAATTTGTAAAAACTTAGCTGAATCCTGAGATAGGGTATTATCGGAGCCCTTGCTACGGCCTTCTGTAGGTTCGGATATGATAGACGTTCTGATTTGACGTCCGACTCCGATGCTGGTTGTTGAGGAAGAGTAGCGACCCTTTTTTTTTAGGTCTATTGCCGTTGAAAGCTGGATCAGAAGAGGGCGAGTTTGCCTATTCGGCTTTGCCGCCAAAGTATGCTAGCTCGTGATTGGTTGGTTCGAAACAGAGGCTTGTAAACAAGGGCGATAACCCCCATACCCCAGAATTCTCAATATCTGCTCAATTATAATGAACTAACTATCAGTTTTTGTACTTTGCATTTGCAGTGGTGGGAGAGCCGCTGAGAGCGCTTTAAAGTAGACAAAGATTTAACTACACAAAAATCTAAATATGACCGCGTTGACATGGAGATAAAATCAATAATTCTAAATTATATCTGAATCTTTGTCGGTTCAAGGGACCGGCTTAGCTCAGTCGACAGAGCACCCACCTAAGAATCGCAAGATTCCTCGTTCGATACAAGATTCCACCAATCTACCTCTGCTTCACACCTTCTGACGCATCCAACCTATCTTCTCCTTTGGCCGTTGTTGAGGGTCCTTGTGTCGTGAATATGACATTAAACTCTATCTGGTAAAGTTCCAATGCTGGAGCTCTGAGGCATATGGGGTACTCCCTTTATACCAATTGCAGCCAGGTTCTCTCTGACCCAGAGTGGTTGTCCATGTGGTTTAATAAGGGTTTAATGGAAAGAATTAGTTTGAAAAATGTGTTTGAAAAGTACTGAGCTTAAAAATGATTGAATACCCATTAAGAATTAATAAAACAATGCGTCTTCAGCATGAAATAACCCAATGGGTTGACATGCCGCAAAATCCAACCAACCAACGAAAAAATCCCCCTACACTCTTTAAATGCTCATCTATATATAGTTTTTTTTGTCATTATAGCTCTGCTGTAATCACACTCTATTTACAGTGGAATTTTGGTGTGGTAGTGCCTGTTAGGGTTCAGTATATGGGTTAAATAAAACAGAATGAGTTTTAAAAAACTGTGTTTAAAGAATTGAGTTTAAAAAAATCATTATTGCTCTGTTGTACTCACGCTCTCTATTTACAGTGGAGGTTCGGTGTGGTAGTATCTGTTAGGGTTCAGTATATGGGTTAAATAAAACAGAATCAGTTTAAAAGAAAACTGTTTAAAGAATTGAGTTTAAATAAATCTTATTAGAGATAGCTCTGCTGTAATCACGCTCTCTATTTACAGTGGAGGTTCGGTGTGGTAGTACCTGTTAGGGCTCGGTATATGGGTTAAATAAAACAGAATGAGTTTTTAAAAAAAAACTGTTTAAAGAATGAGTTTAAATAAATCTTATAGAGATAGCTCTGATGTAATCACGCTCTCTATTTACAGTGGAGGTTCGGTGTGGTAGTACCTGTTAGGGTTCAGTATATGGGTTAAATAAAGCAAAATCAGTTTAAGAAAAACTGTGTTTAAAGAATTGAGTTTAAAAAAAACTTATTATAGCTCTGTTGTAATGACATTGTCTATTACAGTGGAGGTTCGAGTTGGTTGTACCTGTTAGGGTTCAGTATATGGGTTGAATAAAACAGAATCAGTTTTAAAAACTGTGTTTAAAGAGTTGAGTTTTTTAAAAAAAGTAAGCATCAAGAAAAAATAAAGACAAAACGTCTTCGATATAAAATAACCCAAATGGTTTGACATGCCATAATATCCAACAACCAACCAACCATCCTTACACTCTTCAAATGCTCATTTATATATAGTTTTTTTTTTATCTGTCGTTCCAGCTCTGTTATAATCACGCTCTCTATTTACAAAGGACATTCACTCCCGCGCGGTTATTTTCATTTTAAAACCTATTTCATTATATTTTTCTTTCATTCACTTTTTCCATCTCTCTTCATATTTTAACCCTTTTCACTCCACCCCCTTTTTTTCTCCTTCAGAGTCAACATTTCAGTTCTGATTAATGTCCCACCACAAAACAAGAAAAAATGCTAACAAACCCAAACTAAACAAAAAAAAATTGACATTTATGAGAGATAAGGAGAGACAAGGAGAGTGAGCGAGAGAGAAGAGAGAGAGAGAGAGAGATAGCGAAAAGAGAGATAAAAGGGTGTGTTGGGAAAAGAGAGAGAAGAGAGAGAGAGAGGGTGTGTGGTAAAAAGAGAAAGAGAGAGAGAGGGGGAGAGAGAGAGAGAGAGAGAGAGTTCTGCTGGCACATGCAGCCATCTGGAAACTCTTGGAAAACACAATGCCAATATATACAACCTTTGATTGTTTGAATAATCCCGGAGATTCTCTATCCGCAAGTGACTTCCGATTTATGATCTGCACGGGCCACTAGCCTCCTCGGATATTGAGAAAGATCTCAACTTGTTCCCTTTCTAAAAAAAATTATTTTCTTCTTTTCCCTACTCGCTTATATTTCTTTCAGTTACTGCTATGAATGATTGTATGTCATTAAAAAAAAAAAAAGAAAAGAAAAAAACTCATTTACCGGGTCTTTTATTTCCCCTGTATTACCTTTTTTTAATATTTCATACAGGTCTTTGCTGTGATTGTCAAACTCAGACGATAGCAACCGATCCGAGTATTAACCAGGCGAGATTCAACAATTACTTTTCTGTTTGTTTTCGAGTAAATATTATTTTATTGCCGTTTTCGTTATTACTGATTTTATTATTATTTTTTTTTTTACTTCTTCCCAAAAAGGTCGTCAAGTGTCATTGGCATTTACGAAATTGATGCACGTGCAATAAGCGTATATTTCGAAGTGGAGATAATTGATACTAGCAGGACTTGTGAATCAGGATTTACATTTTTGCATTTCATTTTTACCCAGAGGGTGTTGCAAGATGATTATGGCCGGAAGATTAAAGAACAAGAGAATTAATGATAACAATATGAAACGTATAGAATTCTCTGGGACTTTGAGATAAAAACGGATCAACTTATCCCAGCAAGAAGACCAGGCCTAGTATTGATTAACAAAAAAGGAAGAACTTGTCAACTGGTGGATTTTGCAGTTCCAGCAGATCACAGGGTGAAGCTGAAGGAAAACGAAAAGATGGACAAATACCAACGTCAGTGGGTCATTTAATGCCGACTAAATTTTAAAAAATTCATTCTTAATGGATACTCACATTTTTTTTCATAAACTCATGTTTTTCTATTGAACCCATAGATGGGATCCTAACAGGTACTACCACTCCCGGTCAGAGGAGACCAGGGAGCAATGGTGATGAAATGGTGCTCAACATTTCCCAGACCTCCAGAACTGTAACATCACTATCAGATGGAGTTTAACGTTATTCCCAGGACACGAAGACCTTCCACCTCTGCGTTCTGGCACCCATATGATAAAAAGTATCTGGTCGGCATCCTTAGTTCCAGTTGTAGTAAATAAGTAAGCAAGCCAATAAGAATCCGTTGTTATAGTATTCTTTGTAAGTCCGACGTCCAAGATAATCCAAGTGTCAATGAGTTAAGATTAGAATCAGGCCTCTTATAAATACAGCAACAGTAGCAGCACTGCCAGTGGTTGGACAATAGGAATCCTCGGTGGTCACGTGGTAGTCAACGAGTCTATATTTAGGAGTAGGCATCTATCACACGCCTTATATCACCAAAATATTCCAACAAGGGTCTGGGGTTGCTATAAGGGCAATAGGGTTGGGGCAATCATATAGGTGCTAGGGCTTGGCGTGACCAACCGATTAACCGCCCGTCTAGCCTAAGTAAGAGTCTAAGTGGAGTGTTGCATGTCATGGACTGCTCATCCGCCAGGATTCCATCCTTTTTCTCCAAATGTTTCATTAAAGTCCACATAATACAAACCTACAGTAATACTGTCATGGCTACTGATTGGAATAATTCCAGTTTTATATTATCAGGGAGATCAGTTAATAGTGGTCCATTCTTTACCTATGAATATGTTGATTTTGCTTCAGTAGATGTGATATTGCTACCAAGGTATACGAACTGGTCTATAACTTTTCAGTCATTTTCAGTAATATACAGGGTAATTGAAATGTAACTTCGTATCACTATTATAAACTATTTATAATTATTTCATACCTAGTTACATTTTTCTCAATTCTTTAAAGTGTGTTTCTTAATATATGGCAATTATATCTGTGATGTTATTTTTCTTTTCAAATTGATTGGTTTGTTTCCAATATATATATATATATATATATATATATATATATATATATGTGTGTGTGTGTGTGTGTGTGTGTGTGTGTGTGTGTGTGGAGAAAAGTAGACAAACACGGGATGCTATGGAAACTGGATGTTTATTGTCGACGATGCAACGTTTCGACCATTTTGACCAACATCAGGACAAAAGCCCAGTTCTTGCTTCAATGAAAAATGAATATAATTGTCTTTCATTGAAGCAAGAACTGGGCTTTTGTCCTGATGATGGTCAAAATGGCCTAAACGTTGCATCGTCGACAATAAACATCCAGTTTCCATAACAACCTGTGTTTGTCTATTTTTCTCCACATATTGTCGGATTCACCTCCTCACATTTCTCACATATATATATATATATATATATATATAATGACGAAAAGCAAATCCGGCGAAACCCGCGTGCGACGTGCGGAACACAAGACAACTGTTTCGACCTATATTAGGTCTCAACAGCAGTATATAATACAGGTCTTAACAGATGTCCAGTGTTTATGTTCCCCCCCTCTCTCTCTCTCCTCTCTTCTCTCTCTCTCTCTCTCCCCTCTCTCTCTCTCTCTCTCTAGTGTAGTGTTTACATTAAGTCAACAGCGCTTTGTTACTGACACTTTCTTGCCTATGCAAGTCTCAAATCTTGAATGGTTTCAGAATCGCACAGGTGAGAAACTGTCAGCAACAAAGCGCTATTGACTTCATGTTCACGCCATTGTAACCGATATATGTATGCTTTAACCAAAAAATTCAACACGAGGGCTCTTTAAACTTGCTTATGCAACTAGAGTATGCGAGGAAATACTCTGAATTCAAACCTGTTAAACTCCACTTAAGAAATTCACTTTCTCTCACTTCATACTCGTGCGGAGGGACTGATAAATAATAAAAATATATATTCAAGAAAGAAAGCGCGTGGTGTAATGGTTAAAGACATTGGAAAGGACTCGTCGACCCGAGTTCAAATCCTGGAAGTAGTAATTGCATTTCACTTAGCCCTAATACCCTTTGGAAAGGTATGAATCCTACACTCTCACCGGCCATGGGTAAATAGTAGAGCAGACTGGGCCCTTTAACCTTGGTTAGCCAACCGGTCTAGGAGAAAGAAAACTCTGAATTCAAACCTGTTGAACTCTGCTTAATAAATTGACCTTGTGTCACATCCTGCTCTTGCGGAGTGGTTGGTAAATATATTTATTTAAGAAAGGGGTGATATGAATAGAGAGGGGAAGAGAAAGATATGGAGAAATATATGGAGAGAGAGAGAGAGAGAGAGAGAGAGAGAGAGAGAAATATGAAGAGGCTGAGACAGAAAGATAGATATTGAGAGAGAGAGATATGAACAGACTGAGAGAAAGAAGAGACAGGGAGTGAGAGAAAGATATGAGGAGAGAGAGAGAGAGAGAGAGAGAGAGAGAGTGGGGGAGAAAAGAGAGATGAAGAGACTGAAAAAGACAAAGATAGATATGAAGAGATTAAGAGAGAGACTGACATAATTATGAACAGGTTGAGATATATATGAAAAGAGAGAGAGATGAACAGAGAGAAAGAAATGAAGAGACCAAGAGAGAGAGAGAGAGAGAGAGAGACAGACAGAGAGAGACAGAGAGACAGAGCGAGTGAGAGAGTGATAGAGAGAGACAGAGCGAGTGAGAGATAAGTTAGTTAATACCTATGAAAATGAATCAGCAACTAAAACCCGTTTTAAATTCGAAGATTTGATGCCTGATATCAAAGTATATATATATATATATATATATATACTATATGGAATAATAATTAACAAAAAAAAACAAATGAACAGAAACATAAACGCGCACACACACACTTACACACACATTTACACACACACAAACCCACACATAAACAAGCACCTCTCTCCACACACACACACACACACACACACAGAATTTGGAAGACATGAGACAGAAGAAATGAACATCCACTAGCAACAACTTCAGTTCTAGTAATCTTCTGTAGATGGGATTTTTTATCCCGAAATATTAAGCATTGAGAATAAATCACAGGTTAACAAACAACACCACAGTTACCTTCTTTTTTCTTTACACTTGCATTGTGATAGCCTTCAAAACCAACCAGCAAACAATATATATATTATATATTATATATATATATATATATAAGTAAAGAAAAAACAAAAGACTTAGAGATTGAGCATTATAGTCTATTTCAGGGAGTTTAGACAAAGTGTCTAACTCTCCCAACTCATCAGATGCTAATCTGATGAGTCGGGAGAGTTAGACACTTTGACTAAGCTCCCTGAAATAGACTATAATGCTCAATCTCTAAGTCTTTTGTTATTTCTTTACTTATATATATATATATATATATATATTTGTTCTGTGACTCTAATATTAAGAGCACACATTGAGCTCTTCAAACTGCGACAGTTTTTTTTAAAATAAAACTATTGTGTCGTAAGGAAGATTTCTTCTCTGGACTTTTGGATTATATATATATATATATATATATATATATATATAATATATAATATATAATATTATATATATATATATAGGGGGGATACAGAGAGATAAAACAGATATAAAAAGAATTCGTATTAGAAATAAACGTGTAATTATTACTTATAAAAAATGACTCAGCAACTAAAACTAGAAATTCAAAAGTTTCATGGGGAATTTCACAGTGAAAGAAAGAAAAAAGACAGAGCGTAAAATCAGATCTCATAAAGTGAAACGTATTTAATAGTCGAGCCATCACCGTTGAGAGAGAGAGAGAAAAAAGTGATTGTCGTGAATTACGATGAGGCATTATTTGTACAAGAAACCTGCAAACCAGCAGGAACCATTTCTTTTATACATATATATATAAAAAAAATTTCATCCGGACGGTGAGAAACGTGAATTGGCCTGCCCTCATATTCTTGCCTGGGGCCCATTTAGGTAAATGCACCCCAAGAGCCAATTATACAGAGACACTACATTAGCAGCGAATAAGTTATTTCAAGACAGGAACCGTCACCATTTTTAGTCCGGCTGAGAAAAGTGGGTATTCCATGTACTTTTGTATATCATCCGTGTCTTGGTAAATGTGTCTATTTCTACTATATATATTATATATATATATATATATATAATATATATATATATATATACAACTGAAAATGGACACATTTACTAGGACATGGATAAAATACAAATGTATCCACCTATATGTATCTATATATATATATATAATATATGCTCAACATATATATATACATATACATATATATATATTGAGCATATATACATATATATACATATGTATATACATATATTGCGCATATGTAATATATATATATATGTATATATATATATATATATATATACATATATATATATACATATATTGCGCATATGTATACATATATATATATATATATATATATATATTGACGATGTATCTATACATGTGTATATTGAGCGTATATATGTATATCTTTATATCTATCAATTTCTCTCTCTCTCTCTCTCTCTCTCTCTCTCTCTCTCTCCTCTCTCTCTCTCTCTCGCTATATATATATATATATATATATATACGTAGATGCATTTGTATTTCATCCATGTTCTGGGAAATGTGTCCATTTCTAGATATGTACCGATGTAAATAGGTATAGTTTGAATGATATCACGGGAAATGGATGTCACTGTGTGAACGAAATATCTAAAAACCAATGCTGCCATGTCTCACAAGATTGTCGTATCTGCAACAATACTTCTTATAACAGAAAACAGATCCATTAACACGGACGTACACACAATGACACACATAGATGGACACAATCTTCACTCGGTACTCTTTATGTAATTTATTCGCACAGCATTGTGAAACTAAATATATTTTTCCACAAGATGCAAGTACAGAAGAATATGAATAGATACGTATATGAACATACGTACGAACATACATATATATTCGTTCAGAATACAAAGAAAACAATATGCGTGTAAGCAAACAAACTTATTTGTAGTTTTCGAAATAATTGACTTATATCTAGAGTAACAGAAATATTCGCAAATATGTTGCTGTATGTATATTTCTTTTAGCTTATAACAAAAATACTTACATATATTATATGGAAATGTCTGATGAAAACACGGACATTCGAATACATATACATTCCTGATTTCCAATAACTCTCTCTCTCTCTCTCTCTTCTCTCTCTCTCTGTGTGTGTGTTTTTCGGAATTGTACACATAGCCTAGTGGATAAAGGAGTTAGGTTAAGACAGTTCTAAGTGACAGTTATCTCTAGACTGCGGGTTCAATCCTGGTCAGGGGTAGCAGTAACATAGAATAATTAAGACAGCTTAACCAAGCTATGGTGAGCGGGTGAGAACAGGATACCACTGTGGACTTAATAAAGGGTTAGGTTCAAAGTTCCGTGATTGCTCCCGATTACGACAAGAAGGTCCCCCACTACGACAAGAAGGTTACCGTGTTCGAAAAGAAGTTCCCGAGTCCGAAAGAAATACCTGAAGAAGGCCGGAGGGCACATCGGCTGAAACGTTGTACAGATAACAATGAATATGAGGATTATAGTCCGAATAATCCAGAAAATACTAATCTGTTCTCGGTCTCTCTGTCTCTCAGTCTCTGTCTGTCTGTCTAGCTGTCTGTCTGTCTGTCTCTCTCTCTCTCTCTCTCTCTCTCTCTCTCTCTCTCTCTCTCTCTGTATATATCTATTTAACTCTCTCTCTCTTCCTCTATTAATATATATATATATATATATATATATATATATATATATATATATATATGTATATGTATGTATGTGTGTGTGTGTGTGTGTGTGTGTGTGTGTGTGTGTGTGTTTCAAAGAGAGAAAATCTTAACAATACGTCATCCAGTAATATTTCTAATTCGACAAGAAAATCCATCTGATGAGGCTGGACATTTTTTTGTTGTTGTTTTTAGTTAATTGATTATTATACATTGAGCTCTTTTTAGGGATTCATAAAAATACTTATATTTTACGGAAACATCCGAATAAGCAAGGAGCTAACACTAACCCTTAGTCTAGCGTCTCAAAGGTTTCGGCCATTTTCGTGAAATGTAATACTTTTAAACATAACCTAATGATATTATCTCTGCATTGATAACTAAGCGAGTGAGTCCATGACCCAGATCAACGTAGATCGCAAAACTACGCATTTTGTTTTTTTGTTTTTCAAAAATTGGAAAATATATAAGGAAAATAAATTGAAATTTAAAACATGGTTAGATAAGATAAAATAAATAAACAATTAAGTTCTAACCGTGAAAATATAATTTTTTAATTCTTCAGTCGGTTTCCAAATTTGTTGTCATATTTTATTTTTAACTTTGATTCGAAATTAGAAATTCACCGTTTTAATGTTTACAAAATATTTGTTTGTTTCGCTGTAACTATGACAACAGATGACGTGAAAAGTGAAATGAATTGACGAATAATGAGCTGTTCACTGTCTTCTTCAAGGGTGAGACACGAATAGAAAAGTAACCGTACTTAATTAAAAGATTGTTCAAATAGGCTTTTATTTTTACCATATGGGTGTAAGTAGGGCATCACACACAGAGTGACAGCGGATTTTACGGTGGAAACAGTAGTGTAAGGCGATGGATGGCTGTACTTATTTATTTGTATGGATCGGTTGGCGAGTGAGATTAGCTAAGACAGAACTAGAAGACATAGAAGCATGACCAGTTTTGTACGCCGTTCCCCCCAAAACAAAAACTTCGGGCATTATGCCCAGGTGAGAGTCCAGTTGCGTTTTTTTTTTTGTGTGTGTGTACCGATTTTATATTAATAAATGGCAAAAGGGTATTTGTTTTGTAAGGTCGGACGAAAGGGTGCGGCAGGCTCACATCAAATATCCCGTAATCGGCATAGGACGACATTTAACAACCGAACTACTCGATTCGGCATAAAATTACCCGAAAAGGGTTGAAGTTCCGTAATTACAACCAATCAACTTAATCAATTCACCTTAAGTTCAAATCGATGTAGATTTTTTTCTTCTTATTGATTTGGTTTATCTATTTCTTGAGAAGTTTTGTGGAGGGCGAAATAATTTTCCTTTATTTTATTCTACAAAAATTATCTTTCTGCCTCGTGCAAGAATAAAATTAAAATTCAGAGGTCCGTCGATCGAATATAAGCATGGTTCATTTTTTTTTAGAATTTATTTTATTCTGTGGGTCAAGAAATTCTATTTTGTTATCTTTATTTAATTATTCAACTTAAACTCGACTATTTTAATGTCTAAAGAATATAAAAGTATTATTGAAGTTCGTAGATCGAAACTACGCTTATAATTTTCTCATATTTCCCATTCCCCTCTACTTGAGAGGGGTGTCTTGAATTTACAGTTGAATTAAGTATCATTAAAAGAAACCGAAATAGACTCTCATTTGAAGATGTTAATGTACGTATTATTTTCAATCCAAGCATAGATCTGACCTTGAGGCAAAATCTTACCACAAAGTTCTCAATGTTATTTATCGGTAATATGATCAAAGAGAAAGGAATTCTTGCATTTCTAAGGCACCTCTTCAAATAATATTAAAAATAAGCGCACCTATATTGCCAATTTTATTCTGCGACGGAAAAATGTCTGCAAGAAGAACAAGTCAAGTGAAATCGAATCAGACAAGAATGATGCGACAAACAATGGAAAGTGAAATCGTGCGGAGATCTAACAGTGAAGTAGACAAGAATAAAAAGGAACAAGAAAAAGAAAAGAAAAGAAAAATCAAGAAAAATCTAGAGAAACAAAGAAAGGTTAACAAAACGGGTATTATTTCAGATTTCTTTTGTGAGGAAATAAATATCACAGAGCAATTGTTGAATTAGAGAATGTATTTACAAACCACTCCGCACAATCTTGATGCGACACAAGGTCATTATATATATATATATATCACGCACAGGGCGGTCTTCCGATCTATAGCTCTGCTGATGAGGCCTAATAGGCCGAAATGTACATACAGAGATTGATTTTTCTCGATTTGTTTAGCCATACATTTAATAGGTATTCCCGCCTAATTCATTATTAATTAATTAATTTTCAAAATTAGGTACGACTCCAATTAAGCACTTATTCTCCCAAAAATTATCGGCAAAAAGCCATTCAAAACAAACCGTGTTTACAACTTATCATATCGTTGTGTAATAAAAAGTCACTAGAAGTGGAATATTAACCTACTCTAAACAAATCATAAAATCTAAGAAGTCCGTTTAGTGTAGAGGTTATGGGATCGGCCTGTCAGCTTGGCAGTCCGGTTTCAAATCACGCACAGGGCGGTCTTCCGATCTATAGCTCTGCTGATGAGGCCTAATAGGCCGAAATGTACATACAGAGATTGATTTTTCTCGATTTGTTTAGCCATACATTTAATAGGTATTCCCGCCTAATTCATTATTAATTAATTAATTTTCAAAATTAGGTACGACTCCAATTAAGCACTTATTCTCCCATATATATATATATATATATATATATATATATATATATATATATATATATAGCAGCTATCAGTGACTGAGGGGATAAGAATGCAAGCTGGCAAACAGTCAGTCGGAGTTCGATCCTAACCAAGGATAGTTGCTGTGTCTAGCCACACTGAAAAGGCGTGAAACGCCGAAACACGTTTCTGTGGATGACTTATTAATATATGTTCCCATAAATTTGGTATGAGCTCTCTAAGGGGTGATTTAAATTAACTTTCACTACTAAGCTAATAAGCAATGATCGTTTGCTCACAAACTTGATCTCTCTGTGATCCTAAAATATATAAACAAACCAATGTATTTAATAGTTTAAACACCAGCTCCGCTACAGCAGCTGTCAGTGACCGAGGGGATAAGAATGCAGGCTGGCAAACAGTCAGTCGGAGTTCGACCCTAGCCAAGGATAATTGTTGTACTAGCCACACTGAAGAGGCGTGAAACGCTGAAGCACATGTCTGTGGATGATTATATATATATATATATATATATATATATATATATATATATATATATATATATATACCAACCCCTCCGCACGATCTGTGGGTAATTCGAGGTCAATTACTTAAGGTTTGAATATAGGATTTAAAGGACCGCTAACTATTTCTAATTTATATATGTTAGTAAAAGTAAAGTCGTCGGGAGTGGGCCAAAAGTAAGGAGCTGATGGTAGGTGTGGCGCTCCACCTCAGAGTCAAAAACAATCTCCTTGGT
>CM042158.1:30877168-30904668 GCA_023376005.1 Doryteuthis pealeii | reverse complement strand
CTCAAAAATCACCTGGAATCTTGGCTAAAAAAGCAGAGAATCACCATTCAGGAGAACCATCATATTTATGCAAGATAATGCTCTTTCGCATTCAGCGCATAAAACTACGGAGTACCTGCAAAAATTAGGCTTCTGTGGACCTGGGAAGATGAACTGGCCGGCCAATTCTCCAGACTTAAACCCAATTGAAAACTTGTGGAGCATTCTGAAGCCACGTGTTTATGAGAATGAATGCCAATTTAGAAGTAAAGATGACTTGTGGCAGGAAATAGTCAACGTATCACGTGAAATTACATCAGAAGAGATCCAGAAATTGACATGTTCGATGGACCAGCGCCTTTTCCAAGTCATTTTAAAAAAAGGAGCATATATCTCTCATTAACTAACTTCACTATGATTTTTAATTCTTTTTACTTTTTTATTTCAATTTAATTTTATCTTAGTTACTCTATGTATCCATAAAATCTATAAATGAAACAATGAAAGTTTTATTTTATTTTTTACCGGGGTTTTTATTACACCTCGCTAATAATTTGACACATGAATAATTTAAGTAAATTAGTTAAATGACCATAACTTCTGTTCCTTTATTTAGAACCTTACGATTTTTACGGAGCCGGTATATATACAGATTGTAATTATTTTCTGATAATTTCGTTAAATTCCAATCAGTAGTTTTTAGATAGGAGGGAAAAGTGTCACTTCTTTAATAATTTGAAACTCAGTGTATATATATATATATATATATATATATATATATATATATATATATATATATATAAATGTTGTTCTGGTTCCAACGGGAGAAAATGTAATATTTTATAAAAAAAGAAGGTCCGCAAAATGTATCGTTCTCAGAAAAAATGTTTTATTCTTTTATATATATATATATATATATATATATATATATATATATATATATATATATGTGTATATATGTATATATGTATATGTGTGTGTGTGTGATACATCGAAACACAGTGTCTGTGGATGACTATACATACATATACGTGTGTGTGTGTGTTTGGTTGAATCAAACATGTTTAAAAGCAAAAATGCTACCAAAATACACTTATATATATATATATATATATATATAATATATATATATATATATATATATATACATATATATATATATATATATATATATATATATATATGCGTGTGTGTGTGTGTGTGCGTGTGTGTGTGCACTATGATTACCTAGGCGCTGTCACACATATCTCAACAAACAAATGAGAAATATATGAAGATATATTGATAGATGATAAAAAATGCACATGCATGAAAAGAATGAGACAAATATTTATAAGCATACAAAGACTAATCCTTAGATCGATCGATAGATAGATATCTTGTTAGAATTTGAGCTAGCGTAGATAAAGTGTCAAAGTTTTGAAAATTGCCTACGCGAGAAACTGTCAGCATACATACATACATATATATAGAGAGAGAGACATGCATACACACATATATACAATATATTCACGTATACTGTGGAGGAGCTGTTATATATATATATATATATATATATATATATATATATATATATATATATAGTTTTAAGCTTTTAGATCAGAGTTTTCTTTTTCCTAAACTGATTGCCCTATCAAAACTGAAGAAATCAGTGTGTCCTACTATTTACCCATAGCTAGAGGGAGAAGAAATACATCCATGCAATGTTATTAGCGGGTAGGGAAAGGCAATTTCGTCCAGGATTTTAACTTGGATCACCGATACCACAGTGGAAAAAACCTTCCTCGTCATTACTCCCAGGTTCACTTTGACCCGGAGTGAGGATCCAATCTATTGGCCAAATAGAAGAAATTAGTTTTAAAAGATTGTGTATAAAAATTCAGTCTGAAAAAAATTTAAATACCCATCATGAATGGATAAGACAAAACTTAACCGAACAAGGGCTGACATGCCGTAAAACCCAACTAACCAACTACATATTTTGATATTCGTTTTAATATTTTGAAGGAAATGTTATATCCCAAATATATGTGGGTGCTTTTCGAACCACGTATCTGTCTATTCCTTTTTTTCGCGTCTCCTTCGTCTTTTCGTCATACTGAACTTTCGAGAATCCACTGCATAGAGATATAAGTACACGTTTATAGTAGGTACGTAAGCGTAATGTTTATCGTAATAGGATAGGGAATAGCTGATCCGGGTTCAAATTCAGGACTAGCCTGTTTGAATTCACTTCACGCAAACGCCATTGAAAACGACATGAATCCCTCTGTTTTCACTCCGGCTATAGGTAAACATTAAAAAGAGTGGATTATTTAGTCTTGTGAAGCAAATTAGGCGGGTTTATCTCAGTAGGCAGAGCGTCTGTCTTGGAACAACAAGATTCCGGATTCGACACCGGCCCTCACCAACTCAGCGTATGAGTAGCACATGAATATGTGTGGTAAAGTGAGGAGCTGATAGTAGGTGTGGTGCTCCACCTCAGACAATCTTCTTGGTCTAGTGCTTGTATCTCTGGCTGATACCGACTTTAGGACACTCCGGTGACTTACATTTTAAGCTACTAACCAAGGAGAAGGAATACGCATAATACAAACAAACCAGCTGTACTCCTTTTTGAAATTCGCCTCGTATCACAAGCAGCACCAAGTTTAGCTGTTGTATAAATATTAAAGGTAAACTTTGTCTTCCAACCAGCTTTTTAACCCGTTTAAAAATTGACCTTGTGTCAAATTCAGCCCGTGGCGGTGGTGTCGGTTGTATTAGGCTGTTACAAAAATAATGGCCGATTGAAGTGCTCGGTTTTGAAATGTCATTTTAACATAAAATTTGTTGTTTGTTTCAGGTGAATTTTTGCATATATAATAAATAATCTGTGCTCAAAAATAAAATTTAATTTATTTTCAGATAGAAAGTATTTTTGAAAAATATGGGCCTTCAAAGATGAACATGCCTAAATATGACCTTCACCTTCTTATGTTGCATGAGTTCAAGCTTGGGCACAATACCTCCGAAACTGCTGCCAATATCAACAAAACATGGGGAGATGAATCCACAAGTGATCGGACAGTACGAATGTGGTTCCAGAAATTCCGCAGTGGAGATGAGAGGCTTGAAGATGAAGAAGGTAGACGGACATGCAGTCTTGACAATGAACAATTGCAGGCAGTTGTTGAGCAAAATCCACGACAAAGTGTCAGAAAGATGTTTTAGACACTTAGCTACCCAAGGCTCGTATTCTGACTAATTTTAACATTTCTACTGTTAATGTTTCAACAATAAATGTATGTATTTGAAATTAGCCATTAATTTTGTAACAACCTTATAATTTCCGTTTACTAAGTTTACAGGTTTAGTGTTGGTTGGATTTTACGGCATGTCAACCTTTGTTGGTTTTTTTATGCCGAAGACGTTTTCTTTTATTCATTCTTAAGTGGTATTCAATTTTTAACTCCATTTTTTAAATTTTTTTTATCTATTTAACCCATAGATGGTGGCCTAACAGTTACTAATACTCACCGTCAGGGTGGACATGGGGATAATGGTGATGAAAGAGTACTGCACACACTCAAAATCTCCAAAACTGGAACTTAACCATTAGTTTGACGTCATAACCAGGTCTTAAAAACCCTCAGCCAATGCCATTTAGTATATATATCCTAAAAAGGGTTAGAGTGCTATTAGAGCAGAAGGGTTAGGACATTGATGTACGTGCTAGAGCTTGACAGGACCAGCCGATTGAACGCCCGTCTAGCCTAAGTAAAAGCCAAGGTGGATTATTGCATATCATGAACTTCTTAGCCACAATGGTTTCGTCCTCAAGCACCTTGGGGTCGAAACCCACCAGGTGGCCCCTTTGGAGGTATTTTACCCCTCTGCAAAGGTATAAACGGTGTATTCTACAGCCCTAGCCGACAGGGCCAACGTTTATGAGAGACATTCTGTACTTGCACACACACCTGTGTGGGCCGAAACTCACCTGGTGGTCTCATTGGAGTGATTTTACCACTCTTCCAAAGTACAATCGGTGTATTCTACAACCCCAGCCGACATTTATGAGGGGTATTGTGTACCTGCACACACACCTGTATGTATCACAGGTACAGTTGGAATGTAATTGGGTATGCTTAGAAGTGAGGTTATTTTTCTCGAAAATATATCCATTATTCGATTTTGTTTGTGAAAAGTGTTCAGTTTGCAAACTTTCATATTTGCTTTGAAATGTCAAATGTCATGGCATTTCGTTCTGATTATTTCAATCATTTACAAAAGATCATTGCAACATCCGGGTTCTTTTTGTATTGTTTTTTATTGCTTCAGAATGCATTCATTGCCCGTGTGTCGGTTGAAAATGACATTCTGCAAATGCACATGCACTTTCTTTTTTGTCACTGGTTCTCCCCCAAAACTGATTTAATTACTCATGTCCAAAATTCAACTTGCACTTCGGCATCACACATAGTTGCACCTAATATGTAGTGCAAGTGGAAGAGCAAATATGAAAAGTGTTTGCAAAAGTGAAATAGCAAATATGAAAAATGTTTGCAAAAATGAAATAGCAAATATGAAAAGTGCTCAATGCCAGATTAGCAGAACAGATTTAAAATCTCAAATAAAATATTATGGTACTAATTTACCGTTACTAAAGTTCCATGCGTACTAAGCAATCCTCAGACGGTTAGATAGTAAAAAGTGGCTTGTCCAACGTTTGTATAACATGAGGCGTATTCACGTGATAGAATATCATTACGCAAGACCTATTTAAAAACATATAACGTTTTTGCCAAAACTTGGCTTCCTTTTCACTGAAGTATATTTCCGTTTCCTTTTTCTTACGGGATTTCCTCCCGATAGGATTGTACACATAACCTTCGTTCGCCTCAGCCTTAACCTATTTCATATTCTCTTTAATATCTTTATTAATGTGCATCATCGACGAGGGGAGGCAGTAGGTAAATCTTCAAATAAAGACAGCACCAAAAAAGCATAAATAGGATTTGGAATCTAAATCGTATATCCCTAAATTCATGGGAAATGGACTCGTCGCCCCGAGTTCAAATTCTGGATGAGGTGATTGCATTTCACTTAGCGCCAATACCCTTGGGAAAGGTATGAATCCTACTCTCCCTCCAGCTATGAATAAATAGTAGGGCAGACTGGGCTCTTTAACCTTGGTTATGCAACCGTTCTAGTAGAAGGAAAACTCTGAATTCAAACCTGTTGAACTCCGCTTAAGAAATTGACATTGTGTCACATCCTGTTCGTGCGGAGGGGTTGATGAATATATACCACACTATTAGAACATTACACATGCATTTTTACAAGCTATTGCTGAAGTTGAATATGTTGTTCGTGCGGAGGGGTTGATATATATATATATATATATATATAATATATATATATATATATATATATATATATCCCTAAATTAAAAAAAAATTCAAAGACTCCTGAGAAATAGCTAAATCGCTTTAATCTTGCAATCTCTTATAAAACTGAAATAAATGAGGCAAATTGGTTGTGTTTATTTTTTTCTGCAGCCCATTAATTATACGATGCTAGATTCTAATCAGTTTAGTATGACATATATATGGTTGATGGAGTTACGTAAATAAAAAAACATTTATCCGAGGAACAATGTACGTTATTTTTACTAGCAAGAAGAAGCACCCTCCGGGCGTAAAGATTTAAGTTTTAATGTAATGAGATATATTAAATTAGAAAGACTAAGGAAATCATATAGTAACGCATATACAAAAGATTACATTTATTTTAGTTATATTTTAATTGATTTCTATATAAAATCCTTCATAAGATTGATTTTAATACGTTGGAGAATAAAACAATAATATTAGATATCAATAATATCAGTAATTATTTATTAAATTCAGTTTTGTTAAAATCAGTATGCAAATTAACCACATCCGATATTATGTAAACCTTTATTTCTTAGTGATGTATCAGCCATATTGCAGGATTTTAAACGTATCAATAATCCACTTTTCGGGGTGGGGTCCTGTGGCTTCGGCCACTGGACTGGTGTTAAATTAACTGCGTGATCCCTGGGGGCCATCCCACAAAGCAACATCTACTCCCTTGATTTAAAGGGATAGGGTGGTTTTATTGAGGGATGAATGCCGACGGGATATACGCATTTTTGCACCTGCCATCCTATGAGCTTCGGTTAGTGAGTGGTCCCACATTAAACGACCTTGCATCATACACGCATACTTTTAATGCGAGATAAACATCTTAACAACCCACTCTTTGGGGTGAGGGTTGCTGGCTTCGGATACTGGACTGAGTTAACTTAACGGCATGATCCCAGGGAGCCTTCCCCTCAGGCAACACATGGGCTGGTATTATTGCCCAGCGCCTGAGGTGCCCCCTCCTGAAAGGGGAATGCCGACTGGATCTACGCATTTTTGCGCCTGTCATCCCATGAGCTTCGGTTCGCGAGTAGTCCCACATTAATACATCCTTGTGTCATACACGCATAAGTGGGGTGCTAGGTAAATACACTAATAACCCGATCTTCTAGGTGGGGTCCGTTGGCTTCTGCCACTGGACTAATAATAAAATTAATGGCGTGATTCCAGGGGGTCATCCCCCCAGCAACACCTGACCCCTTTAAAGGGGCACGGCTGAATTTATTGTCCAGTGCGTATAGTGTCTCCATTGAGGGTGAATGCTGACGGAATCTACGCAATTTTATGTACCTGTCATCCCATGAGGTTCGGTTTATGGGTGGTCCCACATAAAACGACCTTGTGTTATACCCGCATAAGTAAGATACGAGATAAATGCACTAATAACATGGGCTGTTTTGAGGCGAATCTAACACAGATTTTCATTGACTCATCGTTAATGAAAAACATTTATTCTATGTGTTAATGAATTTGACAGTGATTATAATCAAATGCTCATTCATAGACTTACGCACTGTGACGTAAACGGTGACGAAGTTTCTGTTACAGACAGACACCGAATCTACATCTCTTATTATAATGGTGTTTTTGTCTTTATCTGTCTGTAACGGAAACTATATTCCTACTCAAGTAACAATTCTCTTGGTTATTAACGTCACATTCTCAATGATTTTATTTTTGTTTAAATCTCAATTATTAATAAAATCGTTTCACCATTATTAATACTGTTGACCATATGTACATATCAATAACAAGCAATTGTACTTTTATATATAACAAAATAGCGGTTTACAGTGTGAACGGAAATTCTAATTTGCATATTGATATTACAAATTTTGATTTTTAATAAATATGATTTCTAATTGTTTGATTTTATATTAATGAATATAAGCAAAAATCTATTCAATAAATCTTAAAAGAAATCAATTAACGAGAAGATATAACTGTAATTTTATTCTTTACTTCCTATTTTAACTAAAAAAATTTAATTAAGAAAATTTAACAATGAAAGACAGGAGTGATGGAAAAGTAAGATTCAGTTGTTCTACTTTTCGCTTATACCCAACTTCTGCTTCAAATCATTTTATATGCATTCTTATTTAGTTTCATTGGCCTTTCTAATTTAATATAATATTTTATTACATCAAATCTTAAATACCTGCACACGTAGGGTGCATATATTTACTAGTTATACTAAGGTATTCTCTATAGGTATGTATTTAAATTATATATACAATAGGCCTATACTCAAAGTATCAAGTGAATTAATTCCTAACATCTTATACTTCCTCTCTTCCTGATTTTTAATGCATTTCTATAGTGAAACCATTAGTAATGCTGTTGCATTATACATACAATCGCCCTACTCACTCGTCATTGGCTTTATCTGCCGATTTAATTTTCAGTATCTTTTTATCTTCAACATTTCTTCTTCTTTTTTTCCATCGTGCACAGATAAGCTCTGTTTCAAAGGATTTCTCAGGCGATTTGTTCAAAGAAAGATCATCTGGAATTTATTTTTTATGTGAAATGATCAGGTTCATGGTTTTGTAGAAGGCAGTGGAGATACTGAAGAGTTCATAGTTGAACAAAAAAAAAACATGAGCGTCAGGTATAATACGTATAAAGTTTTTTCTTTCAAAAAAAGCTCAAAGGAAAATTAATTTTATACTTGCACGAGGCAGAAAGATAATTTTTGTAGAATAAAATAAAGGGAAATTATTTCGCCCTCCACAAAACTTCTCAAGAAATAGATAAAAAAAAATCAATAAGAAGAAAAAAATCTACAGTTGCCGTCGATTTGAACTTAAGGTGAATTGATTAAGTTGGTTGGTTGGTTGGTTGGTTGGTTGGTTTTACGGAACTTCAACCCTTTTCGGGTAATTTCATGCCGAATCTAGTAGTTCGGTCGTTAAATGTGGTCCTATGCCAATCACGGGATATTTGATGTGCGCCGGTCGCACCCTTTCGTCCGACTTCACAAAATAAATACCATTTGGCCATTTATTAATATAAAATCGGTAAACAAAAAATGCAACTGGACACACACCTGGGCATAATGCTCGAAGTTTTGTTTTGGGGGAACGGGGTTAAAAACTGGTCATGCTTCTATGTCTTCTAGTTCTATCTTAGCTAGTCTCACTCGCCGACCGATCCATACAAATAAATAAGTACAGTCATCCATCGCCTTGCACTACTGCTTCCACCGTAAAATCCGCTGTCACTCTGCGTGTGATGCCCTACTTAGTCCCATATGGTAACCTATGCCAATAACGGTACTTGATAAGATGACTTAGTTCCGTGACTACCAACAAAAAAAAACTCGCCGTGTTATATAGAACACACGACTAGGAATTTGTGCTACTCATATGCTGAGTTGGCAAGGGCTGGTATCGAACCAGGAACCTTGAGGTTTCCAGCCAGACACTCTAATAGGAGACCTAAACTCCTAAAAGGTCGACTAGAATAGTAAAAAGTGTTCCAGTAATTTCCTTTTTGAAGTAAATTTAAAAGTGTAGCATGTATTCACCAGTGTTTCCTTCAATAAAGACAAGTTTCCTGTAGCAGAATTTGAATTGAAAATCCCTGTTATTTGAGCAGAAAATCGACCCCTTTTACAGGAAAGGGGTCGATAAAGACAGATGAAGATGCAATGTGCAAAATTATTGATGTAGATATGGAACACATGCAACGCTCTCTCTCTCTCTCTCTCTCTCTCTCTCTCTCTCTCTCTCTCTCTCTCTCTCTCTCTCTCTCTCTTGACAGCAAAAGCGTGACTGAAGTAAGGTGTAAGGCGTGGATTATGTCCCCTGAAGTTTGCCCGATACTCAATCATGCCGAGACAAGGGCGTCACGTTGCCATTCTTATCGGTACGTGGGCTCCCTGGGCATGATTGATGGCCGTCAGATGACGTCATCTATTAGGATGACGCCCCCCTCCCTAACTCAGTTGAACACTTTCGACTGTTGCGTCTTTACTATGACCTTGTACTTCAAGCGAGAAAAAAGAAAAAGAAATAAAAATCGAAATAAAAACCCTCCAAATATTTTGGTAGGAAAAAAGGGTACTAATGCAGAATAGCACGCAAGAGATAGTATCATTAAATTAGATATTATCTCGGTCTTGTTGAGCACTCGTCTAGAAATCGTAAGGTTCTAGGTTCGATACCGGTCCCCGCCACCTCAGCACATAAGTAGCACAGGGTGGGTTATTTGACCTGTTCGGTTAAGCGCTAGTGAAAAGAGGATAGACTCCCTCGCTGTCTGGTTTAATTTATTGACAGATGAAGATGCAATGTGCAAAATTATTGATGTAGATATGGAACACATGCAACGCTCTCTCTCTCTCTCTCTCTTCTCTCTCTCTCTCTCTCTCTCTCTCTCTCTCTCTCTCTCTGACAGCAAAAGCGTGACTGAAGTAAGGTGTAAGGCGTGGATTATGACCCCTGAAGTTTTCCGATACTCAATCATGCCGAGAGGGTGTTTAGGGTGAGGGTCAACCTGTATACAGGGTGACCCAGAAAAAACCGAACCCACAAATGTTGTAATAAAACTGTTAATTTTAACTAGGGGGTTTAGGGTTTAGGGTTAGGGTTAGGGTTGGGGTTTAGGGTTAGTTTAACGGGAAAATAAATAATTTGGGTTCTGTTTTTTCTGGGTCACCCTGTAATATGTTTTAATTTTCCGACCGATTTGCAAGTTTAGCCGGGAATTGTTAGTTGTGTATACAAAAGAGCGGTAATCAGTGGTGGTTCTGGGGCGTGTGAAGATTACCAGGAAGTGATGAAAGGTTCAGACGCTTCGTGGGGATATATGGATATGAGACCTAAATCATTCTCGTTCCATATCAATGTACCCCCTCGAAACCTCTCTGTATCTCCAAATAAATTGTTGGGTCTTTAACGCTATAACATTCCATCGCGTGAACACGCTTCACGATATATAAACGCTAAATAAGCCTCAGTTTTAAAAAAAGTTTTTTGGTTTAGAGAAAAAATTTGATTGGTTATAGGAGACATCTTTGGGGGAGAAAGGAGAGAGATAGAAGGGAAAGGAGTAGGTAGAAAAATGAGTGGTGGCGACATCAGATAGGTGAGTGGAAGTAGCCATTTCATGGACAGATTTGAGAGAAAGGAATAATAAATGAGAGTAATAAAAGGGGGGGTAGATGACCATAAAATCAAAATCAAACCAGTGAATTAGTGAGTGGGTATAGGCCAAATTAGTGGGGTCAACAGGAGAGGATAGGTTAGTTGGGGGTGGGAAAGAGGAAGGATAGAAGTATTCAATGATTCAATAAAGGCTTGAGGAAGCGGAACTTAATGTTCCAGCGAAATATACTACACATTTTTCTCTGAGTTTTGTTCTTTTAGTCCTTATTTAAGCTCATTCTGTCGGATTCATTCCTATCCCATTTTCCTCATATATATATATATATATATATATATATATATATATATTCTCACAATCTATGTATAAGATTTACATTAATTATTATAAAAATACAATTATAACTAAATAGATTTACCAAAATACTTTAACCTCAGTAGTATACATCAATAAGATATAAACAAAATGAATAAAGAAAAAAAAGGGAGTGGCAGATAGATGACAGAATTATAAATTAATCTTTAATTTCCAAGAGAAACTGTTTAATGTTAAAGACTAATTACAAGACAGACAGAGAAATAAAAATAATTCTAAACCAAAGAAGTATATATAAAATTAACTACCTATATTTTTTTTTAATTCTCCTGGGAGAGGTCTACCTTGAACATCTAAATCCCGGTAGAGATAAAAACGTTTTCTACAACTATCATCATCATCATGGCGTGCAGGCAGCACGGATATCCATGACAATCTCTCGCCAAACTTCCCTATCATTCATCGCCCCTGGAGTTCTTCCTCGCTGCATCCAGCATCTTTACATAGTTGTTCAATGTAGGACAGCTGGGCGGCCCACACTGGCATGTCCATGTGTTGGCTTCCACAGGAGAACATCGCTTATGAGCTCGTCCTTGCTACTCAAGTGGTGTCTGCATGCCTAGTCCGTCTCACTCGGATGGTCTGTGAGATAGGGGGCAGGTAACCATACAGCTGCTCCTTGTACGGTGCTGTTTCCATGACTTGTTAAAAACTGTACGCAGCATTCTTGTGCAGCTCCAATCTAGCTTATTTTCAAGGCGCCTCGTTAGGTTCCAGGTTGTCCAGGCATACAGAAGTACTGATATGACCACAGCCTGGAAGAAATGTCGCTTTAGCTTATCAGTGAGATCAGATTTCAAAAAATCTACAACTATACATGGTCTATATTTCATTTTAAGAAATATATTGAACCCTTTTGTATTAACTACGAATGCTACTACAATGAAAACGTGGTAGTAATTTTTTTATGAATGAGTTCATTTTTTTGTTAAATGTTAATTTCTTCTCAATCAAAAGGTAACACGAGTTTATCATTTCTAGCAGAACATTATACAATCAAAAGGAAAAGTATTATTCATTATAGTATCACCCATAAATAGATACTCGCCTTCTTTTAAATAACAAGTTATTTTTCTTCTAAACCAAATATATAGTCTTCCGAGACTACAATGCCGATTGAATAACCATGAGATTCCAAGCGGTAGGTATTTATGCCGCTACCCAGAAAGAACATATCCGGGCGATCGAAATTCCGTCCGGAAAATCCCCATTTATACATCCTTTTGTTTATTTAACAATTATTTTTTTTATTGTTTATAATTAACAAATTATTTTTTTATTGTTTATAATTCAAATTATTTTTTTTTGTTTATAATTAACAAATTATTTTGTATTATTTAGATTTTTTTAAAAACTGTTGTCCTGATCTCTATTGATATATAACGTTTCTGTCGATGTACCTTCTGGTCTTCTTCAGGTGTTTCTTGTCAAAGTCGAGACCTTTCTTGTCGAACTCGGGAGCCCTCATGTTGTAATTGGGAGCCTTCACGAAACTTCAGCGACTTAGTAAATATTATTGGAACACACTAGATGAACAAATATAAGGATTACATAGTGTAAAGGTTTTCATATAAAGAGTCTACCAACAGTTCTCAAACTCCATTTCAATAGACTCTCTGTTCTCATGGGTGTCTTCTGAAATGCATATGATTGTGCAGATACCGAATAATATCCTGCGACGCATAAATAATATGTCACAGGATATTACTCGATTTCTGTAAAATCATATCGAAGAATTAAAGAAAATTTATCAGAATCTCGACTACCCATTAGTATGCACATGCTATACCCAATTTCATATATTTCATAAAGAAATATATAAATGTCTATTTTATTTTTACTGCTAAATAATCCACGCAGGACACTGCTGGAGAAGCAAGGATGAACTCGTAAATGACGCCCTCCTGTGAAAGTAAGCACATGGGCACGCAAGTGTGGGCTGTCCAGCAAAGGCTTACATTAACTAGCTCTGTGCGGATACTGGATGCTGCGTAGAGGACCTCCATAGAACAATGAATGATAGGGACGGTTGGAGAGAGATTGTCATGGATATCCGTGCTAATAGCGTGACATTATTATAATGATAATATCTGTCTTAATTATTTAATGTTTAACAAGAAATTGATACGAGAAACATATTTTGGGGGGGTATTTTCAAGAATCGCTGAGTCCTAAACAGCAAATTGGAATTATCAACTACCCAATATGAAATAAAAGATTGGTACTGTTACATAATCCTATTTCAATGCTGTAGAGTTCGGTAATAAATAATACCTAATAATATGTCTTGATTATTTAATGTTCTACAAGAAACTGGCAGGAGAAACAAATTTCTTTCGGTATCACTCGATATGAAATAAAAGATACGGATTGATTTCTAATCGATCATGAAAATTATCATAGAGAGTTTCCTGAAAATTACAACCAAAGAACAAACGACCCAGGAAAAGAGAAGAGAACTAGACGAAAGCAAAGTATTATATCAGGGAACTTGTCAGGGCAACGCCTTGAAAATAGCAGCCTAGTAATTTAGGAATACTTCATCGTTACTCATTTCTTGTCGATAATATATGCAATCTGCGGTGGGGGGATATTGCTTCATTTTAACAATGGTGCAGCAATCAGCCCTTTTATTTCTTTTATGTTTCAAAGATTTGGCTTGCTTCGATTTTCGCTCTATTTCTTCTTCTTCTTCTTCTTCTTTCTTCCTTTTCTTCTTCTTCTTCTTCTTCTTAATTATTATTATTATTATTATTATTATTATTATCACTCCTTTTGCACTGGAATCTGAGTGGCAACAAGTGTCCTCAGGTATCAAGGAGTCTCCTGAGTATCCTAGCCGATTGAAGCAATGCAGTGGTCTGGATGGTCTCAATTCTTCCTCTGATTTCCAGATTCTCCAGTATTTTTTCAAAGCTTTTGGGGACCGTTTTAAGTGCACCAACTACAATTCGTATCATTTTAACTTTATTATTATTATTATTATTATTATTATTATTATTATTATTATTATTATTATTATTATTAATAATAATAATCTTTCCCATCCTTCGTCTTGTAAGTAAAATTTATATTTCTAAGCGAAATATATTCATATAATTGATTGAATTTTACGGAATGTCAATCCTTAGGTTATTTCATACTGCTGACGTATTATTTGATTTTATTTTTGTTGGATTTTAATTTTTTCTTCAAACTCAATTTTTTAAACGCATTTTTATAAAAATAACTCATCTTTTATCTATTCAACCCTTAGATAGGACCCTAACAGTTGCTACCAATCCGAGTCAGAGTGGACTCGAGAGTAATGGTGATGAACGAGTACTCCACACTTCCCAGAGCAACAGAATTGGAACTTACCACTAGATATCTTCATATACGTATCAGATTTCTTTTATCATAATTATAAGGAACATTATCCCATTTATTATTTTATTCCCCGTTTCTTCATTAAATTCAAATTTCTGTTGCTTTTGGGGGACGTGGCAGTTTATTGTTGTTCTTGGCCATTTGCAGAGAGCCAACCATTTATCAGCGCCATTTTAGCGGGGTTGGCAGACACTGTGCCGCCCGTCTTGGTTCACCTTCATTAGAATCACCATCAACAATTGCCTGATATTCCTGTAAAGTGGGCAGGGGGAATAGGGTGTGGTCCAGGTATGCCTTGGGGCTGCTAAGTGGTCGGTATGATGAATTAGTCGACCTCCTGACGAGAAGACGAAGGCAGAGGGTCGCAGAACGAGCTTTGTGAAGTGCATTAAGTAATAATTAACTGGATCGACAGTGGATGCGTGGTGGGTGATGCTGAGGCGGACCGTTTTAATGTGCGTTGAGAAATATTGCAGTTGGGGGTTTGGGCACCGAAGAAGCCGATAGCGGAAATTTAAGGAAATTATATTATTCGTTTCGACGAGCAAGCGTATATGAATAAGTGATGAAGAGGGCATGTAAAAAGAGAATACATTTCAAAGATAAATTATGAAAACTCGATTCGTAAAATATTCATCTATATATGAATACCGGCGTTCCTTAATTGTACAACCGTTATAATCTTGCAACACCCTCTGGTTAAAAATGAGACCGTCCAAGTCGTCTAAGATGAAATGCAAAAATGTAAATCCTGATCCACAAGTTCTGCAAGTATCAATTATCTCCACTAATGCATCTTCGAAATATACGCTTATTGCACGTGCATCAATTTCTTAAAAGGCAACGACACTTGACAACCTTTTTTGGGAAGGAGTACAAAAATAATAACAAAATCAGTAAAAATATGAATACTGGCCTTCCATAACCGTTATCACCTTGCATCACCCTCTGGTTAAAAATGAGACCGTTCAAATCGTCCAAGATGAAATTCAGAGTTTTCATTCTCATAGACTGGTTTGTTTTTTAAACCCAGTTTGCTCTACTATTTACAATAGGGAGAGGTTGGATCAAAATATTTACCAAGGGTATTAGCGTTATTTGAAATGCAAATAATGCGCACAGTAATACGATATCATTAGCTTAAAAGTCGCTATATCAGACGGCAATTTAGCTAGTTATTTCCTAATTTTATTCCAAGAGACCTACATATAAATATTCGTGTTCATTAAAAGTAAGATTGTTATCATCGAGCAACACCCTCTGTTTAAAAATGGGACTGTCCAGATCCTCTACCACGAAATGAAAAATGTAAATCCTGATTATCTGATGTTGCTTATCTTCTGAATTCTTATTGCTTATGAGTGTCGTCACCTCAGCTAAATAATGAACCCTTCCGTTTTTATTAGAAAGAAAGAAAACAAAGAAGAAGGACATGCTACACAGAAAATATTAAGAAAGAAAACAAGGAAGAGAGTGACAGAGGGGGGTACGAGAAGCAATGAAGCTTATCTGTTGCAACCAAACATAATGAAAAGATGAAAAGAAGTTTGTTTTTTTGTTTATTGATTTTAACGGCGTATCAAACCGTCTGGGTTTATGTCAAGCCTAATGGTTAGGAAGTGATACATATCGTGTATTTATATTTATACTTTTTAGTAATTGGTTTTGGCAATGTGTTAGCATTATTGGGGATTATGTTGTATGTTATTGATTTGTTTCGTGTCTATATTCTATGGTATAATTTTATTTCCCTCAAAATATCCTCCATGTTGACATTTTCAAACAGATCTTTCATATCGTTTGCTTTAAAATAATGGTTTCTGATGTGAGCAAAAACCCTGCATTCCATGGATAAGTGTTTAACTGTCAAAGGTGTTTGACATGTTCCACATGACATGTACATCCGTCCCTCGGGGCGGGGGTCCAGTGGCTTCGGCCATGGACGCGTTCTTACAAGTTAATAGCGTCGATCCCAGGGGGATATCCCCCAGGCAATACCCACCCTCTTGATTTAAAGGAGCAGGGCTGGGTTTGTTGCCCAGTGCCTGAGCCGCCCCCATTGAGGGGGAATGCCGAGTGGATCGAGGCAATTTTTTCCGCCTGCCACCCATGAGTCTCGGCTTGTGGGTGGTCCCACATAAAAACAAGACCTTGTGTGCCAACCCATACAAATGGGGTATGAGGTAAATAAATATTCCACATTGTGGTTGTTGTTCTTGTTTGAGTATATAGGAATGCGTTAGTCTTGTATGACCAATGCGTAATCGGGACACAATGACTTGTTCCTTTCTAGATGTCCCTAAAGTTGGTCTCCAGCCTCCCAAAGTGGGTTTGATTAAGAAGAGTTTATTGTGGATGTTGCCATTTTGTATGAAGGAATCTATTAATTTTAGGTTTCAAGTCAGTATATGGTATCTTGAACTTGTCGGGGAACAAATCTAGAGCCGATTTAGCTGCAGAGTCAGCTCTTTCATTCCCCCTCACTCCTAAATGGCTTGGGATCCAGCATATCATAATCTTCTTAGAGTTAGACATCGAGTCTAATCTATTCAGGAGCTTAATGATGTGAGGGTCTTCCAGTTTTTTTTTAATTTCTTATTGATAGTAAGACAGAGAGCGAGTCTGAGAAGATGATATATTTTTTTGTGAAAAGAAGGAAATAATAAAAAAAGAGTGACAGAGATTTAAATCAACATTATTATGCTTTTTATATATTGAACTATTTTGTGGCATATTAACAGTGTTATATACCAATGTTGCGGTTATATAAACAATGAGTTCTGTTGTTAGAGAGAGAGTAGAGAGTATTAAAGCGAGATATATGGACGGATACATATTTTCCCATACATTATCTCGTTCTTCATGTAATCTTCATGATGTTCATCTTTCTCTTCTAAGGGCTTTTTCTGGCTAACTAAGGCATGTTTAATTAAGTAACAACGGTTGTTGTTTTTTTAAAGCTTTATTTGCCTTTTGTCTAACTACAAAACGAGCGGAGCTGATAGCCGATGTAAGAAACGTCTATCTCACTTTACGTCTAGGCTGCAAATAACTAACTAGGATTTCAACCGTCCAGTAGTTTTCCGTCCCGTGATATGAAAAAAACTTGATCCACAGAATTACAGGGTGTTGTCCATAATCTATGCAACCACATAGATTATGCAACAACAGGTCCTGATAGTATGTATAACTATACTAATTGAACAAACTGTATTTGAAGCCCCCGTCGTATAATGGTAATAAAATAAGTCGTTAGGGTGGCCTAAAGTCGGCATCAGCCAGATAGCGAGGAGTCTTTCCCCTTTTCAATGGTGCTAGACCCAGAAGATTGTTTTTGGAATCTGAGGTGAGGCGACACACCTACTATCAGCTCCTCACTTTACCGCACAAATCCTGCACTACTCATATGCTTAGTTGGCGAGGGTCAGTATCGAACCCGGAACCTTGTGGCTCCAAGTCGGACACTCTACCGACTGAGCTACCCTGCCAAAGTATTTTTGACTAACGAGAAGAGAGTCGGAGAACAATAACTGGAAGGAGAATACCTTTCCCAAATGTATCAGCGCTATTTGGAAGGAAAACAGCCATATTCAGGATTTGAACTAGTCTCGCCGTGTTCATTTCCCAAGAGGGTAACGATTACACCATACGCTTATCGTGGTTGAAAATGGACCTGGACACACACACGAGGGTGTCATCTTAACTGGGGATTGCAATGGAATAATAGCTGCTTTGTAAAATTTATTTTGAATTTGTTATTTCTATAAAATCCTGTTTATGTATGTTCAGATTTCAGAAGACAAGGAAGCAAATATGGTCGAATAAAATGAAAAAGAAAGAGAAAAGAAATAATCTTATGGGTGAAAGAAAGAAAGAAAGAAAGAAAGAAAGAATTATAAAGTTGAAAGAAAAATATTAAAGGTGAAAGAAAGAAAGAAAAAGAAAGAAGGAGATAATCTTAAGAAAGAAAGAAAAAAAGAAAGAAAGAATTTTCAACAAGAAAGAAGAAAAAGAAGAATCATAAGAATGAAGGAAAGAAAGAGAGAAAGAAAGAATTTTAAAGTTGGAAGAAAAATATTAAAAGTGAAAGAAAGAAAAAATAGAAAGGAGATAATCTTAAGAAAGAAAGAAAAAGAAAGAAAGATTTTCAAGATGCAAGAAAGAAGAAAAAGAAGAATCATAAGGATGAATGAATGAATGAAAGAAAGAAAGAAAGAAAGAAAGAAAGAAAGAAAAAAAAAAGAGTTAATCTTAAGAAATGAATATTTAGCATGGTCTCCATACAAAAACTGATAAATCAATTTTGCTGACCCCAAGAAGGACTCGAACCTAAATATACATTAAATTATTAATTTCTCGGGAAAATATACCTCTACCAGTACTAATAGTGTCTATCTGCTAGCAAATCCACATCTATAGTTGATAAAAAATACACCTACAGATTTATTAGTATAGATAAACAAAAATAATGTTACAAAACTATTCACTTACTTGGAAAATCAAAATACAATATACTATTGAATGATTAGTTAAAATAGATCTTGTATATCATTGATTTTCTCGTGAAAATGTAATCCTATTAGTATTCTTTGTGATTGTCGGTCTGCTAACAAATCCACATCTATAGCTGACTAAAAAATAACCCTACATCTTATCACAATGGAGATTCGGTTTCTGTATGTCTGTAACCGAAAGTACGTCACTGCTTACGTTATTATACCATCAGGAATTGCGTAAGTTTAGCAATTAGTATTTAATTTATAGTCAAAATCATTATATTAATACACATAATAAATCTGATTTATTAACAATGTCTCAATGAAAATCTGAGTTAGATTTGCCTCAAAACTGCCCATGTTATTAGTGCGTTTAAAATGCTGCAATTTGCCTTATATATTACTAGAAATAATGGTTAATATACAATATTTAAAAAAATAATAGTGTAATCGTTTTACATGAGTTCTTATTTAATTTCGTAGTCTTTCTAATTCAATTCTTTCTAATTCAATATATTACCTTGCATTAAAACTTAAATACTTACGCTCGGAGGGCGCATATTTATACAAGCTTTTATAATTAGTATTATTCGTATTATTTCGACTATTGTCCTAATCTTTATTGTTATCCGTACAACTTTTCGACCCATATGCTCTGCGGCCTTCTTCAGGTATTTCTTGTCGGACTCAGGAACCTTCTGGTCGTAACCGGGAACTTTCTTGTCATAATCGGGAGCCATCACGGAACTTTGAACTTAACCCTTTATTCAGTTCACGGGGGTATCCTGTTCTCATTCCGCTAACCACAGCTGGTTACAAGAAATACTTGAAGAATACCGACAAGAAATACTTGAAGAGGGCCGTTGGGCACATTGGCCGAAACGTTGTACAGATAACACTAAAAATGAGGAAAATAGTCCGAATAATACAAATAATACTAATCATCAAGCCTCATCTCAAACATTCAGAGAAATAGTTTTTATAAGCTTTGATAAACTTGACGTGACAAAATTATTCAATTACTTTGAAAAATAAAACTTTAAACAATAAACAATTGGTTGATTAGCAAAATTCAATCTCGTTCTGAGATTCCAATCACTACTTCTGACAACAAAATAAAGAATTATCTAATTGGATATATAGTGGAGTGGTTTAAGGCAGTTTTAAGTGACAGTTATCTCTAAGGCTGCAGATTCAATCCATGTCAAGGGAGACAGTAACATAGAATAAAAATTAACACAGCTAACACTTTTACCCATCTATGGTTAGCGAAATGAGAACAAGATATCCCCGTGGATTGAATAAAGGGGTGGATTCAAAATTCTGTGTTGGCTCCGGATTGCGACAAAATTCCAGACTTCGAAAACAATGTTCCTAAGTTCGAGAAGGCTCTTGAGAAGGTTCCTGAGTCGAAAAAAAGTTTCCTGAGTCCGACAAGAAATACCTGAAGGCCGGCAGGCACATCGGTCAAAACGTTGTAAAGATAACACTAAAGATGAGGACAATAGTCTAAATAATCCAAATAATACTAATCCAACAAAGTTGAAATCCAACTAACCAAATCAAAACACAAAATAAACTATTAAAGCTAAATTCAATCTTGTAAATTATCAATTTTCTCGTGAAAGTATAATCATATCGGTACTGATAGTGACTGCCTGTCTGCTACAAAATACACATCTATAGCTGACAACAAATAAAAATTACGGTTTTATAAACAAATGTATTGTTATAAAATTATTCAGTCCCTTTAAAAAACACACACAAAATAAAAAATTGAATATGTTACTATTTATATTGTCATAAATTGTTGACAGGCCCTGTAGTTGAATTCAATGGAAAAATACGTGACTGTTGGTGACCAAACTGGCCCCTGGGGCGGAATCTCGCGCAACACGTGATTAGTTAGTTTTGGAGAGTTAGATAAAATTTAACTTTTGACCAGAGAGGATGTGCCTCTCTCTGCGGGGTTGATATTCCCCCGCGCGAAAGAATATGGACTAAATAAAATCTTGATCAAGAAAAAATGTCTTGTGAATTTAATTAATCTCAAGGACTAAAATAAACTCAACAAAAGCCCTTAGAAGAAGCTCTTAGTTAGAAGATAGCAACTAGACGACAAGATGACGGCCAGAGAAGAAGTAAGTCTCTCAAATCTCTGTCTGTCTCTGTCTCTGTCTCTCTCTCTCTCTCTCTCTCTCTCTCTCTCTCTCTCTCTCTCTCTCTCTCTCACACACACACACACACACACACACACACACACATTTTCTCTCATGTATATACCGAATGAGACGATATAACAAATGGTTAGCTCAATTTAATTTTAATCTAGCATTCCAATTATTACATCTGATAACCAAACAAAGAATGTGTTTCATATACCAACAACAACGTTTTTTCTTTTCTTTTCAATATTATCAACGTCAACATTGTGTAAGTTCATCAAATGTGACGTTACAAAATTAATTCAATTATCTTGGGAAAAACAAAAGCTAAAAATTATCAACTGAACTGACCAGCTTGATAAAATAATTCAAGGAAAATTATATATGTAAAATGTTAGTTTCCCCTTAGCGTCATCTACTGCTCTAATTAAATGCCGTATTCAATGATTTCTGAGTCTATTAAAATGTACAAGCTAATAAAATTGCCAACAACGAAGAAGAAGAAGAAGAGAACAACAACAACAACAACAACAAGAACGCATAGAAGAAGAAGAAGAAGAAGAAGAAGAAGAAGAAGAAGAAGAAGAAGAAGAAGAATGGGAAGGAAGAAGAAGAAGAAGAAGAAGAAGAAGAAGAAGAAGAAGAAGAAGAAGAAGAAGAAGAAGAAGAAGAAGCATGGGGAAAAGAAGAAGAAGCATGGAGGAGAAGAAGAAAAAGAAGAAGCATGGGGAAGAAGAAGAAGCATGAAGAAGAAGAAGAAGAAACATGGAGAAGAAGAAGAGAACCAGGCAGCTGCAGTGGTTTTAACTGATGCATTCATTTGCAAACGTCGTCTGCTTCCGGTTGTTCTTCTGTGAAGAAGCTGCAGTTCACTCGACTGTGAAATTGATTTCGACTTTTAAATCCGCGCTGATTGGTGCGTTACCTTCTCGCTTTGTACTTCTTTTCCCGCCACGAAGAGTAGGCCTTCATTTTGAAGAATGTTTACAGCTGGCTATCTCACCATTCAGTTTGGCGGTGCGAGGCGAACGGGGCATGGCGCTGCAGAGGCTTTCGTTTAATATCTACTTTTGTCATTCCATTACGGACGTGTTTGCGAAATCGGAACTGTTGCCTGCACTCAATCAATGGCTGAGAATAATTAATTGAAAACTGCATGTGACTTAGACAGGCGTTGCTGAATGATAAAGGTGTAGACATCGTATAGAGAATATGGACAACTGATATGGGTCTCGTAAGACTAACATACTGACATCTTATTATAATAGACGTTGTGTGTTTTCTGTCTGTAACCGAGACTAAGTCACAATTTCCTTAGCTATTAACGTCACATACACCGTGACTTAATTTTTTTTAATTTAAACCTTAATTATTAATGAAAATTGGATTATTTCCTAGTTGAGTAACATGATATTACAGGGTGCCCCAGAAAAAACAGAACCCAATTTATTTATTTTCCCATTAAACTAACCCTAAACCCCAACCCTAACCCTAACCCTAAACCCTAGCCCTAACCCACCCCCAAGTTGAGTAACATAATATTACAGAGTTACCCAGAAAAAACAGAACCCACAAATTTTGTTATAAAAGTGTTAATTTTAATTTCTTTTAAGTTTAAGTCCAACAAGGGCTAGGGTTAGGGTTAGGGTTAGGGTTAGGATTGGGTTTTTTTCTGGGTCACTCTGTAATATCATTTTACTCAACTAGGAAATAACCGAAAATTGTTTTACTTTATTAATAGTGTTGACCATATTTGCATACTATATATTCACCACGTACCCCACGTGTAAGGGTTAGGCACAAGGCCCTATTAATGTGGGATCACCCCAAAACCGAAGGTCATGGGTGGCGGGTCCAAGAAATGCGTTGATCACATTGGCATTCCCCCTCAGGGGGACAATTCAGGAACGGGCAATAAACCCATCCTCTGCCCTTTAAATCAAGGGGACAGGTGTTGCCTGGAGGGATGCCCCCTGGGTTCAATGATGTTAGCTTGTAAGGTCCAGGTCCGAAGCCACTGAATTCCTCGGTCAAAAGCGGACTTAGATATGTTTACTACAAACGGGTTAGGCACAAGGGCATGTTAATGTGGGACCACCTACGAACCGAAGCTTATGGGTGGCGGGTCCAAAAAATGCGTTGATCTCCTCAAGGGGCGCGCCTCATGCACTGGGCAATAAACCCAGCCCTGCTTTTAAATGAAGGGGACGGTGTTTTCTGAAGGGATGGCCCCCTGGAATCAACGATGTTAGCTTGTAAGATTCAGAATCGAAGCCTCTGGGCCCCTGGCTGGGTCGGATCTACATACTGTTAACATGCAATTGTATTTATATGTACAATAAAAGAGCGTTTTACAGTGAAAAGATTGCATATTGATTTTACAATTTGATTTTAACAAAATATGTGCTTATTATCATTAATTTCTAATTGTTTGCTTTTATCTTAATGAATATGAGCAAAACTCGCGCGTTATAAATCTTTTTAAAAATCCATTAACAAGAGGAAATAACTGTAATTTATTCTTTACTTCCTAATTTAACTAACTAGTTAAATAGGAAAAAATGGCAATGAAAACGGGAGTGATGGAAGAGTAAGATTCATTTGTTCTATTATCCGATTATACCTCTCTGTTCAAATCATTTTATCTGCATTCTTATTTAGCTTCATTAGACTTTTAATGCGCTATAATATTTTATTACATTAAAACTTAAATACTTGCACCCAGAGGGTACATATATTTCTATTTAGGACTATATGATAATATAAAAAAATCGAATATAATTTAATAGATCGGACTATAGGTTAGCTCAGTCGGTAGAGCGTTCGGCTAGAAACCACAAGGTTCCTAGTTCGATACCGGTCCTCGCCAACTCAGCGTATGAATAGCACAGGGATTGTGCGGTAAAGTAAGAAGCTGACGGTAGGTGTGGCGCTCCACCTCAAACGCAAAAACAATCTCCTGGTCTAGCGCTATTGAAAAGGGGATAGACCCTTCGCTGACTGGCTGATACCGACTTTAGGCCGCAATGATGACTTTACTTTACTTATATAATACTATTTAAGGGGCCTGTTTAGCTCAGTCGGTTGAACACCTGCATAGAAATTGCAAGATTGATGTTCAATACCTGTCCCCACCAACGCAGCGCGTGAGTAGCAGAGATTGGCTTATCTGATCTGTGTGCTAAAGTGGAAAGCTGATGGTGGGATGTCGCTCCACCTCATCAAAAAAGGATCCAGTGAAAAGAGGATAGACTCCCTCGCTGTCCGGCAACTTTTATTTTACTTTAATATAATACTATATAGATAGTATACTATATGATAGGTAGGTCTACTTAATACTTAATAGATAAATGATAACCGAATGGCCTATGAATTAGCATAAATGAAAAAGGATATTGAAAAAAATTAAATTCACTTACTATCTATATAGATATAGTGGTGATGATGCTTCGGCCCCGAAACCATACCTGAACGATGTTGGTTGCAAGGCTACTGTATAAATAGCAGTCATTGTATGAAGATTATTGAAAAAGCCCCCATGATGACCCGAAAGTGTGGGGGGAATGAGTTTATCAACCAGACTAATTCCGGTAACGAACATGGACCGTACACGGACATACAATGCTGTATCGGACGCAGTTTTGCAAGCACCAAAGGAATGTGAATCCATCGCACTAAAATGGGATGCCTAGATCGACAAACACGTAAATCTGATTTTTTTTTCAGTTTGGCAATGTTGTTTTTGTTGTTTGTTTTTTGTTAATGATTGATTGATTGGTTTTAATGACATGTCAACCCACATACAGTTATTTTATGCCTACAGATTGTGAATCATTCATTTTACATTCATGTTTACATTTTTTTGAAAAACCTTTTCTTAAGAGATTTTTTGCACACGGTCCTATAGAATACGAATAATTTTGAAACAAATCTATCTAACCTATACACGGTACCCTAATAGATACTTCCACTGGATTAGAGTGAACCTGGTAGTAATGACAATGAAAGGGTGCTCAAAAACTAGACCCTCACTATCAGAAGCAATGTAGTGGACCACTTTTTGAGGTTGGCTCTTACCCCACTGCAGGGATACAATCAGAGATCAATAAATCGTTTGAAGGGAATCAGTGTCAGGAGGACTACCACAGTACACAGGTTCCCTTTGTTTGTCAAACCAATGCACCAAATGTGGAAGAAAATGCAATTCGGATCAACTGGCCAAGATCAAATGATAATGAATGGAAGGTACTTGATGAAGAGTTATCCTTCATTCTCCAAAATAACTTGAAGGGAACTATCGGAGTGAAATTGCATTATTTCACTAAAATCGCACACGCAGTGTGCATTGATCACTTTGGAGCTGCAAAGAACAAGGAAAAATAAACATGCGTACAGCCAATAGAAGACAGTGAGAGAAGGGACGACTTGGAGACAAGCAAAGGCTTCTTACGAAGCGGCTTAAAGAAATGCCAGATGACCGAGTGTTGGTGAAAAAAACAATTATCAGAAGTGAAGGGAAGCATTGTTGCGATTTCACGAGCGGAAAACACGAGGAAGCGACGACAAAAGAAAAGAAAATCTAGGTGCGATTTTGGAAAAGAAATAACATTTAAATTCACCAATAAAATTATTCGAGAGAGAAAAAATGTTCTGAAAGAAGACTTGGAGGCGCACCTTCGGGAAAAACACACCGAACCACTCACCAACATTCCTCTGGGCCATCTTAATGAACTAAACCGTCCACATTCCCCGGAAGAAAAATTTGACAATTCACCTTTGAAGCTAGGGGAAATAAAAGACTTTGTCAAAAAAGCAAGAGCTAAGAGCTGACCGGGGATTAACGGTATTTCGTATAAGCTCTATAAAAGATGCCCTAAGGTATTAACCCTTCTCTGGAGGCTCTTACAGAAAGCCCATATAAAGAAAATAAATTTAACGCGGAGGATTCGGGATTAGCTGATGGAATCCATATTCCGAAAGAAAAAGACTCCAAAAGACTAGACCAGTTTTGACCAGTTTCCTTACTCAATGTAGAAGGTAAGATCTTTTTCGGTGACATTGCTAAAAGAATGACTAGATTTGTACTGAACAATGGGTATGTTAATACATCAATACAGAAAGCTGGAATTCCCTGCTTTCCAGGTTATATTGAACATACCACTATGTTGTGAGACGCTATAAAAACATGATAAGTCAGTCGTCATTTGGCGTATGGTTCAGTAAGACACCAACTACTTGAGAAAGCAATGGAGTTCTTTTGGATTCCAGAAGACATTAAAAATCTCATTTCAGCGTATTTTAAATGAACATATATGAGATGTCTTAATAAATATTCCACTAACTGGAAAAAATTGAATATTGGGATTATGATGGGATGCGTTATCTCTCCATTACTTTTCGTACTGGTAATAGAAATGATACTGCGTAATGCTGAAAACAACACCAATAAGAAAACCGTCCCATCTATGAAGGCTTTGATGGATGATGTAACCCTTGTCGCAGAATCCTGATCCCATATGAAACAACTGATGAATCGCCTACAGGAGCTCTTCAAATGGGCTGCGACGTAGATAAAGCCTTTTAAATGCCAGTCTTTCCATAGTGAAAGGAAACTGCAAATTACTCTCAGGTCCACTTTAACCTGAATGGTAGTACCTGGTAGTGTCCCATTTAAGGGCAATGTGTGTAATGCCTGTGGAATGGACTCTGCTGGCTGAGGAGTCCATAACCTGGGTATTGAGTGGTCATATGATATGCAACACCCCACTTCAGACTTAACTTGAACTAGAGGGCGATTCTGATCAAATAATGTCAAACCTAACAAATATATGATTAAGTCCTGACCATTTTTTCAAATTGCTCTTAAACAAACGCCCAACTGGTCAGGGATTCCCGAATAAAGATACTCTATGACTTTTAACAATGAGTTTCAAAATGACTTTGAAAAGAAAACAAGAATACCCAACAAGAATGAATAAAACAAAATGTCTTCGGCAAAAAACAAGGGTTTACATTCCGAAAAAAAAAACGCGGTGTTTGGTGTAATGGTTAGAGTCGTAAGAAAATGGACTCGTCGAACTGAGTTCAAATCCTGCACGAGGCTGTTTGTATTTCACATAGTGCTAATACGCGTGGAAAAAGTATGAATCCATGTATATTTTCTTCCAGCTGGGTTTTAACCACAGACTTGGAAAAGAAAACCAGAATACCCACAAGAAGAATAAAACAAAATGTCTTCGTTTACATTCCGAAATGTGTGGTGTAATGGTTAGAGTCGTAAGAAAATGGACTCGTCGAACTGAGTTCAAATCCTGCACGAGGCTGTTTGTATTTCACATAGTGCTAATACCCGTGGAAAAAGTATGATTCCATGTATATTCTTCTTCCAGCTATAGGTAATAGTAGGGCAAACTGGGCTTTTTAACCACAGCTAGTTAACCAGTCTAGGAGAAGGAAAATTCTAAATTCAAACCCGTTAAACTCTGCTTAAGACAATGACCTTTTGTTGCATCCTGTTCGTGCGGAGGGGTTGGTGAATATTTATCTTGACTTACGAGTTAAATTCGTTCAGAATGAAG
>CM042158.1:30857168-30872168 GCA_023376005.1 Doryteuthis pealeii | reverse complement strand
TATTTACGAATCATCACTTTCTCTCAGTTCGTGTTAATCCGAGCCAGATTAATTTAAGCTCAATAAACAGGAACACAATAATACAGTCGGACGGAACATATTCATCGCTGTGTATAGAAAGTTTATCAGTAAATAGCAGCCGTCCACACGCTGCTTTTTCAAGGCTAAATGCAGAAACACCTGCATATCCAATATCTAACGCAACACGCAATGTGTATTATAATTACAGAGAATTGCATGAAACCGTACTGTATATACACCAAAAAAATGGAAGCGTGTGGTGTAATGGTTAAAGTTATGGTAAATGGACTCGTCGCCCCGAGTTCAAATCCAAGACGTGGTAATTGCATTTCACTTAGCGCTAATACCCTTGGAAAGATATGAATCCTACTCTCCCTCCAGCTATGGGTAAATAGCAGGGCAGACTTGGCTCTTTAACATTGGTCAGGCAACCGGTCTAGGAGAAGAAAACTCTGAATTCAAACCTGTTGAACTCCGCTTAAGAAATTGAACTTTTGTCACATCCTGCTCGTGCAGATGGGTTGGTAAATATATATATACAAAAATATCTATGCTTCCCACCCCTGGTAAGTTGAGCTCTTTGGATGGTCACCGATCACGCCTCAAGGCAATGCTCACCTTTAAAACGGATAGAGCTTTATCTGGCGGCCTTTACATACATTTGTGTGTATTTATCAGTTAAATTCTCGCTCCAGTTTGCAGGTGGCTGATAGCCCAGTAGGTAAGCACTAGGACTGATAATAAATCGATCGGGTTTCAATCGCATCTAGAGGTAGCCGGCAAAGTCTAGGCACAGAAGAGACGTGTTACATTTAAACAAGGTATATGTGGATGTCTGCTCCTGGCCAGACACAAAATCAGTCGATTTCGACCCAGGCAATAGTAGTTGTTGTGTCTAGCCACACTGAAGACGCGTGAAACGCCGAAACACGTGTCTGTGGATGACTTATTAATATATGCTCCCAAAACTTTATAGAGCTCTCTAAGGGGTGATTTAAATTAATTTTTACTGCCAGCATATATAAAGCAATAATCGTCTGCTCGCAGACTAGATCTCTCTGGTGATCGTAAAATATATAAACAAACCTATGTATTTAATAGTTTAAACACTCTAACCGTTACTCCAGCCGAGGGTTCAGAAACCAGGCTGGCAAAAAGTCAGTTGGAGTTCGCTAACCTAGAGATAGTTGTTGTGTTTAGCCACACTGAAGAGGCGTGAAACGCCGAAACACATATCTGCGGGTGACTTTCTATATATATATATATATATATATTATATATATATATATATATATATATATATACATATATATATATAAAAGTAAAAAGTAAAGTCGTCGGGGCGGCCTAATGTCGGTACCAGCCAATCAGAGAGGAGTCTATCCCTTTTCACTAGCGCTAGACGAAGGAAATTGTTTTTGCGTCTGAGGTGGAGCACCACACCTACCATCAGATCCTTACTTTACCGCACAGGTCCCTGTGCTACTCATACGCTGAGTTGGTGAGGGCCGTTATCGAACTAAGAACCTAGCGGTTTCTAGCCGGACTCTCTCCCGACTGAGCTAACACGGTCCCTATATATCATAAGTTAAAACCTCTCACTCTCTCTCTCTCTCTCTCGGCCGGAAATTAAGCTTGTTCTTGGATGGGTTCTTGATTCGATATTTCTTCAGCTGCCATTTAAATTAAAAGAAAGTTTGATGGACTGTGACATTATATTAAGTGATTTCAACTCCAGTGGCAAAAATTACATTCACTTTCGAATTAGTACCTTTGTTCTTCTACCAGTTTTGGTATGAAATAACCTATGATGTTTGATATGCCATTAAACATTAAAAAACCCGACCAAACCTAAAAGTAGATATATGCGTTTGTGGTGTAATGTTTATTGTCGTAGGAATTGAACACGGTAACACGAGTTCAAATCCTGGACGAAGCTGCGTGAATACCCTTGAAAACGTATGCATCTAACGACCCTCCCTCCAGCTATAGTTAAATAGTAACGTAGATTAGACTCTTTAACCTTGGTTAGGCACCAGTCTCGGAGAAGGAAAACTCTGAATTCAACACTGTTAAACACCGCTGGTGTCACATTCTATTCGTGCGGTGGTGTTGTTAAATATGTGTATACGTTTAGAAATTTGCATTATTTGGATTACTCGGAATATTGTTCTCATCTGTATTGTTATATTAACAACGTTTCGATCGATATGCCCTCCGGTTTTCATCAGGTGTTTCTTGTCGAACTTCGCAGAACTTCGAACCGAATCTTTATTCAATCTACGGGAGTAAACTGTTCTCATTCTGTTGTACAGGACACAAGTGTTAAACTATTCTTAACAAATGTTAAGTATTATATGTTATTATCACCCTTGACCAGTATTGAACCTGAAACCTAAAAATGATTTTCACTTACAAATGTATTAATTCAACAATTCTATTGTAACACTAGGCTACGTATATTTATCTCTCTCGCCCGGTATTACATTAGGAGACTGGAATCCTGGTTCAGTTGACTGGCAGTTCTATGATGTCTGGAGTCTGGAAAACATCTTGTGGTATTGAGGAATATCTTGTCTAGTGCCATTTCAAGATCTATTAATAACACAAGGGCTTCTTCTTTTACTCATGAGTATTTTACCCAAATCAAACTGCCAAGAGCAAGAAATCCATGTCTTGCCCCCTCAGCGCATTCTCCCAGACTCAGTTCACACTCTCACCTCTCACTCATCATCTCTCACCTTTCGCTCGTTCAATCAAACCATGCCAGGTGTCTATGCTGAATCATTATTTAATCTTTTCTTTTCTCCTTCTTGTCTAGAATTCGAACCCTGGTCGACGAATCCATTTCCTACGATTAAACCATTATGCCACGCGTTTCCATATATCTAATATGAATATATGTAATATGAAAAAATATATATGTATATTAATATCAACTATATGTAACTCTGTATTAACTATATATAACTATGTGGTAAAATGAGGAATGAAAGAACAAAACTCAGACAAAAATGTGTAGTATATTTCGCTGGAATATTAAATTCCGCTTCTTCAGCCTTTATTGGATCATTAGGATCATACAAGTGTTTTATAGAAGGGGAAAGTAGGTAGGTGGGTAAGTTTTTTGTGAGGGAAAGATTTGATGGGGGGAAATAAGATAGGAGATAGAAGGGAAAGGAATAGATAGAAAAATGATTCAATGAAAGCTGAGGAAGCGGAATTCAATATCCCAGCGAAATATACTACACATTTTTGTCTGAGTTTTTTTCTTTCATTCCTTATTTTACCTCATTCTGTCGGATTCATTCCAACCCCCTTTTCCTCATATAAATATGTGTAATAATTATGTGTAATAACTATGGTAATAAATATATGTAACGATGTATTAACATATATACTATGTATTAAATATGTAAACGCTTTACACTATATAAATTATGTAGACTAATTATAAATATACTGTTTATACTATATATTTTTATGGATATTTTGGCAAAGCCAGTTTACACTACATATTGCGTTTGTTTTACGAAATGTATAAGACTAGAAACGGCTACCCGGCGTCGCCTGGGTAGAGGGGGATTTTTATAAGTTAGTCCCGCAGATCCATTATTACTGAATCATTAGTTGAATCCTCGTGGGATGCCCCATTTAAATCCCTTTGTAAAAAAAGTAGAACTTGCCTTCATCCAGCAGCTCAGTCGGTAGGGCGTTCGGCTAGAAATCACAAGGATCCTAGTTCGATACCCGCCCTCGCCAACTCAGCGCATGAGTAGCACAAGGATCTGTGTTGTAAAGTAAGGAGCCGATGGTGTGGCGCTCTACCTCAGACGCTAAAATAATCTCCTTGGTCTAGCGCTAGTGAAAAGGGAATAGACTCCCTCACTGCATGGCTGATACCGACATTAGTCCGCCGACGACTTTACTTTTACTTACCTAAAATATTTTAAAAATCCATGCTGTTATCATTTAAATTTTATTTTTTAATTATCTTCACGAATATAAATCAAATCTCTATTATTTTTCTCAGAAACCAAGCCCTTGTGATATTTAATGTGTATATATATTTACTTTGTCGTTAATTGTTTTATTTTCAAGTTTCCTCCGGACATACATATACACATAACTGCCCTTTATAGATAGATAGATAGATAGATAGATAATAAAACGTGGGTTTATTTCTGTTGTGCTTAAATGCACTTATATATTTTACACTCGTGATAAAAAGGAATTTCAAACCGTTATCTAATTTGAAACCGTAACCCCAGCTGCCAATGTTACGGCATCGTCTGGGTGCCAACGTCTTGCACAAGAATTGCTGCTTTTCTCTTTTCCTTCTTCTTTTTATTCATTGGCTTCTTTTGCAAACTTGCCCAATCTCTCTAATTTCCTCCCTGATTTTGGCAAAGACTCCAGTCCGTTGTTTATGAATACTTGCCAGCCTCGTATGCAACATCAGCGCCTAGAAATTACAGAAATATTCCTAGGTTTGCAGTCTACGACAGGTGATCCATCTCCAGCCTTAATACAACATTGGATAGGATAGCGGCCTGGGAGGAGAGTATGTCTCTCTCTCTCTCTCTCTCTCTCTCTCTCTCTCTCTCTCTCTCTCTCTCTCTCTCTCTCATTGTCACTCATTTTTGTTCATATTGGTTTCTTGCCTGCTCACTCTGTCCTTCTCTCTCTCTCTCTCTCTCTCTCTCTCTCTCTCTCTCTCTCTCTCTCTCTCCTCTCTCTCTCTCTCTCTCTCTCTCTCTCTCTCTGTCTGTCTCTCTCTCTCTCTGTCTCTGTCTCTCTCTGTCTCTCTCATTCTCGCTCATTTTTGTTCATATTGCTTTCTTGCCTACTCGCTCTGTCCTTATTTCTCTCTCTCTCTCTCTCTCTCTCTCTCTCTCTCTCTCTCTCTCTCTCTCTCTCTCTCTCTCTCATTGTCGCTCATTTTTGTTCATATTGGTTTCTTGTCTGCTCACTCTATCCTTCTCTCTCTCTCTCTCTCTCTCTCTCTCTCTCTCTCTCTCTCTCTCTCTCTAGCTTATATTGCTTTCTCGCCCCACTTGCTCTGCCCTTATGTATCTCACCCCCTCTCTCCCCTCTCTCTCTCTCTCTCTCTCTCTCTCTCTCTCTCTCTCGTAGCCATTCATGCTCTGATACCTTTGCAGCTATGCCAAGTAATCTACATCGAAAGATATCGATTTGCTGGAATATTGATATCATCATGGCCGTATTGATCGAGAGAGTATGGTAATATTAAAACAAACACAAGTGTTATATTGCGGCTAATAAAAGCATCCAGACGTAATGAACACCTTGTGGTTTGATCCAACAAGAGACAGTGCTAAGAGAATAGGTTTACTCAAGAGTTGGGAGATATACTTTTCACAATAAAAGTTCGGTTCCTCTAAAATCAACAGACTCTGGATTTGCGTCACAAAGAAGGGTATAAAAAGAAATCTGTTCGAGACTGTTTTGTGAATTAAGTACATAAAGGAAACATCTCCCCACTCAACGGCAAGCCTCTTAAGCAAGTAGAACAATTCACGTACCTAGGTGGTAATATCTCCTCCACAGAGAGCGATGTTAATACACGGATAGCAAAGGCATGGTCAGCCACAAATAGTTTATCAGTCATATGGAGGTCCGATCTCCCTGGCAAGCTGAAGCGACAGTTCTTCCAGGCTGTGGTTGTGTCGGTGCTGCTGTATGCCTGCAGCACCTGCACCCTAACGAAGCGTCTTGAGAATAAAGCTAGATGGGAGCTGCACAAGAATGCTGCGTGCAGTCTTGAATAAGTCGTGGAAACAGCACTCCACAAGGAAACAGCTGTACGGTCACCTGCCCCACCCCCATCTCACAAACTATCCGAGTGAAACGGACAAGGCATGCAGGACACTGCTGGATAAGCAAGGATGAACTCATAACGACGTTCTCCTGTGGAAGCCAACACATGGACATGCATGTGTGGGGCGCCCAGCAAGGACCTACATTGACCAGTTGTGTGAAGATGCTGGCTGCTCCGCAGAGGAGCTTCCGGGTGTAATGAATGATAGGGAAGGTTGGCGAAAGATTGTCGTGGATACCAGTGCTGCATGCGTGACATGATGATGATGATCTGAAGGAATTATCCTTATACAGTGATGCTGATAGTGTTTTAGTTTAGTGCGTCCTGGTACGCATGTATTTGATTTGAATGAGTTCCAGGGAAATCTGATGGGTCCAAACTAAAATTTCTTAATAGATTGTAAACATTTTATCTATGAACATCTAAATCCGTCTAGCCCCTACCTTGTACAACATAGCTGTATTTCCTTTCCAAGAAAATATTGAAATGTATTTACAGTAAGTTGGAAATGGATGGGGAAAAACACTGGGACACATGGATACAATGTTACTGTGTCCTTTTAGATTTATATGCGTCAGTGACACAGGACGCATATCTATCGGCATCTCTGAGTATATTATATATACTAGCAAATATATGAACCCTCCGGGTGCAAGTATTTAAGTTTTAATGTAATAAAATATTGTATTGAATTAAAAAGGATAACGGAACTAAATAAGAAGACAGATAAAAAGATTTGAAACAGAGGGGGTATAATGGAAAAATAGAACAACTGAAACTTACACTTATCTCACTCCCGTCTTTCATTGCTAAATTTTCCTAATTTAACTATTTAGTTAAAACAGGAAGTAAAGAATAAAAATACAGTTATTTTTTTCTTGTTAATGGATTTCTTTTAAGATTTATCTCTGAGATTTTAGATAATATTCATTAAGATAAAACCAAACAATAATGCTAAGCACATATTTATTAAAATCAGATTTTTAATATCAATATGCAAATTAGCCTTCCCATTCATACTGTAAACTGCTATTTTGTTGTATATATAAATACAATTGCATGTTATTAGTATGTAGATATGGTCAACAGTATTATAATGTAAAACAATTTTTATTAATAATTGAGGTTGAAATAAAAATAAAATCCTATAGAATGTGACGTAAGGGAATTGTTAGTTGAATAGTAATATAGTTTCGGTTACAGACAGAAAAACACACAATCTCCACTATAATAAGATTACAATAATTTGAATTACTTAAGTTATGCTCGAATGGGGTATATGAACAACTACACAAAAGCTTAGCTTGGCACAAGGCTATCACTATAGTATACACAGTGAGAATTAGATTTTCAAAGAACATTATTCCCTAACCTTTAGGCTTAAAGTAATCCTTGACTATTGACATGCCGTTTAAAAACCAATTGTGTAATGGGTGGTTGGTTGCATTTTACGGCACGCTAACCTTATGCCTAAGCTTTCTAACCATTACACCATGGGTATGACGTTAAACGGAATCGAGTGTGAAGTTTTTCAAATTTCATTACACTCTTCATGATTTAATTAATTTGTTAGATCGAACTTTAACAAAGCAAAACAAATATCATTTAATTAAGAAATTTACGGAAAAGGTGCGGAGTACCAAAAAGAGTTTTTTTTAAGACTTAATTGTTTTTAATAAAAGTCTTCATTTCGGGGTCATAATGTTTGAGTTGAGGCATGCAGGAAAAGGGATTCATCTGCCATAAGATAAAATACTCTTTTAAAGAAATTTAATTTCCATAAATTATTAAATTCTAAGGCCTTTTATTTCTATCCAAATCTTAAGCTTCTGACCCGGAGTGGTAAGTAACTGTTAGGGTCCCATCTATGGGTTAATTAAATAATGAGTAAAAAAATTGAGTAATCCATCAAGAACTGAATCAAACAAAATGTTCCTTCAGCATAAAATAACCCAACAAGGGTTTGACATGCTGTAAAATTCAACCAACCAAATCTTAAGTAACTCTTCAGTTTATCTTACTGGACAGAGAAATAATTAATCACCAACAAATCTCCTTTCTCTTGATGTAATAGGATTTTTTAAAAAAAATGAAATCTCAAATTCTGAAATTTTGTTAGCAATATTATATAGATTAAACAATTTTTGTTTTGGTTTAAGTGTTTCTTAGTCTACATTGAGAATTTAAATTCCAAGGGCAATTCTTAAGCTTTCTAATATTTTTATTATTGTGTTATCTCCAAAATGGTTGGCTCCATTAATTCTATGCTTTACTCATCTCTTCAAAATCTGTAACCCCATAAAAATGATTTGTTTTAATTTGTTTAAGATATGATATTAAAGGTTTATTGGTAGTTGATCATAAAGTAGATGAGAAAAAGATTTTAAATTTTATACACTGGATGAATTGTTCTCAAACATTTTATTTGAATGCTATCTCAAAGTTAAGCAACTGAAGTTAACCATCCATCCACTATCTATTCTATCTATCTATCCATATTATTAAGGGCCAGTTGTGTGTATCATGTTGGTCTGTGAGAGGAAACTTCAAAAATAAAACAATTAACGACAAGTTTTAAATATATATATATAATATATATATATACTATATATATATACACATTAAATATCACCAGGGCTTGGTTTGTGAGCAAAAAGTAATGATATTTTATTTATATTTTTCATATTGTGGAGATATTAAAATTCAAATTTGAAAAGGTAAGTCATTTGGATGTTATTTTGTTTATCTTTTTTTTTTGTACTGTTTTTTTTTTTGTTTTTTTTTTTGCTTTGAATATAATATTGCATTGATTGAATTAAATTGCATCATTTATAATCTTTTTTTTTTTTTCTAAAATTGTAATGGAACATTTCTTACATATTGTTTATATATTTCATGGGATTTTTAGGGCAAATAGCGGGACTCACTCGCGATAAGTAATAATGGATCTGTGAGACTAACTTAAAAAAAATCCGTCCCTCTACCCAGGCGACGCCGCGGTAGCCACTTCTAGTTATCTTATTAAAAGTTGGAACTTAGAAAATAATCTTTATCATCACCACCATAATCATAAGCTTTGGTTTTTAGTGTACAATCTTGGGACCATGATCTTGTTAACAAGACTAGTATTTAAACTCCTTATTTTTGTTTTTTTACTCTTAGTTATGGTAAAAACTAAATGGGTAAACAAAAAAATTGAGTGAAAAAGTGATTTATTTTGTGCTTAATCTTCTAGACGAACGGGTTAATCTGTCCTGTTTTAAGAATTAGCCCTTACAGAATCCTGACTTTTACTTGGATTTAACATTGGCATTTGGCATCAAGTTTGTAATCTGCAACTATCTTGGACCATAGGCAGATTGCCAATCATCTTTCTCTTTATTTCAATTAGGATGTAGTTTTAAAAATTTATGTAATATTTAACTCTTAGTTTTTGTTTCAATAATCTTTTCAAGGGAGTATGTTATTCATATGATGGGCCACTATGCATAGAGCTTCCCTCTTATTTCAATCCCGTATGCATTCAGTTGTCTCTTCTTTGCAGATGTGTCCACAACTAATATTGATATTTAGAATTTGGTTTCAGTGAAATTCAAAGTTAACAATAAGTAAACATAAGTTATTGTTTGCAAAAAGAATAAATTTTTAACTGACTGATCAATTCAGTACACTGCTGAGGTTTGCTAAATGTTTCTCATCTGAAGGATTGATTCTTTTTTTCCCTTTTTTAATTTTAGAAAGCTTTTTCATATATATATATATATATATATATTATATATATATATATTATATATAATAAGGGTAGACTGGGCTCTTTAACCTTGGCTAGGTAAGCCGTCTAAGAGAAGGAAAACTCTGAATTTCAAACTTGTTTAACTCCGCTTAGAATTGACTTTGTGTTGCATCCTGTTTGTGCAGAGGGGTTTGTAAAATATATATACACTGGTTTCCCACCCCCGCCACATGAATGTTTTGATTGACCTGGATATTCTTACCCCACACCACACACACACTATATTTTTCTTTACCCCACAATTCTTCTGGAATATAAATTTAGCACACTTGATAAGGGTTTGGACATAAAATACCGTATCGCTAAGTAAGTACTAACAATATATCTAGCTTTAAAAGTCCTGAGGTTGAGTTCATATCCTTGTTTCTCCATAAAAATTATACAATTTTGAATGTACAATTAGAACTAACTTTGTTCCCTTCCAATCAAAATCTGTTTAAACTATAGAATCCTTATTTGGACAAGCTTAGGCCAAATCAACATAGTAGTCCACATTGATTAAAATGACATATAAAAGAATAAAATTGAAGGTTTTTATTCAAATTCAAAGCAATTCCCATTCAGATATCTATATATATACAGATTCACTGCTGTTTTATATGGTTCTATCTTTATTTGAATAAATTTGTTGTAATCAGAATTTTATTCCAATCTTTTTTCAATATTACCAATGGATGTTCGTATTTTTATAAAGTTAAAGTTTTAATGAGTCTTGTGTTCAGTTTTTTTAAACTCTTTTCATTTGTCTAAATTTTTAATGGAATGTATGAAATGTTTTAACTGAAGTGGACAAGTTTGATGAATTATTCATTATTATATTTTTTTAAAAAAAGTTAACAGGTTTAAGGTTTTCTACCTTTCTGGACACAATGTTTCATAAAGGACCCAACACTTTCCACAGTTTTAGGATTTCTGAATTGTAAGATTTGATGGTTTCTTAAATTTATTAAATCTTTATTAATAAACCTTTTTCAAAGGGTTTCATCATCTATCTCATATTTTTTTTTCCTAAACTTGAAAAAAGAAAATTTAAGATTTTCATAACATCACTGATATATTTCAATAATCTTTACACTAATTAAAGAATTTATTATTTTTCTATTCAATTTTTTCTTTCTTTCTTTTCTTATGGCCTTCCTTAAACAATTATTTGTGGGAAACATGTTGTTTGATGCTTCAAATATAAGAAGAATTTGTCTTTAACTTCAGACAACCTTATATTATTATTTATTATTATTCATCTATACTGAATTATTGACACTCGTAAACTTTTTTGGTATCCGGACATAGGTGTCCCGCACTCAAAGCCATTTATGTTTAAAAAATCACTTAGTTGGAGAAAGTCTATTAGGTTCTATCTTGCGAAGATCTACTGCTTTTACTTTAGCTTTTTTCAATAAAATTGTATTTAAATTATTCTTTCTAATTCTGAAAAGACATTTCAATCTAGTAATGGCAACAGAGCTTTCATCTGTTCTCTTCGTTGATTACTTTCCATATTTGAATATTTTTAATATGGACAGCTGGATATTCACACCTGTTTCTGTTATTCTTGTATGCCAGTTTCCCTCCCTTAACTCTTCTCTACGTTCTAATATATCATATAAGTACTCTTACTCGCCTGCACCGGCATTGCCCGCGTGCAGGCCATCACTCATCACGACCACAACAGCACGCACAACTAGAGAAAGAGAAGAGTGTCAGATATTCGCACAGAAGGAACAAAAAATAATGATGCTCCGCTCTCCGCCACACATACTATAATACTCTCCTAAAATCATCATGCGTGACTCAACACTCACTCACTGAGAACAATTAGTTAATTATAAATCAGCTATATTGTTTTTTATTGGATATTATAATAACACTACAACTCTCTCTCTCTTGCACTAGACATCTCATGACATTTCTATCTCTGAGAAGATCTCTCAATCATAGTGTGATCGATAAAATTTAATTATTGAATTTTCTTCTAATTTGTATGATTGTACCTATTTTGTTCTAGTATGAAAAAATTACCACATCAACGTGAGTATACTCTTGAAAAGATATATAATCTTTTTTTACTTAAAAGAAAAATGAAATAACCCAATATAAATAATGAATAAAACTAAAATTAACCACACCATCTAATTTATTAATGCCAATAGCATAATCATAGAATAAATAAATTAAATATAGAACAGGGAAAAACAAATGAATTATAACAGGCATTAATCAAATGCCCGTAGCAAAGTGATATATATAATGAAACAAGGTTTGGTGGTTGGTCTATAGGCCTCATACATAAATAGACACAAGATACAAGATAAAATGACTAACTATGATGAGCTATATATATGAAGAGACCAGAATGAGAAGCAAAAGCCTCCAGTTCCATGAGACCCTTGCAGAAAGTACATATACATCAGTAGAATCACCTTTTAAATTCTCCAAATGATCTATAAGAACTCAAAATACAAAGGTATAATAAGCCAATCACACAGTTCGATTTATTCTCTCAAATCAACACCTTACCCTATCGAGTATACCCCTTCAAAATAGCGCAACCAACATCTCTAGAATAAAGATGGTGTCTTATATATAATATATATACCCCTCTTGACATTTATCTTATATAATATGTTAATGAACAAATTGGCGCTCCACTAATATTCTCTCTTGAACTATAAATATATGAGAGATATATGAGGTATCTCTCTCGATGATAATATCACAATAAAAATATATCCATTAATTTTTATAGCACAAACATATACTCGTGGCGAGAATAATGAATGTGTATATAATTTACTTTGCAGTTTAACTGTTTTAATGTTTTCATTTCTGTTGAGACCAAATACACTATGGCCAATCACATACAAACATGCCCCGTTATAGTAAATATGTATTAGCTAGAATACTTATATCGAAGCTTAAAAGCGTGCAAGGAATCTGTAATTTTTAGATTGAGAGTGTTTGATGCGCTCTCTCCTTCTGGGAGGATAAATGGTAGCAAGCAAAACTGAACTATAGAATTCATGTCTAATAAGGTGAGAGATTCTGCTAGTTTGTTATAGGTCATCATATAATTATCATACTCATAAAAGTATATGTCAATAAAACACAGAATTATGTTCTCTCGTGTAGTAATCTCGAATATAACCGTCACAATAATTTTCTCCTTCCGCTCCATTATTAACTCTCCTACCCACCACCAAGTTCCTTTCGCTTCTCTTTATGATTTTTATCTCCAGTGATTTCTTCTTTTATCCAATCAGTGAGTTTTTGTGAATAGTCTTATACACTCCAGGAAGGGTTTAAAAATTTTTTTTTTTGTTGTGCTTACTCATGCTGCTGATTGATGAGGCCGGTATCAAACCAAGACCTTTGTAGACCTAGGCCAATGTTCTACTGAGGTCTAAATTCAAATTTATGAGATTGAGTTTCCAAGGTGAGGGTTAGGAGTTCAAATTTTGTCAGAAGTTATTTTTATAAATTTCTAATTTTACTCTATAGTCAAGAGTATTGTCCGGATGAACAAAAAAATAAAACAATTAACAACAAAGGTAATATATATATAATATATATATATTATATAATATATATATAATATATATATATAATATATATATATCAAATATCACCAGTTCCTTACTTTTTGTGCAAAAATTATGAAGATTTGATTTATATCAAAGATATTTAAAATTAAAATATACAAAGAAATTAGCATTTTGAAATTCTACTTAAAAAATGTCCAGCAATTGTTATCTCAAAGGTAAACAATCAATGCACCAGAGTTTCTCCCAACTTTTACCCATGTCGCTGGGTAGCCACAACTATTTTTTTATATTAATTTACAAAAGTTTCTTTAAACGTTTTCACAAAATGGGTACATTTTGTATTTTTTTGGCATGCAAATCATTTGTTACAATTTAAGATGATATATTTTTTTTTCTGAAGGTCTTTTAAATTTCTGGAGTGTCATGACTAGTTTAACCTTCTCACCTGTCCTATTGTTTTACCTCCATTGACACAAAGTGATTGTGGTCATTTGAAATTCTCAAGAAAAGGATTATTATTATTAATATCAATGAATTTAACAAATCCAGATATTTTTTGTAGAATTCCATTATTAAAACTTGGCAAATATTCAAATTTGTGTAATTTATCCTTCTTTTGGTTTGAAATAGAAAAAGAATTCTTTAGATTACCATTCATTAAAATCCACACCTATAAAATACAATTATACCACATATCATTTTTGTGTGTGTAACTATTTTTCTACATCATCAGAGAATCCACTATATGTAAAAAATGGTTAGTGCCAAGTTATCTATATAGCTAGGACTCTTCTGCTAATGCAGTAGAAATAAAAAAAATGTTTTTTTGATGATGTAGCAGGAAATAGGATTTTCTGTTGTTTTTTTTATTTATTTAATTAAATAAAAGAGCCTAATTTATCTTTTAATAATTCATTCTCGTATACATATATAAAGGCCAGTCGGTTTGTATGGATGTCTTGATGAAACTTGAAAATAAAACATTAATGACAAAGTAAATATTATATACACATTAAATATCACTGGTCTTGCTTTTTGTTGCAAAAAATCGTGTGGCTAGAAATTTAGAAAATATTTTAATTTTTAAATGTTTTAATTTCTAAATATCTTGAATATAAATAAATCAAATCTTCAAAGATATTTACAGAATTTAAATATCCATTTAGAAATAGCATTAAACTTCTACTTTAAAAATGTCCAGCATTTATTAAATCTCAAAAAGTAAACAAATAATACACCAGGATTTCCCATTTCCCTCTACCCAGTCAACACTGGGTAGCCCGCCTTCTAGTTGAATATAAATAAGGAAAATTCCAAGCGCCTATGTAAATATTAGGTAGTCATGAGAGATATATAATATATATATATATATATATATATATAAATCTACAGTCATCAGGAAGATTTAAGATGTTTACATCATACAGTTTGTTAGTGATTACCATGAATTCGGTAGGGGATGTATCAGTTACAGTATTACTAATGTATCAATATTGGAAGTTCGAAATTGGAAAATCGACGATTCAAGATTTTTGCATTTGCAGAGAGAAAACGTGGCGCCGAAAGATCGAGTTCACTTCTTCTTTATTTTCTTTCCCTTCTCATGAGAATTCTTGGATTTTGTTTTTAAAATAAATTCCTCTGACATCATTACCAGAACGAGTCTAGACATTTTTGACATTTCTCTCATCCTAGATTTTACGTTTAATTTTTGTTAATACCAAGTATATGTAACTTGCTTGAAAGATTTTAGGCTTAGTAAGTTCAAACAGCTATGATACATCTACGCTATGTGGTTTACG
>CM042158.1:30844668-30854668 GCA_023376005.1 Doryteuthis pealeii | reverse complement strand
ATAATAATAATAAATGACTGAATAATAGTGCATTTTCTATCCTACTAAAATCTTGATCGTAATATTTAACAAGCTAAACTAACAAACTATTGCTAGTGAGTACGATTCTCACTAGGTGCTCCATACTTCTGCTCCTGTGTCACAACCATGCAAATAGGCCTGTCGGGTGGAGGTTTAGAATACACCGACAGCACCTCTGAAGAGGAGTAAGCCCCCTGACACAAACCAAAAAAATGAGTCCACCTGTTGGCTGTGTGTGACGACCCGGGATGCTTAAAGATGGAATCCTGTTGGGTGAACAGTCCAAGACTTGCAAATACTCCACTTTGGCCCTTATTTAGGCTAGACGGACAGTCGGAGAGGCCCCCACCGGTCAATCGACTGGTCACATCAAGCCCTCGCACATATGATTGCCCCAACCCTATTGCCTTATGGCAATCCCCAAACCTTTTTATCAAATATGTACCAGAGGAGGTGGCAGAGGGACTTGGTGTCCTGGATATGACGCTAAACTCTATCCGATGGTGAAGTTCAAATTCTGGAGATCTGGGGAATGTGGAGTACCCCTTCATCACCAGTGCTCCCAGGTCCATTCTGACCCGGAGTAGTAGTAGCTATTAGGGTCTCATCTATGGGTTAAATAGAAAAAGTGAGTTCAAAAGATTGAGTTAAAAAAAAGTGAGTGCCATGAAAAATGAATAAACCAAAACGTCTTTGGCATAAAATAACCCAACAAGGGTTGGCATGCCGTAAAATCCAACAACCCGAGTAAAGGCGATGAAGAATTTGCTTAGTTGGATTTTGTCAACTCTAGGGTTATTTTATGCCGAAGACGTTTGTTTTATTTATTCATGGTGGGTATTAAAATGTTTGTAAAACCTTTTTTTAAACACATTTTAACATTATTTTTTTTAAACCTGAGAGTAAGGGCAATGAAAGGGCACTCTACACTCTCACAAACTCCAGTATTGGAACCTCACCTCCAGATGTAGTTTAATGTCAGACCCAGGATACGCAATAAAGAGAGTTTCTTCGTATTATGACATATCAACGTTCATTGGTTATTAAAAACCAAATCCACCCTCGTAGAATAACAGTAGTTGTACTATTTAACACATAACTGGGGCACGCGATGAAGAAGTTATCCGTACTACCCAATACTCCAGCCCTTAAGCCTCACCACTGAATGCAGTCGGGTCTACTATCTTTGACACCCATATTTTATGAATTGTGAATTACTTTTTCTTCAAGGGGGGTGGGGCAGTTGACGTATTCTAATCCCGGTGAAGAGGATGACTTTATGCTGTTATTTCATGAATAGGGAAATGCAGTTTCCAATTTTAAGCATTGATAATCGAAGGAATGTGGCATAAGTAGCGGGTCGTATCTGAAGGTGAATATGTTAGAACCTTTACTTAATTCCTAATATGTTACTTGAGGCAAAATAGGTATTGCTTTGTCCGAAGGGATTCTATCCTTTCGAGAAATGATTTAAGCTATGTTTGCTCTCCGCAGCTCAGCTCTGAAGATTTTACACGCACGTGCGCATTTATAAAGACGATAACACTTAAAGGTTTTCGGTTGGTATTTTGTTTGGATTTTACGACACGTCAACTCCTGTTGGTTTATTTTATGCTGAATACGTTTTTGTTTTATTCATTCTTGCTGGGTATTCATTTTTATTGCTCATTTTTTAACTATTTAAACCAGAGATGGGACCTTAACACGTACTACCACATAGCAATGAATGGGTATTCCACACTCACTAGAGCTACAAAACTGGAAGCTCACTACTAGATATAGTCTAGCGTCATACCCAGGACACTGACTCTTAGCACATATATGATAAAAGGGGTAGGGTTTTGCCATAAAAGCAATACGGCCGGGACAATCATATAGGTAGTAGGGCTTGATGCGACTAGCCAAATGGTCGGTGGGTGGCTTCTCCGACCGCCCGTCTAGCTTAATTAAGAGTCAAAATCGAGTGCTTCATGTCATGGACGGCTCAGCCACCAGGATTACGCCCTTAAGCATCACGAGTCTCCACCCATGGCCAACAGGTGTCCCCAGTGTGGGTATTTTACTTCTCTGCAGAGATGCAATCGGTGAATTCTTCAGCCTTTGCCGACAAGGCTAAAGGTTTTTTTATTTGTTTTATTTAACTTTAATACGAGTAGGTTATAAACCCGAATTAGAAAACTATAGCTCGGTAGAAATATATTGCATTCGCTCAATCAGCTGTGTAAAGCTTACTGTTTAAATCTTACTGTGTCATTTTTACTGTGTAAATCTTACTGTGTTAATCTGTGATACTGTAATAATTCGATAGAGATACTTGAAACTATAAAACTATGGGCAAGTTGTTTGTATTAGATAGGAATACTTGAATTCATGTAACTGTATAGAAAAACATTATCTTAAGCAACAACTACACAAAAATGTAAATATAAATGTGTAATGAATGCGATTCTCTAACCTAGAAGGGTTGACATGCCGATAAAATCAATTAATCTATCACTGAACTATTTTAGGTCATTACAAAAGTATAACTTCCTATAGACCTTCCTTGTGAGATGGTAGGGCGTCTCATCGTAGTGCAATAGTTAGCAAAGTAGTCTCGCAGATTCATTGTTATTGAATAGCGAGTTCGATCTTCGCTGGATGTCCCATTCTTGCGACCATGTGTCACATCTTACCCGTGGCGAAGCGGTTGGGTAAATATGAATATTGGGCGTCCTCTCATCGTGTAATGGTTAGCAAGATAGCCTCGCAGGTCCATAATTACCAAATAGCGAATTCGATCCTCGCTGATTGGCCGCTACCCACGACCTTGTGTCACAATTTATGATGGTATTTATACATTTGTTATTATTGTTCTGTGTTCTTGTATGTATCCGTTAGCACCAGATACTGGTGCTGAATAAATATATTAAGCACTCAATTTCCTCTGTTTATCATTTTCACCTCGGAGATACAACATATATATATATATATATAATATATATATATATATATATATATAATATGTTGTGTGTGTGTGTGTGTGTGTGTGTGTGTGTGTGTTTGTGTGTGTGATATTTCCTATAACCCCTACATAAACAAAGGGAACCACTCTTTACTGATAAATTATTTATTTATTTTCCCATTAAACTAACCCTAAACCCTAACCCTAACCTAAACCTAACCCTAAACCCTAACCCAACCCTAACCCTAAACCCTAACCCTAACCCCGTCTTCTTTTTTCCTAGTAGATCAATAAATAAATATATATGACAGTTAACCGAGAAAAATGCGGGAATTTCACTGGTCACCTCATAATTATTTGGCGGAAAGTTGATACTTGATAAGACGAAATATATTTGCACTCATTCTAGTATATAGTTACACTAAAATGCAAATTTATTCTTAATGACGAAGGTCATCATAATGCAATTAGTTGATACTTAAATATGAAAGGTCAGATGTAATCAATCATAATTTGATACAATCAAAATGTATTTAGCTTTGACTTGACTAATTTTACGACCCGTTTGTTATTTTATGCCAATTCTATTTGAGAATTTATAATTTAGATTTATCATAGCACAATAATATACCGCCCTGTCGGCTGGGGCGTTAGAATGCACCGACTGCACCTCTGCCGGGGCCACCTGTTTGCCGTGGGTGGTGACCCGAGATGCTTAAGGACGGAGTCTTGGTGGATGAGCAGTCCATGACATGCAACACTGTACTTAGAACCTTACTTACGTTCAATCGGCTGGCTACGTCAAGCCCTAGCACATATATAATTTTCCCAACCCTATTGCCCTTATGGCAAGCCCCAACCCCTTTTTATCATAAGGGTGCTAGAAGGCGGTGACTGAGGGTCTACATGTCCTGGGAATGACGTTAAACTCTATCTGATGGTGAGGTTCCAGTTTTGGAGGTTTGGGGAATGTGGAGCACCCCTTCATCATCATTGCTCCCTGGTCCACTCTGACCTGGAGTGGTAGTACCTGTTAGGGTCCATCTATGGGTTAAATAGAAAAACATGAGTTTATAAACAAAATTGTATTATGCATTAAGAATGAATTTATTTCACAACATTGTCGGCATTAAATAACCCACCGAGGTTGATATGCCGTAAAACAAAACAAATCAAACTAAATCAAATACAATAATATATCTTCACAATCATCTAACACAAAAACCCCACTCAGATCTTCGCCCTGTCGGCTGTGGCTTTAGAATACACCGACTGCAGAGGGGTAAGACCACTCCCAAATGGGGCCACCTGTTGGCTATGGGTGGTGACCCGAGATGCTTAAGAACGGAATTCTGATAGATAAGCAGTTCCTGACATGCAACACTCAACTTACACCCTTACTTAAGCAAGAAGAGCAGTCGGAGAGGCCCTCTCTGATTAATCGGCTTGTCACTTCAAGCCCTAGCACTTATATGATTGCCCTTACCTTATTGCCTCTATGGCAACCCTTTTTTATCATATGTGTGCTAGAATGCAGTGGCTGAGGGTCTTCATGTCATGGGAATGGCGTTAAACTCTATCTGATGGTGAGGTTCCACTTCTGGAGGTCTGGAGAATGTGGAGCACCTATTCATCACCTTTGTTCCTAGATACACTCTGACCCGGAGGGGTAGTACCTGTTAGGGTCCCATCTATGAGCTAAATAGAAAAACATGAGTTTATGAAAAAAAATTGAATATCCATTAAGAATGAATTTATTTCAAATCCTTGTCGGCATTAAATGACCAACTGAGGTTGATATGCCGTAAAACTAAAAAAAAAAAAAAAAAAAAAAAAAATTCAGTTCTTAGATTCAATAGCAATGAATAGAGGTCGTATAAAATGACAAACCTCTGAATTTAGTAGACCAGTTCTCATAACTAGCAATATCTCATCTACAAAAAGGGATTTCAATATATATATATTTACGAATCCCTCAAGATTATTTTAAACATTATTAAAACGGCATCTATTTGACCTATAGACGTACTACCATTTTGAGTGAACTACTGGGTAATAACAACAAAAGGGGGATTTCACACTCCTCCGAGATCGAGAATTTCGTGCTTTACTCAGTATAACCCTTTTGGCACTCATACAAAATAAGAATTTGGTGTATAAGCAACACCAGATAATCAGCATTTACATTTTTGCATTTCATCATTTCTCATTTTTTACCAGAGGTAGATACAAGATGATAACAAGTGACACAAGTATTAATATATATAATATATATATATATATATATATATATATATATATATATATTGGGGCATTGTGGGTTTGAATAGGGTAATATAGATAGATAGTAATGTAGAGTAACTAGCACCCCTTCGGCACTCTACCAGATTGTCTGGCTCATGGCCTTAAATATTATACGATTAAGGACTTCAACAGTTGATTAATAAATTGATTAATATTCGGATTGATCTTACTGCGTTTGGTTATACCGCATTTGACACACCTCTATTTCTTGTAAGTTTTGTTTTGTAACTTATTGTTATGTGTTTTGTATGTATCCGTTAGCACCAGACACTGGTGCTGAATAAATATATTAAACACTCAATTTCCTCTGTTTATCATTTCACCTCTACGATACAACACACACACACACACACACACACACACACATATATATATATATATATATATATATATATATATATATATATATATATATATATATATATATATTTCCTATATATATATATATATATATATATATATATATATATATATATAGGTTATTTCCTATAACTCCAACATAAACAAAGGGGAACCCCTCTTGACTGATAAACTATTTATTTATTTTCCCATTAAACTAACCCTAAACCCTAACCCTAACGTAAACCTAAATCCTAACCCTAACCGCGTGTTTTTTTCCTAGTGGATAAATAAATAAATAAATAATTAATCAGTCAAGAGTGGTCCCCCTTTGTCTTTATTGGAGTTATAGGAAATAACTTATATATATTTGTGTGTGTGTGTGTGTGTGAGAGAGAGAGTGTATATATATAGATATATATATATAGATATATATATATATATATATATATATATATATATATATATATAGAGAGAGAGAGAGAGAGAGAGAGAGAGAGAGAGAGAGATTCAGTATTGAATTTTGAATGTTACCTATGTATTTAATATAAATTAATACAATTTCAAAATGGTGATGAAAAAAAGATCGACAATAAAACTTTCAGAAAATAGATTTATACGCTAAACACACGCACAAATGTCATATACTTGGCAGATAACATGATACTGTAAAGAGTTTTCTCGAGATTTCTTTGTATGAAAATGTAAAGAAAAGAAAAACTAACACATTGAAAATGCAACAACATCCAATATATCAGAGTATTCACTGTAGGGAAACAATGCTATAATAGGTATTTACTGCTATTATTGTGTGGGCGGTCGTAATAGAGAGTGAGAAAAAGAGAGGAGGGTATACTTAATCTTATTATAATAGAGATTGTGTTTCGGCTACAGACAGATAAACATATCTGTCTGTAGCCGAAACTACACCACTACTGCCGTAACAATTCCCTTAGTTATTTAATAATCATTATTTAATATTAATTAGCATTTTATTTATTAACGATGTCTCTCTTAAAGTCTGACATTCATTTACCTCAAACAGTCTACATTATTAATGCGATCAAAATCCTGCAATGTGTGTTATATCATAAGGAATTTTCATAGTATATATATTTACCAACCCCTCCGCACGAGCAGGATACGACACAAGGTCAATTTCTTAAGTGGAGTTAAACAGGTTTGAATTCAGAGTTTTCCTTCTCCTAGACTTGTAAACTAGCCATGGTTAAAGAACCCCGTATGTCCTGCTATTTACCCATACCTGGAGGGAGAGTAGGATTCATACCTTTCCCAAGGGTATTAGCGCTAAGTGAAATACAATTACCACGTCCAGGATTTGAACTCGGGGAGACGAGTCCATTTCCCATGACTTTAACCATTACACCACGCGCTTCGATTTTTCATAGCATATGGTGTGGTTAATTTGCTTACTGCTTTTAACAAAACTTGGTTTACCAAATAACTACTTGGTGTTATTTATTTCTATTATTATTGGGTAAAAAAAAAAGTTTTCTCGTTTATTCCTACCATAAAATAAACTGAACCCTCATTTTATGTCCGTGTTTTTGCAATAAATGTTTTATTTTTCTTGCACCCGTTATTTTACAATACTAAATATATTTTCTTTATTCATTTTAATATTCACTTCAATGTGTATATTCTGAAAGCGTTTATTTTGTGAGAATGGTTAGTTTTAAAGTGGGGGTTCGATTTTACACTTCAACTTTTTACTCATAAATTCCTACCATAAAATGCCCAAGCCTAATTTTATGGTTGGAATTTACGAGTAAAAAGTTGAATATTACCTTTTGTTGTTGCTATTTCTTTTCTTTTTGGCTTTGGTACTCTAAAATAAAAACGTCAGATTTTAATCATCGTCGACGAAAAAACAAAATTACGGTCATAAAAGGAGGATCCAATTTATGCCTAAATTGTAAAACGAGCCCCCACTTTAAAACTAAACATTCTCATAGAATAAAAACTTTTAGAATTTACACATTGAAGTGAATATTAAAATAAACAAATAAAATATATTTAGTATTGTAAAATAAAGGGTGCAAGAAAAATAAAACATTTATTGCAAAAACACGGACATAAAATGAGGGTTCAGTTTATTTTATGGTAGGAATAAACGAGAAAACTGTTCTTCTTTACCTTATTATTGTTTTATTCTAAAAAAAATATCAAAAGCAATCCCATGTATAATTTTATATCGAAATCTAATTGATTTGATAAAATCAAAATAAGTGTAATCTTTTTGTATACATTCTTATTTACTTTTGTTAGTCTTTCTAATTTAATATGAGATTTAATTGGATTAAAACTGAAATATTTGTACCTTGTGAAGGGTGCATATTTTTGCTAGTTCAAATAAAAATATTTGGCTTTTTCAATGCCGAAATTACGGTCGTCACGCTGAAAGCACCGGTTCCCGCTAAATCACCGAAGTTAAGCATCGATGAGCATGTTCAGTGCTTAATAGGGTGACTACTTAAGCAACAGCTGGTACTGTTAACCAAATGACTTAATTCAACATTAAATGACCCGAAAAGTGTTGATATGCCACAAAACAACCAACCAATCAATACCAAAGCCATTTTTTCTTCAAACAGTTATAGAGTTTCAACTTACTAACAATGATACCTGAAACAAATATAGATTTTAGCAACTAAACCATATAAAAAATAGTTTGTTCAGAATTATATATTTTAGTTCAGTCGGTAGAGCATCAACCTAGGAACCGCAAGGCTCCGGTTTCGATACTGGTCACCGCCAACTCAGCGTATGAGTAGCACAGCTTGGGTAATCTGATCTGTGTAGTAAAGTGGGGAGCTGAATGGCGCTCCACCTTAGCAAAAGACAATCAGTTTAGCCTTGCACTAGCGAAAAGGGGATAGACTCTCTCGCTGTCTGGCTGATGCCATTGATAGGCCACTCTGCCAATTTTATTTTTTAGATACTGAAAAATACAGGGTGTTTTAAGCTAAACAAACAATAGTATAGCAGTTGCGAGGGCAGCTGTAAGAGAGAGAGAGAGAGAGAGAGAGAGAGAGAGAGAGAGAGAGAGAGAGAGAGAGAGAGAGGCGATTACTTCAATCCAAACGTTCTCATCTACCTAGTAATCATCGGTGCATACCCGTGACGAAACATTGTATCTAGATAGAGCAAAATACCGGGGTTTATAAATTAAACGAATGATAGTATGACAACTTTTACTGCGATGGCGGTCGTAAGAGAGAGAGAGAGAGAGAGAGAGAGAGAGAGAGAGAGAGAGAGAGAGAGAGACATAGAGACAGACAGACAGACAAATAGAGAGAAAGAGAGAAGGTGACTTCAATCCAGACGTTCTCATTGGCATTGTAAATCATTGGGACATGCCGGTGACGAAACCTCATATCTAGATAAGGCAAAATACAGGGGTTATACACTAAACGAACAATAGTGTAACAGCTATTAGTTCGAGGGTGGCCTTTAGAGAGAGAGAGAGAGAGAGAGAGAGAGAGAGAGAGAGAGTGTGTGTGTGTGTGTGTGTGTGTGTGTGGTTACTTCAATCCAAATGTTCTTTGTAAATCATTGGGGCATGCTGGTGACAAAACATTGTATCTAGACAGGACAAAATATAGGGGTTTATGGCCAGTTTAGCTCAGTTTTTGCGTCTGATGTGGAGTGCTACATTTACCATCAGCTATCTACTTCACCACACAGATCAAAACTGTGCTACTCGTGTGCTGATTGAACTCACTTTTCAGTAATAACGGTTTTGAAAGATATGGATTGCTAACGCCCTTTTACTACATTCATATAATATTGTATTATTAAGTTTAATCACTATGGACTGTGTACAAAGACGATCGTACTTTCTTGTGCTATTAGAATTTTACTAGAAGTTTCTTAGGATCAGAAGGAGGAAAATATTAACTCGCCTAAGAAATGAAGAACTGGTCATTTGTTCATCGGGAAGATTTCTGACTACATTTAGGGTGTATTCTGTTGCACGATTGTTATATAAGTTAAATTCTGCTTCGTTTTATACTGTAGTGTAACCGGAAGTTCTTACTACGATGAACAAAAGTCAAGTGACAAAAATTAAGGGTTTGCGCAAGGGATTGCGCAGCCTAGTAAAAAAAAAGAAAATTGAAATAAAAATTTGTACATTTTTGACCAATCAGAGACGTTCGCGCCAAAAAGAAATTTACAAAAAAGATTCAATTTGGAGCCTACTTTTTCTTATAAATAGCGGAGTTTTCAGACCCCAACCAGAGAGAAATTATTCGTCTAACTAAATCCACGTCACTCTAACGTAAGATAAAATCACATTCTCTTATAAGAAGGTATGAACATTTATATTTTCTATCTCTCTCTAATCAGCCATTTAAAGAGTCAACGGCT
>CM042158.1:30832151-30844658 GCA_023376005.1 Doryteuthis pealeii | reverse complement strand
ATCAGCAATTACTTGCGCCTGACTGTTTTGTGACTTTGAATTCTTACTCTTTCTTTCTCACTTCAAAACTTATAAACATCTTTTTTACATGTTATAATGAACTTTACTAAAAATACTTTTTGTACAAAAGACTGATGAAAGAACTTTACTCGCTATTCTGCATACCTTTTTGTAACCTTCTCAATACAAGTTGTTTTTTTTTAAAACTGAGTCTTGTTATTTGCATGTGTACCTACAATATTGAATGTTTATGGTGTTTTTTTATGTTTGAATATTTCATGAATTTTAAAAATAAACATGTGACCTCCAACGAAATATTCAAACAACCCTATACTAAATCACCATATACCATTTATATCGAGAGTGAGTAAAAAAGTAATGCCATTTCGTTATTATTATGTGAATTTTTTTAATATAAACTAAGGCCTACGTTTTGTATCCTAATGAGGCTCAGAGCAAGAATCCGACGAGTAAGACCCAACTTGCCAATCGACAATGTTCTCCTTTGCATGACAATGCCTCGACCACCTCACACAAGCATCAGACAAGGGTAAAAAATCGTCTCATTCAGAGTGGACAACTTTACTGCATCCCATACTCACCAGATTTTAGCGCCTTCAGACTATCATATATTCGGTCCCATGAAAGGCTTTGAGAGGCAAACATTATTCCAGTGCGAGGAAGTGAAATCTGTAGTGAAGAAGTGGCTCAAAGAACAGTCAACAGAATTTTACCGGACAGGGATAATGCTCTCATTTGAAGGGTGGAACATAGCTATTGAGAGAAACAATGGAGAAGTAGGGATGTGATCCACAGAGTACCAGCTTACTTTTTGATATATTATACATGTTCCTATGTTGATAATTTACCTGTTCAAATAAAATGGCTTACTTTTTGAATCACCTCGTATCAATCGATCTGAAACATATTTGAAGTAACTGTTGTGTAATTTTCAAAACACATACAAAAATGATAGACCAACATGTGAAAAAAATGATTAAATAAAAGAAAATGCACATTGATTAAAATAGGAACATCTATCTAAATTGAAAGAAATGTTGAGGTGCAATATCATCATTTCAAACTATTTGATACCATCTGATGAATTGATCACTTAAATGATAAACGACTTGTTAAGGATCAGTGTATGTATGCATATGTATGACAGAAGTTCTTAATTGATGTCACAAAAACAATGTGTCTTATATATATTGGCATTTCAGTCTCGGAAGACTATAATAAATTGTGTGTGCCCCTGATGTTACAGGCCCTCCTGTGACTGTGAAGTCCGATGTTTGAAAACATTCTCGACCACAGATGTCACATTTGAAGGCTGTCCCTGAAGATGTTTGATACTCCGGTGCCTTATTGTCGCTGCTTTTTCTAGACCTCTGGCTTCTGATGTTGCGTCAGGTTGACTTCTGACTTCTCTACGGAGATTCTGCCGCCATAAGCGGCGGTCCTGAACCAAATTTTCCTATCTGGAAGGGGCAATGCCAAAGTATCTGAGATCATTCTTGCAGACATCCCTTGAATGCGATATATATATAATATATATATATATATATATATATATATACAAGGTGTCCATAAAGTCTTGAAGTCAGTTGTAAAATTTTAAAAAAACTTAATACTCACGTTGTACAAATGATAGAATTCTTAAGTAAAAACCGTTTGAAAGTTAAAACTCTGTAGGTTTACTTTTTATTATTACATTTCAACAAGATTGACACACACGCCACACACACCACACACACACACACACACAGACATACACAAACACACACACCCACACACACACACCACATATATTATATATATATTAAAAACGAGGGTAATTCAATAAATATGGTAATTGTCCGAGGATTTGGCAATAGGAATCCATGTCAAGTTGTACTTGTTCAAGAGAAATCTGATTGTAAGGTATTTCATGCCGAGAAGAAACGAACAGCATGACATTTTTTACTGCAGTGCGCTGTAACTTTTTTTTACCGAAGAGCTCAGCGGTGTCCACTCTCTTTTGAATCCAAGCTGTGGTTACAACCATATTTCTAATTATCTGGAGGGATAAACATGCTTAATACGTACACATCAACCGATGTGTTCTAAATTTCTTATGGTTTGTACTTCAAGACTCCAAAAATAAGATGACAGACATCTTTTCAGCCAGAGGTAATCTGTGACTTGTCTTGTTCTATAACTCAAAAAAATATGTTGTGAGATTGAAATAAATGTTGCGGACAAAATTGAATCAATAAAAAGTTCCATTATGAAAAAATCAGGTTTTTTCCATCTCTATTATTATATATAATATTATATATATATATTTAATATAAGTAGAAGTGGTTACCAAGTAAGTTGGTATTAAATGATTCTAAACTGGTCCTTCCTTCCCCACGGTGAAATAGTTAGAGTCGTTCAGGCAATTAGAGAGCGCGATGATCTATTTAATTGAACAGAAGTCATATGATTGGTAAAGAAAAAGGATTATTGGGATTCTAACCAACTAACTAATCTAATGTATGTTATAGGAGAGTATATTTCATGTATGTGATTTATTATTTCAAATAGGCATTTTTTGATTGATAAATGGCTATGGGAAAAGGATTGGAACTAGATGAGTTTAATGATATAAGAAACATGGAATTTAAAAAATATTAAATTAAAAATTAAAAGAAAACATATGGACGTAAATTATAATTAGCTTGAAAAATAAAAAATTCTAACAGATAAGATGCCCAGCTGTCCTCTCCCCGCTATTGAGAGCATTAAAACCATCAGATAAAACCTCCCTATCCAACCACCTCCGTTATAACACAACCACTCCTAAAATTGAGATGAACTGAAACCGATAATCTTCACATTTGTCACACAGGAAAAATATTAAAAAGCCTCATATTATCTGTGTACCATATTCAATAAAGTATCGGTCTGGATGCAACTCATAGTATAATTCAGAATACGTGTTGGCAAATAGATCTATAAAGCAAAATGACCGAATTTAAGTTTTTGTCTTACATATATATATATATATATAATATATATATATATATTTATATATATATTATATTTCAGATTTAATTGTAACTCTAGCGGCTGTGGAAATAACCCAGGTATTCAGGTTTTTCAAAAATAAAATTTTTTTCAAACTTGACATCTGGGGAAAAAAATTTAAATAAGAAAATACCGGCACCTCCGTACTTTCTGAAAATAATCATCAGCTAATCGTCTTTATTGGCAAAAAAAAAAGGGGGAGTTTTCTATGTTTTATATGTTAAGAAATGCCCAATACATCAAGTAGAAGCTAGATTATAAGGACTGATATGAGTCAGGCACTATTCTACCTAGTTTCAACCTGATGGCTTCATTAGGAATAATTAAGGCCTAAAATATATAAGTTATAGTTAATAATTTCTGATTCACTAGCTTTGTTTATAATTTAGAATTAAGAACTAGGAACATAAATAACGAATAGAATACCGCAATTGCAATAAGAGAAAAATATTGGACTGATATAGCGTTCAACCGAATTATCGACAAAACAAGATTTATCAAGTTTAACTAAGTAAAATTTGAATCTTAGACAAGTATTGAGGTAGAGTCCTTGATGAGATCGTATAAATCAAAACTTGAGTCAGACACATAACTCTTTTCAGGAATTACTATTGGTATATAGTTAGGTTTATGATATATTTGAAGTACTCGATGAACTAATTAATGCCACAGCAATGAAAAGTAAAGAAACGCTAATGGACACTAAATATACATACATATTGTATATATGTATAAGTTGTAAACACGGTATGTTTGGAATGCTTTTTTGCCGACAAGTTTTTGGGGAAATAGAGAGATAATACAGCTTGGTAATTTTGGTGCGCGTGTGTTACCAAGGAACCATAAGACTGACTTTAAATGCTTATCATGCCTCTCAGTTCCCTTTAAGGTAAGAACACTCAAAACAGTAATCTTCAGCAGCTTCCGATCTGAGGTCCGACAAAGATGCCCTCTTTGAGCTTAGCAGCACTGAGATCTGGAAACTCAGTACACAGGTGTTGGAAGGCAGCATCATTTTTGTCCATAGCCTTCACGAAATTCTTCATCAAACCAGCTTGATGTAAAGAGGAGGAAGAGCACCTTTTCATGTCAACCAGAGGATTCTCTTTGACGCTCTGCATGCTGTTGATTGAGACATGTTGGCTACGCTTAACTGTCAAAATCCATCTTGATATATAGTTATATATATATATATATATAATGTAATTCTATCACTTACATTTATTGCATCATAACTAAAAAAGAAGACATAAGTCACACAATATTAGAAATTAACCCTGAATGCATATACGCCTTTATGTACAGTATGTGTATCTAAAGAAACTAGAGGTGATGAGTAAAAACGAATTTCAAATCTGAATTCAGCACCCCCAAATTAGGTTAAAACAGCTATTTTTGTACTTGCCTCAATTTCTTTGTAAACCAGTGTTATCAGAGCAGCTCTGTCGGCTGCGGCTGTAGAATATGCCAACTAAATCTCTGTCCTCCAAAGAGCCACCTGTCGGCACGACAGGTGAGGCTTAAGAAAGGTCCTATAAGCTGAGCAGGGCAAGACGTGCAACACTCCACCTTAGGTCTTATTAAAAAATATCATTTGTATTTTCATTATCATCAGTATCAAGTCGAACTGACAGCACGGATTTACAACTCTCTCTCCCCCTCTCTCCCCCACTCTCTCTCTCTCTGTCTTTCTCTCTCTTTCTCTTTCTCTCTCTCTCACTCTCTCTTTCTCTCTTTCTGTCTATTTCTCTCTCGTCTTCTTTTCTTCTGTCTCTCTATTCGCTTATTTTTATTCCCTATCTTTCTTCCTATTCTTTCATTCTATGTCAGTTCTGTCCCCCCTCTCTCTCTCTCTCATCTCTCCTCTCTCTCTCTCTCGTCTCTCTCTCTCTCTCTCTCTCTCTCTCTTCGCATTGGCAAGAAGGTTAACAGTTACCAATCGCAGTTGGTCCTAAATTAGATATACAGGTTCTATCAATGATACTGAGGACACTTATAAATATACATACTATACGATCAATTTGGGGCGGATTAGCTCAGTCGGTAGAGCGTTCGGCTAGAAACCACAAGGTTCCTAGTTCGATACCCGCCCTCGCCAACTCAGCGTATGAGTAGCACAGGGATCTGTGCGGTAAAGTAAGGAGCTGATGGTAGGTGTGGCGCTCCACCTCAGGCGCTAAAATAATCTCCTTGGTCTAGCGCTAGTGAAAAGGGGATAGACTCCCTCGCTGCATGGCTGATACCGACTTTAGGCCGCCCCGACGACTTTACTTACTTATACGATCAATATTAATACACACACACACACACACACTAAAATCCAACCTACTAACCAACCACCCAACTCTTGTTTATTAGCTTATACTGCAAGTTGTGTCAAAAAAGCATCGAGATTTTTTGTACTTTTTGACCTTGTATTCTGAAAGAATTAAAGTTCTATTCATTGTTCATTTCTATCTTGGTAAATACAGCTTCAAACTCGACACTTTTATGACACACCTGGTATTCTGAAAAAAATCAATGCTCCATTCATTATTCATTTCTCTCTTGGTAAATACAGCTTCAAACTCGGCACTTTCATGACACACCTTGTATTCTGAAAAAAAAATTAACGTTCTATTCATTGTTCATTTCTATCTTGGTAAATACAGCTTCAATCTCGATACTCTTATGAAACAATTTGTACGTAAAATTTAATGTGTTCGCTTAACTAATAAGCAAGTGACATTGTAAGATCCAGAAGAAAAAAGAGGAAAAAGTGCCGCGTCTTTTTTAGACACGTGGATTCTAGAACCTTCTCCCTCATGAGTTATAAAAAGACACCACCTGATGGTAATGGATTTCATTAATATAGTGAAAATATTCAAGGAGAATGGTGTATCAGCCCTGTGTATATTGCTCCTGTTGAAGCCAACAATTTTAGAAAAGAATTAGGTTAGGTGTGACTTAAATAATAAACATTATCCAAGTGTAATGAACCAGCAAACCTACTACACCAGCAACACCCACACAGAGAGAGAGAGAGAGAGAGAGAGAGAGAGAATGGGGATAAAGGACCGGTTTAGATCAGTATGTGGAGCATCCGCGAATAAACTACAATGTTAGGGGTTCAATGCCAGCCCTCCCCAACACAGCGCATAGATACCCAATAGTTTCCAGAAGTGTTCTGTCCATTGCTGAAGTATTTCCTTTTGGCTGGATGCCTTTAATTTGAATTTAGAGGTACGTTTCTTACCACTAATTTCATTTACAATTTGCCATGCTAATCGCAATTTTCTTCTACTGAATGTCTGATTTTATTGATCTGCTCTTGGATGTATTCTCTTTGTTCTTTCTTTTTTATGCTTTAGTTCAAACAGGACTTTTTCATGGTTTTGTATATTATTGTTAGTAGGAGTTTTTTCTTTAACGTTGGTTTGCTTTTTTGTATCATTACTCTTTTCCTAACTGCTTCTGTCTGTCAAGGACGGTGTTTGTTGGATCTTAGATTGGTCGGTATGCACTCATGTGCTTCTTCTAGTTGGCAAAGATGTACAGGTGTGCCATAAAAGTATCGAGATTAAGATGTATTTGCAAAGATAGAAATATATAATGAATGGAGGAAACGTTAATTTTTTAATCAAGGTGTGTCAAAAAGTACAAAAATCCTCGATACTTCTTTTGAAACACCTTGTGTGTATATATATATATATTATATATATATATATATATATATATATATATATATATTATCATAGAGAGAGAGAGAGAGAAGAGAGAGATAATAGATAGTATCATATATATTATATATTCTATATATATTCATCAAAACCGAGGTTAAGTAGAAAACGTTTTTAGACAACTATATATATATATATATATTAATATATTATATTATATATAAATCCTAATGAATAAGTATTTTTCATATAGTGATCGGTTCTATGATTGTGTTGGCCAAATACATCTCATGTAGTCAGTACACACCAAATAAATTCAGCTAAATACTCGATACCTTCTGTAATTGCTAAAATCGTATTAGGGGAGTTTAACTCATTTTTTAAATATTTTTTAATATTCTGCTGAGGAATTGTTGCTTTGAAGATATAAGCAAATTTGACCTTAATAAACTGAACAAATTTCACACATTCGTCGCAATTTTCGAAAAAAGAAATTCCATATATTTTCTTAATTTTAAACGATTTCAGAGAAAAATTGATTTTAAAAAATTACCAAATCTACGGTAGCTTATAAAATGACATGAAAATCAAATTACCCTTAATACTAACTTTTTTTCTATTTCCATAATTTTCCTTAAATTCAATTTAACATTTGTTGGAAATATTTTTGCGTGATTCCAAAGGGGATTTGAATATGGAAAGATTAGGAAGATAGGGAAAGGGTAATAAAATGAAGAAAGAAAGTCACGTTTAGAAAGTCTTATAATGTAGATTAATTTAAATAAACTAAAAAATAGGACTGAAAGAGCGTGCGAGAGAGAGAGAGAGTGAGAGAGAGATAAAGAGGGAGAGAGATGAATAAAAGAAAGAAAGAAAGAAAGTAAGTAAAGAAGACGGGTTGGAAAGTAAAACAATGTAGGCAAATTTAAATCAAACATAGGAGAGAGAGTGAGAGATACAGAGAGACAGAGAAAGAGGGAAAGAGGAGAGAGAGAAAGAGAAAGAGAGAGAATAAAAAATGAATGAAAGAAAGAAAGAAAGAAGAAAAAGGCTAAAAAGTAGACAAATTAAATTAAACATGGGACAGAGAAAGAGAAAGAGAGAGAGAGAGAAAGAGAGAGAGAGAGAGAAAGAGAGAGAGGGATATACTGATATACAGAGAGAGAGGGGGAAGAGAGAGAATAATAAATGAATGAAAGAAGAAAGAAAGAAAGAAAGAAAGAAAGGTTATAATGTCATAAACTAAATAATCTAAAAAATGGGACTTAAAAGAAGAGAGCGAAAGGGAGAACATGAGAGGGAGAGAGAGAGAGAGAGAGAGAGAGAGAGAGAGAGAGAGAGAGAAAGAAAGAAAAGAAAGAGAGAGATTAATAAAAGAAAAAACAGAAAGGTCAAAAGATAAATTTTGATAAATTTAAATAAAACATGGGACACAGAGATAGATAGATAAAGAGAGAGAGGGGAGAGAGAGAGACGTTATAAAAGAAAGAAAGAATGAAAGAAAGAAAATACAGGTTAAAAAGTATATATATAATAAATAAATCAATAGTCTCAGACATGGAGAGAGAAAGAGAGAAAGAAAGAAAGAAAGAAAGAAAGAAAGAGAGGGAGAGAGAGGGATAGAATGTGAGAGAAACAGAGAGAGGGGAATGAGAGAGAAAGAAACGTAATAAAAGAAAGAAAGAAAGAAAGAAAGACAGCTTAATAAGTAGTACCTATATGTATATATAGATTCAGTGTCTGCTTGTCTATAACAGAAACTACGCCAATGCTCATGTTACACTACCCTCAGGAATTGTATGAATTTATCAATGAGTATCTAATTTATAGTCAATATATATATATATATATATATATATATATATATATATATATATATATATGTGTGTGTGTGTGTGTGTGAAAGTAAACAAACAGGCATAATATGCCGAAATGTACATACAGAAATCGACTCACTCTTTCTCGATTTGTTTACGCCTTTACGTTTGAACAGATATGCTCACCTAATTTATTAATTATCAAATAATTAAAATTTCAATTAGGTATGACTTCAATTAAGCACTTATTCTCCCATATATATATATATATATATATATATATATATATATATATACTTAAACTTATCTAATATATAACGTTTTGTGATGATATTTTTACAAACAAGAAATGATCTTGTCCAACATTAAATGTTGTATTTTATTATACAGTGAAAAAAGCGTTCTGTAAAATGTTGTTTTACGACAGACGACAATCAAAAGAGAACTGTTTCGACGCCCCCCCCCCCCAAGAAAAAACCTTAAATATTTGAATTGAGTTTAATTTAAACTATTTGAAATTTGTTTTATTACAAGAAAACATTTATTTGAATTTTGACAACAAAACTATTTTCGTTTTTATTATTAACAATATAAGATTTCAATTATCTGCTTATATTTTTCTTACTGAGGAACGGGGCAAAAATTATTTTTCCGCCGCCCGGAGAGCAGTTTTCTTTCTGGCTAGTGTTTGTAGATAAATTGAAATAGACTCATGGAACGGACAGGCATTTCTCTCTCTCTCTCTCTCTCTCTCTCTCTCTCTCTCTCTCTCTCTTCTCTCTCTCTGTCCACACACACACACACACACACACACACACCGATATATAAATATATATATGACGGTTTAGCTCAGTCGGTAGAGTGTCCGGCAGGGAACTCAAGTCGGTATCAGCCAGAGTCTATCCTCTTTTCACTAGGGTTAGTCCAAGGATATTGTTTTGGGCTTCTGGGGTGAAGCGCCACATCTACCATCAGCTCTTCCCTTTACCGCTCAGATACCTGTGCTACACATACGCTGAGTTCGCGAGGGCCGGTATCGAACCAGGAACCTTATGGTTCCTAGTCCGACGGTACCCCATACTCTCGTACAGATTCCGGTTTATGCATAAACCATTTGCACTATGCTCACATTTTAATTATTTGCACAATTCCTAATAGCTTACCCCTCCTAACCATTCGTTCCTAGTCTTGTATTCTCTTTTTTATGTGCCAGTTTGCCGGATTCCCTTATTCATCTTTGCCACCACATAACCCTTCACTTGATATTAGGTGTACTAGTAAGAACATGCGCTCACCGGGCGTAAGTATTTAAGTTTTAAGGTAATAAAATATATTAGATTAGAAAGATAGACAAGAACACATAAGAAAAGAGCACTCTTTTTTTTAACCATATATCTAATTGGTTTATATATAAAATCCTTTATGATATTGATGTTAATCTGTTGTAGAATAAAGTAATAATATCAAGTAATAACATTAAGTAAATATTTATTAAACCCGTGTTTGTCAAAGCCAGTATGCAAATTAACCACACCATACATATTAGATTAGAAAGATAGACAGGAACGCATAGAAAAGAGCACTCTTATTTTAATCAAATTTAATTGGTTTATATATAAAATCCTTTATGATATTGATGTTATCTGTTGTAGAATAAAGTTATAATATCAAGTAATAACATCAAGTAATTATTTATTAAAACCCGTGTTTGTCAAAACCAGTATGCAAATTAACCACACCATACATATTAGATTAGAAAGATAGACAGGAACGCATAAGAAAAGAGCACTCTTATCTTAATCAAATTTTAATTGGTTTATATATAAAATCCTTTATGATATTGATGTTAATATGTTGTAGAATAAAGTAATAATATCAAGTAATAACATCAAGTAATTATTTATTAAACCCGGGTTTGTTAAAACCAGTATGCAAATCAACCACACCATACATATTAGATTAGAAAGATAGACAGGAACGTATAACAAAAGAGAACTCTTATTTTAATCATATTTTAATTTGTTTATATATATAATCCTTTATGGTATTGATGTTAATCTGTTGTAGAATAAAGCAATGATATCAAGTAATAACATCAAGTAATTATTTATTAAACCCGGGTTTGTTAAAACCAGTATGCAAATTAACCACACCATACATATTAGAATAGAAAGATAGACAGGAACGCATAAGAAAAGAGCACTCTTATTTTAATCATATCTTAATTGGTTTATATATAAAATTATTCATGGTATTGATGTTAATATGTTGTAAAATAAAGCAATGATAAGTAATGACATCAAATAATTATTTATTAAACCCGGGTTTGTTAAAACCAGTATGCAAATTAACCACACCATATATTATGTAAACCTTTATTTCATAGTGATATATAACGATATACTAACGATTTCTGACAACAAATTAAATACTCATTGAAAAACTTACCCAATTGCTTAGGGTATTGTGATGTAAGTAGTCACGTAGTTTCGGTTACATACAGATGTACACCGAATCTCCATTATATTAGGATAATCAATTTTTGATTCAACGTAATCGGTTTTATTGTATTATTCTGATCTAATATTTAAAAAAATGAAATGAAATGCAACCAGCCACGTCTAGGATTCGAACTCATATCACCGAGCCCATTTCCCTCGTTGATAACCATTGTACAACAAACTCCAGTAACTCATAATAATCTTTATTTTCACGACCGGTTACTAAGGTATATTTGTTTCAAATATGAATTAGATTTTTCGACAATTTCAAAAAATTCCGCACGTAATATCTTCTTAGAATATAAAAGATTAAAAGACCCCGAAAAACTGATATTACTTTACTCACATGTTTAAAAAGATTACTAGACGTGAGAATTAGCTAGAAATATCTCAAATATATATTTTTTTGTTTTGTCTAATTTTGATTTTTACAATTTTTTTCTTGAGGAAAATGAAAAATTCTCTTCATCCATAGACATGCGCAATGGCCGCCTACACAGAACAGTGATTAAATCAGTGGATACCAATACTGTCTGTGGAATTTAAAATAGTATAATTAAAATCCTGTCAATCATTCACACTGAGAATTGGACGCCAGTTTAGAATCGTGACATCGCGCGGATTGCAATGATTTCCATTGAGACTTAGATCACACTGACAGGTGCCCTTTAGCACATAATAAAACATTCAGAGACGACGTGTGACTTATACACAAGCAAACCATATTATATATACATATATATATGAACTCGTCGACCCGAGTTCAATTCCTGGACAAAGCTGTTTGCATTTCATATCGCGCTAATATCCTTGGGAAAGGTAAGAATCCAACATTTCCCCCATCTATGAGTAAATAGCAGGACATACTGGACTGTTTAACCTTAGCTAGGTAACCATTCTAGGAGAAGGAAAACCCTGAATTCAAACCTGTTAAACTCCACAAGATTCTAGGTTCGAGACCGGCCCTCGCCAACTCCGCTTATCAGTAGCACAGGGATCTGTGCATTAAAGTGAAAAGCTGATGGTGGGTGTGACACTTCACCTCAGACGCCTCAACAATCTCTATGGTCTAGAGCCAGTGAAAAGGGGAATCCTTCAGTCGCTGGCTGATACGGAGTTTATGCCATCCCGATGACTATATATATATATATATATATATATATATATATATATATATATATATAATAGAGAGAGAGGGGGGGGATAGATGGATGATATCAAGTGTTTCCTTGATAGGATCCAACCAAACGTACTTATGTAGATGTGCAAATATATTGTGAGGTCATCTAATTAGTTAAAATAAGATTGGGCAGCAAAAATTGCCGAAATTTTTACCTGTACCAGGGTTTCCATTTATTCATATATATATATAATATATATATATATATATATATATATATATGTGTGTGTGTGTGTGTGTGGTGTGTGTGTGTGTGTGTGTGTGTGTGTGTGTGTGTGTGTTATTTATGTATATAT
>CM042158.1:30809651-30827151 GCA_023376005.1 Doryteuthis pealeii | reverse complement strand
GATATCAGAGGAAGGATTGAAGCCATTCAGAACACTGCACTGCTGCAATCTGCCAGAATACTCAGAAGAGTCCTGGAGACCTGAGGAGACTTGCTGTCACTCAGACTCCAGTGAAAGACCATCACTTAACACTGATGTGAAAACTCAAAAGGAGTAAATATATAATAATATATAATAATAATAATAATAATAATAATAATTAATAATAACAATATTAATAGTAATAATAATAATAATAATAATATACATATATATGTATATATATATATATACATATATATGTATATATATACATACATATATATATATATACAACGTTGAGATAATTTTTTCTATGAACAAGTTTATGAAAAACATTTTGAAAAAATATATTCTGCTTTTTTCTTTCAAAATAATTATCTTATTCGTCAAATGAGCCTCGTAAATTGCTGGACGAATTAATTTATCCACTACGTCGGCATGTATGATTGAAACTTCACCTTCACAATTTCAATCCCTGTTCTTCTGTTATTCAACACTATAATAAAAGTTTTAAAATGTCTGTGAAAAAAAGAGATATCAATATATATAACGTGTAGTAATGAAATAATAATGAATGTGTCTGATATTTCTATACATCTCACCTCTTTGCCTTTGGGTGTCTCACATTTGGCCATGATTGGAGATAAAACAAAAAAATGATGGAACCGTAAACATCGATCAGTGCACAAATGGACGGTATAAATCAGGCAATGGTCGAACTATTAAGCAGAGCTGCGCCAACGAACAAATAAGAAGTAAAAGCAATGAGATCAAATGTAGCACCCCTCTTTGTGGTCGTGTCGTTTCTCGTTACAATCCGCGCTCCTTTGCATTCATTTAATTACCTATTTATACAAAATCTAATTATTTCACTTGATCGGATTGGTACAATGAGTTTTCCTCGCTTTGTGGCTCGATTGATAGCAATTTTTCCCGCTTTGAAAAGAGGACATTCGCCAAGACAAACGAAACGCTTTGTTCTCTTATTCTCTTCCATAGAAAAATTCTTCAAACAATCCCTGATCGTAATTTGATTTTCGACGAACTTTTGTAGAATCCCGACCGCCCGTTATGTATTTATTGTATTTTATCTAGTAATATATTTTTCTTTTACTCTTTGCTGATTCAGAATGATTTTTTTCTCCTATCCACCATTTCAAGCCTTTCTCTAATCTCGATATTCTGAAATGTTTTTGACGGATGGTTTGCTTATTTTACTTTTTTTTCTTTTTCTTTTTTTCTTCTTTGTTTTGTTTCAAAATCGCTTGTACAAATCAAATATCGAAAGGTGACGTTAAATGAGACCTAAAAGGCTTTATTTCTTTTTGGAATTAAAAAAATTGACAATTGTTAATTTCTCTCATTTATTTTTTTTTTTTTTAGGTAAGCCTTGATAATTTGGATTATTTGGATTACTCGGACTATTGTTCTTACCTTTAATGTTATATGCACAACGTTTCGGCCGATGTGCCTTCCGGCCTTCTTCAGGTATTTTGGACTCGGGAACAATCTTGAAATTGGGAACCTTCTCTCCAAAATCAGCAACCTTCATCTCGTACTCTGGAACCTCCATGCTGTAATCGGAAGTCTTCACGGAACATCGAACCTAACCCTTTATTTAATACAGGGGGTAGCCTGTACTCATTCCGCTAACTATGACTAGTAAAAGTGTTAAGCTGATTTAATTATTCTATGTTACCGTCACCCTTGACCAGGATTGGACCTGCAGTCTAGAGATAACTGTCACTTAAAACTGCTTTAAACCAACGCCTTTATCCACTACACCATGTATCCAATTGGATCCCGTTTACGACAAGAAGCTTCCGGAATTCGAAGAGAAGGTACCCGAGTTCGAAAAGGTTCCAGAGTCTGACAAGAAATACCTAAAGAAGGACGGAGGACACATCGGCCGAAACGTTGTGCAGATAATAATAAAGGGGATGACGATAATAATCGAATAATCGAAATAATACAAATAGTAAATTTATTTTCACTTATAATTTATTAAATTTTTCTCACATTAATCATTGTACTAGTTCACAAGGTTCCTAGTTCGATACCGGTCCTCGCCAACTCAGCGTATGAGTAGCACAGGGATCTGTGCGGTAAAGTAAGGAGCTGATGGTAGGTGTGGCGTTCTACCTCAGACGCCAAAAACAATCTCCTTCGTCTAGCGCTATTGAAAAGGGGATAGACTCCCTCGCTGATTGGCTGATACCGACTTTAGGCCGCCCCGACGACTTTACTTTTTACTTATTAGTTGGTTGGTTGGTTGGTTCATTGGTTGAATTTCATGAAAGGTAAAAAATTATTGGGTTATTTTATACCGGAGACATTTTTTATTCATTCTTGTTGTGGTTTCAGTTTTTTTTTTTCAAACTCAGTAATTTTTAAACACATTTTTAATACTCATTTTTTTTTTATCTAACTCATAGACTGGGACCCAAACAGTTACTACCATTCTGGGTCTGGGTACTCCTGGGAATAATGGAGATAAAGGAGTACTCCGCATTCCCAAACCTTCCAGAATTTAAAATTTATCACTAGATGCAATTTAACGTCATACCCTGGACACTAAGACCTTCAGCCTCAGCCTTCTAGCATATATATGATAAAAAGGGTTGGGCATTGCTATTAGGGTAATAGGGTGTTACGTAATCGCCGCCCAGCACCTATATTTGTGGCCTTGTGCCAGACTTAGAAAAATGTACTACTGATTATCTTATATTACTGGGTGGTCTTTGTGGAATCACCGAAAAAGTAGTTAGGAAAGATAACATCTGTTAACGAGAGAAAGGAGACGATAAGTCTACGATTAAGAAAAACCCAGTCTTTTGGGCTACAGAGAAATCTTTGATCTTAGGCTTCGTGAACTCTGGTTGACCAGTGAGAATAGAACGAATCGAATATTCGATTTATTCCATAAAGAGCTCGAAAGTTCTAGAGAAGGAAGCTTCTGGAAGATTATTTAGACACACTATATAAGAGGAGTTGGAGTCTGCGATCAGATGAGTTAGGGTCCGGGACCGGAGGCAGTTAGAGCCAGGAGGCCGTGCGTGGCAGTTGGCAGTTGATGAACTGATGTCGCTAAATACTAAACCTGAGATGTAATATTTTACACTGGACGAAGTTGAAAAACATATTTTAAGTGTGAAGCCTGATAATTGGAACGAAGTTAAGAGCATCACTAAAAACATATTTAAGGAAGCTGACCATCTCTCTCTCTCAATAACTTTCATTGAGAAAATAAATTTACGTAAAGCAAGAAATACTGTCCACAACTTTATTTACTACACGCCAAAGAAATCGTACTCATGAATGAAAGTCATTAAAGTGTAAACTTGTCAACACGTCAAATTGGCCGTAACGAGGAGCACGCGGCGTGCGTAAAGTGATATCTTCCCTTGACCAAAAGAAGTGGAGAAGGATTTTGGGGCTAAGAAGAGACTGACTGCTACAGCTAGATTCGTGTTTGTAAACAAACGACTGTACGTACGAAGATACGAATTGTAGTGCCGTGAAAGGAAAGGCACTACGTTAAATACTAACTGGTCCCACTACGTTAAATATTACGAATTGGACCCGCTACGCAACATATTCCTAATAGGAAGCCGCCACGTTACATAGGGTTATACAATTTATTTCCCTTGCATCTTTATATTAAAATCCTTTCAAATTCATTTTTATAGAAAAAAAAAATCATTTACAATGCATTTTTTCGAAAGCAATTATTTTCAATGCATTTTATTTCCAATGTACATTTATAGTAAAACTCATTTCCAATGCATTTTTTTGTAAAAATACTTTCTGATGCATTTCATAGTATTTTTAATAAAAAAAAAATGCAACGGAAACGATTTTTATTTTACATTTTATTATCTTATTAAAAATCATTTCAAAGGTATTTTATCACAAAAAGGATTTCCAATGCATTTTTTTAGAAAAATCATTCCCAATGCATTTTGATAATATAAAAATCATCCCAACGCATTTTTATAATAAAAAATCATTCCCAATATATTTTCTTATAAAGAATAATTTCCAATGCATTTTTACAATAAAAAATTTCCAATGCATTTTTACAATAAAAACTCATTTCCAATACATTTTTACAATAAAAACTCATTTCCAATGCATTTTTACAATAAAACTCATTTCCAATGCATTTTTACAATAAAAAACTCATTTCCAGTGCATTTTTATAAAAAAATCATTCCCAATATATTTTTACAATAAAATGTTATTTCCAATGCATTTTTAAAATAAAAAATAATATCCAATGCATTTTTATAGTAAACTAATTTCCAATGCATTAAAGTGATTTTAATGAAATTTCATGAGAAAAATCAATTCGAGGGCTTTTTTAAACAAAACATAATAGAGTAAATGTAAAAGAAAATTCTGTGCAAAAAAGAAAATACAGATAGATTGTTCAATATCTGTGATATATATATATATATATATATATATATATATATATATATATATATATATATATATATATAAGCTCTATCATAGATATTGCGCAGTCTTTACTTATGAATATCGCAAACTATATTATCAATATTAATATTATTGCATACATACATACATACATACATACATACACACACGTGCGTGTGTGTGTGCCTGTGTGCGCATAGAAAATCATTGTTATGGTAACGCAGGAAAGAAGGTCCTTTGAAGTTTATATATTTTTTCTCTGCATATATATATATATATATATATATATATATATATATATATATAATAAAGGAATTACTTACCGGTAAAAATTATTGGGTTAATCTCAATATTTGGTTGATACAAAGTTTAATCGGATTAGTCAGTGTTATAACAAATATAAAGTGCTCAATACGTTAGTAGATCGGATTTAGTATTACAGTGTGTACACGTTATTTCTCTACTGCAATACTATATATATATATATATATATATATATATATATATATATATATATATATATATATATATATATATACAAACACACACACATATATATACACACACACATATATACAAACACACAACACATATATACAAACACACAAACACATACAAACACACACACACATATATACAAACACATACACACACACACATATACAAACACATACACACACACACATACAAACACATACACACACACACAACACATACACACACACATATATATACAAATACATACACACACACATATTTACAAACATATATACACACACACATATGCAAACACATACACACACATATACAAACACATACACACACACACATATATATATACAAACACACACACACACACACATATATACAAACACATACACACACACACACAACACACATATATACAAACACATACACGCATATATATATATATATATATATATATATATATATATATACAAACACACACACATAGACACATATACAAACACAGACACACATGAACACATATACAAACACAGACACATATATACAAACACACAAACACATTCACAAACACACACATACCAACACACACACATACAAACACACACGCACATATATATATATACAAACACACACACACGCACACATATACAAACACACGCACACATATACAAACACACGCATAGACACATACACACACATTTACAAACAAACACACGCACACACACAAACATATATATATGTATATATATATATATATATATATATATATATATATATATATATATCCGTAATTGAGTGTATAGGCATTGCATCCCTTGTCACTTGAGCCTATTCGTCTATTTACCAATGTGCACACACGACAATCCACAAGACTCCTATAATAGCAAACATAATATACAATGGTGGACCTTTTCGCCCTAATATAACTGTGTGCGTTGGCTTACAATTGTTTCGTTTGTTCGTCGAGTTCTCTGTCTCCTAGCTGTCGTTGTCATTGCCCTGTTTAGTTGATTTGTATTCAAAAGCGCGCCTTTAGCAGCGAGGTTTATGCATCCGTCTCGCGAGTACAACAGGCGGCGCGCAGATTTGATCTATTCAACTGCGTGTACCGAATGCAATCGCGCGTTTTTGGCAGTCGGGAGAGGCCGAGGGGTTGCGCGCCTCCACCGATCGGCAGTTTTACGGCTTCGGCGAACGCCATAAACGCTGACTTCTTTATTATTGCATTTGCACGCAAGAAAAGCGGTAACATAAAAAATAAAAACAAGGATATTATATATATATATATATATATATATATATATATATATATATGGAAATGCAAAAAGGCAATTTCGTGAAACAAAAGGAGTAAACGGAAAATTTTAAAGTAAAAGAAAAAAAGCGGCAAATCATAAAATTTAAATTAGCCAGGGAATAATAATTTAAATCATGATGAGAATAAAAGACTGTTTTATTTTATTTCAGAACATATTTTGGAAATTATATCATACACGAATTTATATATATATATATATATATATATATATATATATATATATTTACAGCGTTCTATGGGTATATACATATATATATTCTATATACATATACATATTCTTATATGCATATATATATAATATTATATATATATATATATATATATATATATATAGTTTCTCTGAATGTTTGAGATGGGGCTTCAAGATTAGTATTATCTGTGTTATTCGGACTATTGTCCCCATCTTCATTGTTATTTGTACAACGTATCGGCCGATATACCCTAGAGTCCGAGAAGGTTCCGATAAGGTTCCAGAGTCCGACAAGAAATACCTGAAGAAGGCCGGAGGGTATATCGGCCGAAACGTTGTACAAATTACAATGAAGATGGGGACAATAGTCCGAATAACACAGATAATACTAATATATATAGTTGTAGAAAAGTTTTTTCTCTCTACCATGCTTTCGGTGTTCAACATACATCTTCCTCGGGAGAACTAAAGAAATTTATGTAACTAATATTATATATACTCTCCTGGTTTAAGATTATTTTTAGTCTATGTCTCCTAGAAATAAGCGTTTATCTCTAAAACTTTTCCTTTGCAATTAAGTATTCGTTTACCATATGTTGACCGGCAAAAGTAATTTATGATTCTATCTATCCGCCGTGCCAACCCCCATCCTTTTTTTTTTTATTATTCCTTTTATTTATATCTTACTTGTTTGTACTTCTGAAATTCAAGTCTTCTGATAAATTTATTAAGCTATTTTTTTTTAACAATTAGTGCATGTATTATATTATATCTATATTAATCTTAGTAATAAATTAATGCGTTACTAATCGCTGCCTGCATATCCCCAGCAATTCATCTTTTTATTCAATAATTCTTTCTTATTCCGGAATCTAATTATCTCTAACTTTTTTTTGTAAGCACAAGAAACATGGATCAGTTAAACTTCAGCAAATGTTTAATCTCTTTAGTATTTCCCATTTAATAATAGGTGTCATAGTTTGAAGATTGTTACATTTTTTTTAGTTTAATATTAGAAAAAGAGTGTTTATGGTTTGTAAATCTAGTTTTAAAATCTGATTTTGTACGACCCACATAAAATTTAGTAGTGTCCGGTTTGTGTGTAGATGTTACCGATACAAGGTAAATTACACCCTTGGTTAAACACTTTCCTTTTACTGGGCACATTTCTGGGTCTCGGCAATTGCAGTTTTTCTGTCTGTCTTTTTCCTTATTTCTATTATTTACATAGTTGTTAATTATTTTATTATGTTTTTTTATTATCCATTCTATATTGTTCATACAGGAGAATCTAATCTTTAAGTTGTTCCTATTAAAAAATCTTTCTCCTAATCTTTCCTTCTTTCTTTCTATCTATTTATTAAGTTTTTTGTGTGTAGCATGTCCTTTATCTTCCTTTTCTTTTTCTCTAATAAAAACGGAATGGTCCACTTTTTAGCTGACGTGACGCCACTGAAAAGTCATAAGAATCGGGTGTATATGCAAGATCAGGTAATCAAGATTGACATTTTTGCATTTCTCTGAGGATTATATATATAATACATAATAATAGCTGCATTTCACAACACCTAAAATTACATTCATGCCCCCACTCTAATTACCGAAAAATACTAACGGAATATACACACATTCTGCACAAAGAAAAACTGAAACAAAAACTCCAAATACTATAATCTTTATACATAAAAAAATACAAACAATCTTTAAACAAAATTAATTTTCAATGCAGTACACACATTTTTAAATGCCTATAACACCTTTCTCATCAATTCTTCTCCTTCCAGCCTCCACATTAATTAATTAATTAATTAATTAATCATATATATATATATATATATATATATATATATATATTATATATATATATAGAGAGAGAGAGAGAGAGAGAGAGAGAGAGAGAGAGAGGCGCGTGGGCTAGTGGTTAGAGATGTGGAAAATGGACTCGTCGATTCGAGTTCAATTCCGAGACGAAGCTGTTGGCATTTCACATAGCGCTAATACGCTTGGGAAAGGTATGAATCCATATATTCTCCCTCCAGCTATGGGTTAAATAGTAGGGCAGACTGGGCCCTTCAGCCTTCGGTAGGTAACCAGTCTAGGAGAGGGATAACTCTGAATTCAAAATTCCTTAGGTCGGTCGTTGATTGGGTTTGTGGCAACCGTTGATGCACCAATTCTTTCCTATCGACTGTGCTAAAAAGTGTGGATGGTCCAACACAAGCCTTCACCACTATAAAAAAAATCACTGTGTGGGTGTTCATTGTATGTGTGAACCCTCATGCGTCCAAAATCGACGAGAGAGTCCATAATATATATATATATATATATATATATATATATATATATATATATATATATATATTATAATCCTTACAGTATCTATATTAAACCCAACGACTATTTTGATTAATAAATTTAGTATCTACTTTCGTATTAGACTACTGACTCCAACGCAATCGGACGCCTATTGGAAATGTTAAGTGAAGTATTTTCTTGCAATGTTTAAAACCGTCTCAGAACGTCAAGCCCATCTGTCCTCATCGATTTCCTCGTCTTAGTCTTTGAATATTTTCAGCGCTTCGTCTTCTTCGTTTTTGTGACTTAATTCTCCTTGGGGCAAAATTAAATAGTAACAACTAAAACTTTCCAACTAAATCTCCTACATTATTTAACTCTTCTAGTGCACATGTCTTTTCACTCTTTTTCTCTCCCGAGAGAGAAAGATTATAATTAATTCTGTCATACGTCATTTTTCAACATACCTTTTTTTTGTTATTGTTCTTCTTTTTCTTCCCGCGCAAAAGCACCTATTTCGGAATACGGACTTTTATTAGCCACTTAACTACCACTTTCATTCATGATATGTCGGCAAATGGCATTTTTATTTACCGACAATTTTTTGAAGATCTGCTTCTGAATTGATTGTGTGTGACACATGATATTGGATGGCTGTTAAATAATATCCACATGGGAATCTTTTCAAATTACTCCATTCTTTTAATAACGAGCATCTTGACTTTGAGGAGTTCTACTTTTAAACGAATTGTGAAGTAAACTTAAAATCTCAATAATGTCCGCAAATAATAATAATAATAATAATAATAATAATAATAATAATAATAATAATACGGTCCAAAAATAATAATAATAATAATAATAATAATAATAATAAATAATAATAATAATAATAATAATAATAATAATAATAATAACGGTCCCAAAATAATAATATAATAATAATATAATAATAATAATAATAATAATAATAATAATAATAATAATAATAATAATAATAATAATAATAATAATAATAATAATAATAATAATAATAATAATAATAATAATATAATAATAAAATAATAATAATAATAATAATAATAATAATAATAATAATAACGGTCCCAAAATAATAATAATAATAATAATAATAATAATAATAATAATAATAATAATAATAATAATAATAATAATAATAAAATAATAATAATAATAATAATAAATAATAATAATAATAATAATAATAATAATAATAATAATAATAATAATAATAATAATAATAATAATATAATAAAATAATAATAATAATAATAATAATAATAATAATAATACGGTCCCAAAATAATAATAATAATAATAATAATAATAATAATATAATAATACGGTCCCAAAATAATAATAATATAATAATATAATAATAATAAATAATAAAATAATAATAATACGGTCCAAATAATAATAATAATAATAATAATAATAATAATATATACGGTCCCAAAATAATAATAATAATAATAATAATAATAATAATAATAATAAAAATAATAATAATAATAATAATAATAATAATAATATAATAATAATAATAATAATAATAATAATAATAATATAATAATAATAATAATACGGTCCCAAAATAATAATAATAATAATAATAATAATAATAATAATAATATAATAATAATAATAATAATAAAATAATAATAATAATAATAATAATAATAATAATAATAATAATAATAATAATAATAATAATAATAATAATAATAATAATAATAATAATATAATATAATATAATAATATAATAATAATAATAATAATAATAATAATAATAATAAAACGGTCCCAAAAAGCTTGGAAAAAAGATAGGAAAATCTGGAAATCAGAGGAAGAATTGAGAACATCCATACTACTGCATTGCTGTAATCTGTCAGAATACTCAGAAGAATCCAGGAGACCTGAGGAGACTTGTTTTCACTCAGAATTCAGGGAAATGCCACCAGCTAATGCTGGTGTGAAAAACTATGAACTATCATAATAATAATAAAGACTGGAGAATCTGGAAATCAGGGAGAATTGAGACCATCCAGAATACTGCATTGCTGCAATCTGATAGAATATTCAGAAGAGTTCTGGCCACCTGAAGAGACTTGTTGTCACTCAGACTTCAGTGAAATACCATCAACTAACGCTGGTATGAAAAACTCTATAATAATAATAATAATAATAATAATAATAATAATAATAAGAAGAAGAAGAAGAAGAAGAAGAAGAAGAAGAAGAAGAAGAAGAAGAAATAGACGTCGAGATAAAGCTTGATCACCCTATCCGAGCCAGGAGTCCATACCTAGTGTTGATTAACGAAAAAGAGAACGTCTTAACGGGGGGACCGTGCGGTTACAGCAGATTACAGGGTGAAGATGAAGGAAAACGAAAAGATGGACAAATACCTTGATAGAGAATTGAAAAAAAAAAAAACGTGGAATATGAGGGTGAAAGTGATACCAATTGTAGTTGGTGCACATGGAATGGTCATCAACATTTTAGAAAACAGACTTGATGAACTAGAAATCGGAGAAAGAATTGAAACTATCCAGACAACAGTATTGTTGTGATCAGCTAGAATACTCAGAAGAGTTCAGACGAGCTGAGAAGACTTGCTGTCACTCAGCCCCCCAGTGAACCACCGGGTGTGGAAAAATCGAATGGAGTGAGAAAAATGAACTAGTGACAATTCTTCTGATCAGTGATTATGCAGATATAAATGGGTCGAAGCTGAATTGATCAATTCACGTGTTATCGACTGAAAATCGAACAATGTATTCTTTTTTTTTCTTCTTCTTTTTGTTCTGGTACCACATTCAAACTTCTCTGTGCTAACATTTCTATCACGATGATGGGTGTGCTTTTCAATATACATCAACCGACATTTTCCACGCCATCTCCTGCCACAAACATCCCCCCCCCATTTTTGCTTTTGTTTTTCGAATGCAATTTCGTTAATGTGTTCCTCTTATGGGGGGAGGGGAGAATCAGTCGCGTCCTTACAAATCACAATAACATCGATCTTGGGTCGGGCCACATCTAGTCAATAACCAAAACATTCTCTCCAATTCAATATCAAAAGATCGAATCAACTCCGTCTTTCAAAACAGTCTCCGGCGTACCCAACACAAAAAGAAACGAGCACCAGACACCCACCCGAACCTCCCCACGCTAAATCAGAACCGGCAGAAAAACAAATTAGCGAACATCGAGGCGAAAAACACGGCCAGATATTAGATATTACTCTAAAAAGCCGACATTGCCATACACGTCAAATAGCTGCGTGTTTTTAACACAGAGACTGGGAAAGAAATTGCCCGACCTCTGCCCCGACCGCTTTGACATGTAATCAATGATTGACACGTATTATCTATTGATTGGTGGAGAAAGCGTCAACCTGGGCCACTCTCAGCCTTTGATTGGATGAAGGGTCATTTGCTATTGTCCATTATGACACAATGCATTAAATCAATTTATAACCCTCGATTTCCAAAGCCTCGACAAACATCGAAGTCGTTTAAGATAGGCATTCGGTCTGTTGTGCTTTTGTGCTGTCAGGACATTTGCGAATGCTTCCGTCAAGTAAAATCTGATCATAGATAATGTCTATTGCTGATACAAAGAGCAGATTATATATATATATATATATATATATATATATATATATATATATATATATATATATATAAGTGTATTTTGGCAGCATTTTTTCTTTTATACAAGTTTTGTTGAACTGTACAGACAATTCTTGTCGGACAAGTTTTTGGTTGATCCTTTCTAATTTTCGGGCCATCTTTTTGGTGTCAGGGTGTAACTGGTGTAACAGTCCACCAAAGGTTTCGAAACGAGCGCTTTCGGCAATACAGTTTGACATCATCAGGTAGGAAACGATGGTATGGTTTCGTGTCTCGTTTCTAACGAGAACGAGTAGTAGCAAGGAATTAGAAGTGGGAGGTAATAACCATTGGTAGTGGGAGGTTGTAGGAATGGTTGTGGTTCGAGCGAGCGATGCAGTAGTGATTTTTTGTGGGAGGTGGGCACAAGTTGTGAGAAGGGAGGGGTATAGTGGAAGGAGGATAGGTGGAAAATTATAAGCATTTGAGAACATGTTGACTTATTTCAAAGTTATTTTGTTTAAGGTAGTTTTTTTTTGGTTTGATATATAAAGCTTCGATTATTTGAAGTTTTTGTTTGTTTTTTTTCTTTATGTAGTTTGCGTGTATTTTCGGTTAGAATTTTGCGGTAGGTAGAGGGGGGGCATGAATGTGTTTATATATATATATATATATATATATATATATATATATATATATATGTAAGGTAATCGAAATGACTGGTTGTAAGGGATGATTCTTTTTGAGATCTTCAAAATCTCACTGTATAACCATACTGTAAGCTCTTGTAGGTATTTTTTTATAAAATCTGTCTGATGAGGCTAGGCTCTTAAGAATTAAAACATTTTTTTTTAGTTTCTGGTCGAAATAAATTATTACGGAATGACGATTTGTTAAGTTTTCCTTTCTTTAAAAGTTATATATATATATATATATATATATATATATATATATATATATATATATGTGTGTGTGTGTGTGTGTGTTGTGTGTTGTGTGTGTGTGTGTGGTTGGTGTGTGTGTACTTTCAAAAAAAAAAAAATTAAGTTAAAATTATATATATATATATATATATATATACTAGATAGAACGTGACCTGTTGGGTTACCCATTGAGCTCCCGGTAGGTAATTGGGATTAGAGAAAAATGAATTTGTAAAGCGAATTAAATTTTAAAAAAAACGACAGGAGAATTTTTAAAAAACACTAAAATGATTTTGTAAGTTTTTTAAGAAAGGGAACGCTTGACTTAATGTAAATTTAACAACGGCTGGCGTTTTATGAAACGTAACATACAAATACATAATTCTCCAGTCTCATTGAGAAACTTACATACATAACGAGGAAGCAATCAAGAACTAATTTGAATTTAAATGGACCTGATTCTAGGAATCATTTCTAGCTACGTGCATGTCTGGCTGCTGAAACTTAACATACAAATATGCTTTGAACTTCTCCAATCCTCTCTTTACGCTCACAGAGAAACTAACATATATAACGAGGAGTTATTCAAGACATATATATAGAGAGGGAAGTGACATGCAGATTGGGTGGTAAGAGACGGGTCAGTTTTTGACTTAATTGCAAATTACTACAAATTAGAACCAATTAAAATGTATTTCAAACACAACTCAATCCTAGAAATAAGGAATATTTTAGTATGAATCATAGCTTTCCTTGAATAGTCTACGATTAAGGACTTCAACAGTGGATTAATAAGCTGATTAATATTCGGACTGATCTTACTAGGATTGGTTATACCCCATTTGACCCTCCTCTATTTCTTGTAAATTGTCTTGTTAATTGTTTTTTAACTTATTGTTCTGTGTGTTTTTGTATGTATCCGTTATCACCGAATACTAGTGCTGAATAAAAATATTAAGAACTCAATTTATTCTGTGTATCATTTCAACTCGACGATACATCATATACAATATATAATTTCACTTTACGTATCTTATTATAATGGAGACTGTGCGTTTATCTGTCTGTAACCGAAACTATATCACTCCTCAAATCCCAATTCCCTTTGTTATTTACGTCATATTCTCCATGATTTTATTTTTATTTAAACCTCAATTATTAATAAAATTGTTTGCATTATTAATACTGTTGGCCTTATTTACATATTAATAACATGTAATTGTATTCATATATACAACAAAATAGTGGTTTACAGTTTGAATAGGAAGGCTACTTTGCATATTGATATAAAAAATTAATTTTAATAGATATGTGCTTGGTATTATTGATTTCTAATTGTTTGGTTTTATCTTAATGAATATGGGCAAACATCCCGGGGATAAATCTTAAGAGAAATCCATTAACAAGAATAAATAACTAATTTTATCATTCACTTCCTATTTTAAGTAAATAGTTAAATTATAAAAGTTTAGCAATAAAAGACGGGAATGATGGAAGAGTAACTTTCAAAGATATTCTATTTTCCGGTTATACCCCCCTCTGTTTCAAATATTTTATCTGCATAGTTTCATAAGCATTTCTAATTTAATATATTTTATTACATTAAAATTTAATATGATATTTTATTACATTAAAACTTAAATACTTGCAACCGGTGGGTGCATATAATTGTAGATTTTATAATGTTCTGAGCATCTATATTCAACTTTGCTCAGTCGTTAGAGTGTCCGGCTGGTAACCTCGGGGTTCCTGTTCGATCCCGGCCCTCGCCAACTCAGCGTATGAGTAGCACATGGATATGTGCGGTAAAGTGAGGAGCTGATGGTAGGAGTGGCGTTCAGCCTCAGACGCCCAAACAATCTCCTTGGTCTAGCGCTAGTCAAAAGAGGATAGGCTGTCTGGCTGATATCGACTTTAGGCCATTCTGACGACTTTACATTTATATTCAACTTATAAAAATAATTGTACTAAAAATGTACTATTTACTAAATAATTGTACTAAAAATTTACTACTTACTAAAAATGAACCGTATATTTTCTAGACGGGCGACCGGAGAGGCCCCTCCGATCAATCGGCTGGTCACGTCAAGCACTAGCACCTATATGATTGCCCCAACCCTATTGTCCTTATGGCAACCCCAGCCCTTTTTATCATATGGGTGATAGAAGGCGGTGGCTGAGGGTCTATATATCCTGGGAATGACGTTAAACTCTATCTGATGGTGAGGTTCCAGTTTTGGAGATTTGGGGAATGTGGAGCACCTCTTCATCACTCCCTGGTCACTCTGACCCGGAGTGGTAATCTATTAGGGTCCCATCTATGGGTTAAATAGAAAACATGAGTTCATAAACAAAATTGTATTATCCATTAAAAATGAAATTATTTCAAAACTTTGTTAGCATTAAACATTTTTCTTTACCAATAGAAGTGTTCGGCATAAAATATGCCAAGGGATTGACATGCCGTAAAACCCAACCAACCGTATATTTTCCAAGTGTGAAACGAATGGCTACTTCATATTAAAGTCAGATCAAATGACGATAGCGTACTGCACAATACAATGCTCTGATCGATTTTAACCCGTTCATTGACACGAGATAATTCTTTTTAGCAGAGTGTCAGTTTAGTGCTACGACCTGAATAACCGATTCCAAATAGTTTTACTCTCTCTTAGAATGTTGCATCTTTTACCATCAAAGAAAACATTCATAATCACTTTATTGATAAGACAACTAGAAAATGTTTTATTCATATATTTATCGAAACTAATAGATAAACAAGCTGTTAATACAATCAGGCATTAAAACAACAAACATGGAGGCACTGATATCGAAATGGTTGATTTGGTTAGGTTATATATAATATATATATATATATATATATATATATATATTATACCAACCCCTCGTACGAGCCGGATGTGACAGAAGGTCAATTTCTTAAGCGGAGTTCAAAGGTTTGAATTCAGAGTTTTACTTCTCCTAGACCGGTTGCCTAACTAAGGTTAAAGAGCCTAGTCTGTCCTACCATTTACCCATAGTTGGAGGGAGAGTAGGATTGATACCTTTCCCAGGGTATTTAGCTGGTGTAGTCTAGGAGAGCGTTATATGTACATATATACGAGGGGGGGTACAAAAAGTTCTAAAAGAAAGAAATGCAACATTTAGCACATTGGTCTATCATACGAATATCACCATATACCTCCGTTGCAAAAAGAACCCAAGGTGTCCACGGTGTTTCTAAATACATATCATATCATAAAGCTCATACAAATATGAAATAACCGGTGTTAAAAATACTTATCTGATCTAGGTAAATGTTGTTATTGCTTATTAATTATAACATAACAAAGAAAATATTTACTTTTAATGTTCAGTATAAACATTACCGATATATTCGCAGAGTTCCATTCCGGCCTCCTGCCTCAAAAACCGCTAGTCGGTGGCTGCTGACAAAAAAAACACCAGCTACGATTGAATTCCGTAGCCGAAGCGGTGTCATTTGAAGAAATAAAAAACTAGGGTTAAGGTTTAGGGTTAGAGTTTAGGTTAGGGTTGGGGTTAAGAGCTAGTTTAATGGGAGAATAAATAAATAATTTGGCCTCTGTTTTTTTTTTCTGAAAAAAAACAGAACTCACAAATTTTGTAATAAAACTTAATTTTAACTAAGGGGGTTTAGGGTTAGGGTTTAGGGTTAAGTTTTCGGGAAAAACGCCCTAAGTTGGTTGTTCTTTTTTTTTTTTTTCAAGTGACACCGCTTCGGCTACGGATTTCAATCTTTTTTAGCAGACATCGGCTAGCGGTTTTTGAGGCAGGAGGCATATTTACACTACTTTAATCCACTAATAAATTAATTTTAAAGCCAGGAATAAATTTGATACAACAGATGTACCTAGCATTCATTGTACATTTTGAAAGATCATAAACCATTTTATGCCTAGAGGTTAGGGAATCACGTTCATATTTACATTTTTGTAAGAGTTTTTGCTGATCGGGTGGTTATTTTCATTATCAATTACTATATTCTATTTATGGTAATTATGATCTTTTGTTTAGTAAATTAGGGTGTCCCAGAAAAAACAGAACCCACAAATGTTGTAATGAAACTTAATTTTAACTAGGGGCTTTTAGGGTTATGGTTTGGGTTCTGTTTTTTATTTCTGGGTCACCCTGTATAGGG
>CM042158.1:30799651-30807151 GCA_023376005.1 Doryteuthis pealeii | reverse complement strand
AAAGGTATGCATCCAACTACTCCCCCTCCAGCTATGGATAAATAGTAGATTTGAAGACTGGATCTTTTACCTTGGCTAGGTAACCAGTTTAGGAGAAGGAAAACTCTTAAATCAAACGTGTTAAATCATGCTTAAGAAATTGACCTTGTGTCACATCCCGCTCCTGCGTAGAGGTTGGTAAATATATATATAATGACTTACGAGTTTAATTCGTTCAGTCTCTTCGGATATCAAATAAAATTTTCCTAATTTAATTAAACTGAAATTCTACTAATCCGTTCTAGCCCCCCCCCAAAGAAGTGGCATATATATATATATATATATATATATATATAGTCATCGTAAGAATAAAACATATAAAATAGAATGTAATGAACAAGTATGAATTAAAAAAGAAGTGGTTGAAAATAGAGGAAAAGGTGTTTATAACAAACAACAACTAAATTCAATAATATTTCGCCTCAGTATTTTAGCGAAGCTTTGTCAAAATTTATTGTGAAGACCAAATGCTTTTTACAGTCTACTTACACACTGAAAAGATTTTTTGGGGGGTAGGAGATGAGGGGGGAGAATTGAGTGATCATCGTGCATTTGTGTATTACCTTTTCATCAACGCAGTTCTGTATGAAAGCACTCCTGTTCTCGTGGGATTGGGCTCCGACGAGGGTGGTTTTGTAGGTGAGCAGTGTCTTGTTGATTTTGTGTCTATCCGTTCCGACGTTATGAGAAGTGAAAGATTGAGTAAATCCGACAGAATGGGATTGAAAATAGAGGAGAAATATAAATAAAACAAGTATAGATAAAAAAAAATAAGTATAAATAAGAATAAGTATAAATAAAATATAAGTGAGAAGGTTAAATCGAACTTAACGGACCTATGTCACCTCACCGAAAGAAAAAAAAATCAGGGAATTAACCGAATTTAATGAAATTTTCAGTGTTGATATATTAATGAATAAAATATATAATGCACTAGTTATTTTATTTTAAAACTTTTACATTTTTTCAGGTCAGTCATGTTTGTACCACGTATCTTTGAAATCTATGTTACGCCTCAGAGTTCAAAGTTAACTGAACTGAAAAAATGTAAAAGTTTTTTTTAAATAAAGTAACTTGCGCTTTAATTATTTCATTCATTAAAATATCAACACTGAAAATTTCATTAAATTCTGTTAATGCACTGATTTTTTTGGTATTTTTTTCTTTCGGTGGGGTGACATACGATGGTGGAATTTAGATCCGTTAAGTTCGACTTAACCAGTAAAAAACATATTGAATAAAATATAATGAATTATATGCTGTCACCAAACTAAAATCAGCAGAAAGGCCAATAGTTTGTATCAGCCGGACAGCGAGGGAGTCTATACACTTTTCCCTGACGCTAGACCAGTGAGATTGTGCGTCTGAGATACAGCGCCAAATCTATTATCAGTTACCTATTTTACGCCACGCATCCAAGCCGTGTTACACAAGTGTTGACTGAACCCGGAACCTTGTGCTTCCGTGCGATCTCGAAATATATAAATTATTATTTTAGCGATGTGACTTCATTATTTTGATTGCTATTGTATTGACAATTACCTCTCACTGAAGCGTCCAATATACCTTATAAAAATCTTGAAGAATTTGAAAGACATATCGTAGCCCCTGTGTACTACTGATGGATATTTAAAGTAAGTCACACGAATTTTTAAATACAGATTTTCAAAGCTGGCACATCAGTCCCATTTAAAAAATTCCCACTTGTGTCGAGCAAAAAAAGTGTTATAAATGTGAAGTTTTGATATATTATCATAATCATCATGTTGCGCCAGCAGCAGGGATATCCATAACAATCTATCTCCAACCCTCTCTATCATTCATTGCCCCAGGAGATCCTCTGCGTGGCATCCAGTATCCGCGCAGAGCTGGTAAATGTATGTTTTGCTGGACAGCCTACACTGGCGTGCCCATGTGCTGGTTTCCATAGAAGAACGTCACTTATAAGTTCGTCCTTTCTTGTCCAGCAGTTTCCGGCGTGTGTTGTTCGCATGTGTGTGATATGGGGCAAGTGGCCATACAGCTGTTTTCTCGTGGGGTGTTGTTTCCAAGTCTTGTTTAAGGAAATAACAAGAATGCACTAATGTAGAATAGTACACAAGAGATAATATCATTAGATTGCGTATGAAAAGCATTACATTTCACGGAAATACCCGAAACTGTAAGAATGCAGAATAGCGCGCAAATGATGATACCATTAGATTTCCTATAAAAAGCATTACATTTTACGGAAATACCCGAAACCTTTGAGACACTACGGGTTAAGGACAGTGTTAGGGTTAGTGTTAAGTTTTGGGTAAGTGTTAGGGTTAGGGTTAGGATTAGTGTTAGGCTACTTCGGGTGTCTCCGTAATCTAATGTTATTTATACGCAAAATGCGATTCTAATGATATTAACTTGCGCGCTAGTCTGCATTTGTACCAAAAATTAAAGAAAACTTGAATCTGGGTTTTGATATAAGGGAACACATTGGGAAGTAAATGAAAGTTCCTAAGATGGTAAGAATTATTCCCAGAAAAAAGTAAAAAATACCCCCCCCCTCACAAAAAAGCAGAAAAAGGATGATCAATGTTAATCATAAACTGAGGATGAAAATGGAAAGTGCGATGTAAGGAGGAACATTTGGAAAGTGATGTCAGGTTTTGCGTGGGGAGATTATAGCAATGAGGTGGACGTGAAGAAAAAATGGAAGCACTTAGAACGTGTCCGTTTTACAAAACAGAATGAAGATATGATTCCCCGGAGTTGGGGGCTATAAATCTAAAAGTTCCATCCAAAGAGAAATTTGGATGTGATAAAAATATCTGGTTAAGAAAAAAATAAAATAATAATAATAATGATGATAATAATAATAGTTTATTGTAATAATAATGATGATAATAATAATAATAATAATAATACTAGTTTATTGTAGTAATAATAATAATATTAACTATAGTTTATTGTAGTAATAATAATAATAATAATAATAATAATAGTTTATTGTAGTAATAATAATAATAATAATAATAATAATAATAATAATAATAACAATAGTTTATTGTAGTAGTAATAATAATATTAACAATAGTTTATTGTAGTAATAATAATAATAATGATAATAATAGTTTATTGTAGTAATAATAATAATAATAATAATAGTTTATTGTAGTAATAATAATAATAATAATAATAATAAAATAATAATAATAATAGTTTATTGTGGTGATAATAATAATAATAATGATATTAATAATAATAGTTTATTGTAATAATGATAATATTAATAATAGTTTATTGTAACAACAACAATAATAATAATAATAATAGTTTATTGTAACAACAATAATAATAATAATAATAGTTTATTGTAACAACAATAATAATAATAATGGTTTATTGCAATAATGATAATAATAAGGGTTTATTGTAATAATAATAATAATAATAAGGGTTTATTGTAATAATAATAATAATAATAATAATAGTAATAATGATAACAGTTTATAATAATAATAATAATAATAACAGTTTATAATAATAATAATAATAATAATAATAATAATAACAGTTTATAATAATAATAATAATAATAATAATAATGATAACAGTTTATAATAATAATAATAATAATAATAATAATGATAACAGTTTATAATAATAATAATAATAATAATAATAATAGTTGGGTCATACTTGTTGGATTCTTGCTCCGAGCCTCGTTAGGGTCTTAATGTAGATCTTAGTTTTATGAAAAACGTCACATGAGATAATAAAAATGTCATTACTTTTTGACACGTCCTCGTAATAACAATAATAATACGAGCAACACACCAGAAAATACCAAACTGGAAAACACCGGGTCAAGATGGAATTGACGGATACTGGTCCAAAAATTCACATCCATCCACGAAAGATTGGCCAAACAGATGAATAAATGCATACAGGAAGGAAACGTACCCGAATGGATGACAAAAGAAAAAAACTACTCTGATCCAGAAAGACCCCCAAAATGGAACCATCCCTAACAACTATAGGCCAATAACATGTTTACCTATAATGTGAAAATACTGACTGTACAAATAAAAGAAGAGATCTACTACTTACTTGATTGCCGCGGACTGTTCCCGGAAGAACAAAAAGGATTCTCAAGGAAACAAGAGGAACAAAAGACCTAGTATACATAGATCAAAGCATCCTTAAAGAAGTAAAAACAAGGCCAAAAAAAATGCCATAGCATGGATTGACTACAAAAAGGCTTCCGACATGGTACCACAAACCTGGATCATGTATTAAAAATCAGACAAAATAATAAAATTCATCAACAAACCATGGAAAAAGTGAAAGGTAGAATTGACAGCGGGAGAAGGAACCTTAGCAGAGGTGAAAATACAAAGAGGCATCTTCCAGGGAGACTCCATATCACCACTATTAATTGTCATATCAATGATGCCACTCAACCAAATACTCATGAAATGCACTACAGGATACAAATTCACAGGAAAAAGTAAATCATCTAATGTACATGGACGACATCAAGGATTTTGCCAAGAATGAATAAGAATTAGAAATCAATATAAAATCTATAATAATATACAGCCAAGATATAGGGATAGAGTTCGGCATCGACAAATGCGCCATGTTAGTGATGAAGAAAGGAAAAACTGAAACGGCGAATGGAATAGAGCTACCGAATCGAGAAGAAATTAGGACACTTAGAGAAAAAGAGAACTATAGATATCTGGGGATATTAGAAGCGGATGCTATCAAACAAATAGAAATGAAAGAAAAAGTAAGAAAGGAATACTTCAGAAGAACAAGGAATCTCCTAGAAACCAAGCTATGTAGCAGAAACCTTATCAAGAGAATACACACCTGGGCTGTCCCTCTCGTAAGATACTCTGGACCATTCCTAAAATGGACAAGAGAGGAACTCCGTCAGAAGGACCAAAGGACAAAGAAACTCATGACCATGCACAAAGCATATATATATATATATATATATATATATATATAATATATATATTAATACATCATCTACAGACACGTGTTTCGGCATTTCACGCCTCTTCAGTGTGGCAAGACACAACTATCTTTGGCTAGAGTCGAACTCAGACTGACTGTATGGTAGCCCGATATCTTATCCCCTCGTCCTCTGACAGCTGTAGCAGGGACTGGTGTTTTTAAAGTATTAAGTACATAGGTTTGTTTATGTATTTTACGGTCACAGAGAGATCAAATTTCCGGGGAAACGATCATTGCTTATATGCTTAGTAGTGAGAGTTAATTTAAATTACCAATTAGAGAGCTCATACCAAATTTATGGGAGCATATATTAATAAGTCATCCACAGACACGTGTTTTGGCGTTTCACGCCTCTTCAGTGTGGCTAGACACAACTATCTTTGGCTAGGGTCGAACTCAGACTGACCGTATGGTAGCCCGGTATCTTATCCCCTCGTCCACTAACAGCTGAAGCGGGGACTGGTTAGAGAGAGAGAGAGAGAGAGAGAGAGAGAGAGAGAGAGAGAGAGAGAGAGAGAGAGAGAGAGAGAGAGAGATGATAGTCAAATATATAGAGACAGGTTAATTGACTGATAGATAGATTTATAGATGATAATCAGATACAAGTAGAGAAATTTATAATTTTTATGTTTATTTCTACATAAAAAATCTCTTCGGTACCATGAAAAAGGGTTTGAGAGGCAAACATTATTCCAGTGACGAGGAAGTGAAATCTGTAGTGAAGAAATAGTTCATAGTACAGTCAACAGAATTTTACGGGGCAGGGATACCTGCCTTGATTCGATGGGGAAACATTGCTATTGAGAGAAACGGTGACTATGTGGAGAAGTAGAAATGTGATCCACAGAGGAACAGCTTTATTTTGATGTATGATACATGTTCCTGTGTTGGTGATTAAACATATCCTAAACAAAATGGCATTACTTTTTGAATCACCCTTGTATATATAAGACCATTCCAAACGAATTTTACTAAGAGATTTTATTTTTTAATGAACAGCTTGACTTCTTTTAATACATTTCTCTGTCCGGATTATTCTGGTTTGTTAAACATTTAGATAACTTTTTTAAACTTCCTAAAAACAATTACTTTCAGGAGAAATATTCTCCTGGTGATGACCTAAGAGTCGAAACTAGTTGAGAACAATCAAGAAATAAAGGAATCATAGCTAGTTTCAAAGCTTTAGATACTTATCAGAATAAACACCTTGAAAATGTCATAAAAGTGAATATCTGTTACATATAGTTACTCGATTATTCGACCGCGTGTCACCCCTTGTGCGTGATGGGGTTAAAATGAATCTTGGATTCTTTTTTATATTGTTATATATAAATATAGTTCTTACCACTGTAATCGAGCTCCTAATCTATTTTTCCTTAAAAAATCCGTGTATATATATATATATATATATATATATATATATATTATATAGTATATGTATATATATGTGTGTGTGTGTGCATACGTATATATATTATATATATGTGTGTGTGTGTGTATACGTATATATATGTGTGTGTGTGTGTGTGTTTTGCGTGTGTGTGCATCCGTATAAATATAATATATATATATATATATATAGAGAGAGAGAGAGAGAGAGAGAGAAGTGGAGAGAGCGAGAAAGAGAGAGAGGGGAAGAGAGCGAGAGAGAGAGAGAAGGGAATAAAATGACAGAGAGACAGAGAGAGATAGGGGAAGTGGGCGAGAGAGAAAGAGGGGAAGAGTGAGAGAAAGAGAGAGGGGAAGAGAGCTAGGGGGAAGAGAGAGAGAGAGAGGGGGGAAGAGAGCGAGAGAGAGAAGGGGGAAGAGAGAGAGAGAGGGGGCTGGGAGAGTGAGAGAGAAAGAGACAGATAGATAGAGAGAGAGAGAGAAAGGGAATAAGTGTGATTGGTGAAGAGGAATGTGTGAATGTGTGTGTGCCTGTGTGTATGAGAGAGAGAGAGGGAGAGGGGGGGACAAGAGACAGAGACAGACAAACAGACATAGAGTGAACGAGTTCAGTTTTCCCTCCGAATTATCTACCCATGAATGAGTATAAAACCCCGACTGGTCACGTCATGGCCTAGCACCTATATGATTGTGCCAAACCTATTGCTTTTATGGCAACCTCCAAACTTTTTTTTATCAAATATGTGCTAGAAGGCGAGGGCTGAAGGTCTTATTCTCATGGATATGATCTTAAACTCTATCTGATGTTTAAGGTCTAGTTCTGTATTTCGAGTAATGTGACGTGCCCCTTCAGCACCATTACTCACAGGTCCACTCTGACCCGGAGTGGTAGTACCTGTTAGGGTCCCATCTATGGGTTAAATAGAACAAAGTCAGTTCTAAAAAAATGTTTTAAAAAATTGAGTTTAAAAGATTGTGTACCCATGAAGAAAATGAATAAATCAAAAGTCTAAGATATAAAAAACCCGAATAAGGGTTGACATGCCGTAAAAGCCAATTCAACCAACC
>CM042158.1:30785325-30799551 GCA_023376005.1 Doryteuthis pealeii | reverse complement strand
TTTGTGCGCACAGCCTAGTCAACCACTAGAACATGTTCTCCACGGCACAAAATCGTGCTGCCATGTACTAAAAAGTTTCCAGTTTGAATAATCGTCATATCACTCATAAAACCCAACGGATTATGAAAAATTCCCCAACGCTGAGATCATATTTAAATCTAACGGAATTTTTAGTTTAACAATTACTTCTCAACTTCAGGGTAGGCAATCTATAATTTATAATATGCTACACTCAAATCGCTCGTCATGTAATAATTATGTGCTTCAACTTACGTTTTACTCTCTGCGACCAGCAACCTCTCTCTCCTCTCTCTCCACTCTCCTACTATATACTTATCCTCACTACTTTATACTATTCATATATCTATAACTCATAACTATAGTTAAGTAATATATATTGGAAATCGCGATCATTCGGGTGCTTTAAAATCTGATGTATGAGTCATAACAATAAATTTTGATAAATTAACTTAGTTAATCCAGATGTAATGAACTTCCTCAGACGCTTAGACACTGGGCATTATATGTTCAAATTGAACGACCTACAACAAATCTGAGAATCGCAGAAAACTTGGTCAAACCACTGAATGTACTATTTCGAACCTATTAGGTTGCTCATTAACAGCATTAGCCCCGTTAATAGACCATGGGAGACGCTCCGTGTGTGACTCGAAACCTCGACTGTCAGGCTGACAGGGCGAAGTCTCTAACCGTTACACTAGATTGCCATTTCCACATTGTCTTCGTTTTGTTTAGAGATTTAATCTTATCATTCACTTTTTATTGACTTTCTACACATCCAAGCACACACGACCCCGACAGTTATGAGTAAGTGTTTAACGTAAACAAAACCAAATGTGTTATTTTTATCATGGGACTTCAAGCCGACAATTTTGAAGACGCATATGTGCCTTATTTCAATCAACTCTGTAATGCTGCAGCTCTTCTAGAAATATATTATTTCAGACAACCTGTAAAGTCTTTCATCACCAAACAACTCCTTATATCTGGTTGAATTTTAAATTACAGCATACTCAACACACCTCTCTCCTTGGGATAATTTAATGCACACATAAAGGCTCATTTTGTTTAACACAACACTATTACTTCGAATGACCACCAAAGCGGTATTAATTTTAAACAAACTCATCTTACTTCCCACCTCCCTCATATAACAGCCAATAAGATGGGTTATGCCCGTCTTTACAAGTTACTTTCCTCTCCGGGCCAGGGTCTCTACGACTGGAACATGGGAATAAAAAAAAATTGCTAATGACGGGCCGGTACTCCAACACTCGCGCAGAGCTCCAAAATTGGAAATCACCATCAGATAGAGTGTAACATCAGTCACAAGGACGTTAAGACCCTCTGCTACTGCCTTCTAACACATAATAAAAAAGGGTTGAGACTTGTCATAATTGTTCAATAGGGTCGCGACAAATAAAATCTCCGACTGACAGTCTAACCCAAATAAAGGCTAAAATGTAGTTGCATATCATGGACTCAGCCAACGGGATTCCGTCCTTAAGCACCACGTGTCGCCACCCACGGCAAAGAGGTGGCGCCATTGAAGGGGTTTTACAGTTCTACAGAGGTGAAGTCGGCGTATTCTAGAGCCCCAGCAGACAGTGTGGAACTCCATTATTGAGACGTGTGTCAAACGAAGTTCAGATAAGAAATAAGCATGGGCTCATTAGTGACGTTCTCCTAAGGACACCAACACATGGACTCACCGGTGTTGAGTAAGTATTAAACTCTTAGATATATCTTCTCTGTTCGGACACTGGATGCCCCTCTGAGGAGGAAGTTGACATAAACGATGACCGATAGGGACCGGGGACAAAAGAGAGCCAAACAAAGGGGAATTCCAACATTACATGCTTGTATGAGTGTATGTAAAATGTATAATGGACTCGAGGTCAAATGGACTCGAGGTCAAATCCTGGACAAGGCTGTTTGCATTTCACATAGCGAAAATACCCTTGGGAAAGGAATGCATCCAACTATTCTCACTCCTGCTATGGGTAAATAATATAATCATGCCTTGTGCCACAACAAAGCAAGGGTTTAAATCCCCTGATCATATCTACAGCTGAGGGTTAAGACAACCTCCCCCCACACACAAAGTAGTGTAACCCTTTCATTGTCATTACGCTTAGGTCTAAATAAATCCATTATAAATCGAGTATCAGTTTATAACTGATTGACCTTTTTAAAACTCACGTGAAACCATTTCTCTCAAATTCTGCCATATATATATATATATATATATATATATATATATATATATTATATAATATATATGAAGATAGGATGGATGTGTTTAGAATCCGACAATATGAGGTAGATAAAAGGATAAGTGAGCAAGAAATGATAACTCAAAACAAATCAAGGGTTGAAATGATTTCGTCCGTGTTACCCGGACATCGTCAGTCGGAGAATCTATGTCCGGGTAACACGGACGAAATCATTTCAACCCTTGATTTGTTTTGAGTTATTCATTTCTTGCTCACTTATACTTTTATCTACTCATATATATATATATATATATATATATATATAATATTATATTATCGTTTTGTTCTAAAGATTTTTTGTGCTTTTCTACTTAAATATCTACTTTTTGGGTGTGCGTATGTGTGTTTATGTATATATATATATACATAAACACACATACGCACACCCAAAAAGTAGATATTTTGGTAGAAGAGCACAAAAATCTTTAGAACAAAAAACAAATTACAAACACACACACCTGACATAATAAATGAACATCTGAGGAACTATATAAGAGCAACCCTTATAAAAGAGTCATAAAAACTAAATTTATAAGTTTATTACCCAGCCACTCAAAAAAACAAAGACACCTTTTTAAAACATAAATGTTAAAAATGAAATTCCTTTATACTCCACTCATACCAAACAGGAAGAGAGAAGTTAAATACTCATGTATATATATACACGCATGTAAGAATTCGTTTTCAAATTATTGATCAAAGCCTGAAGAAGATACCAGAAGATCTGAAACACGTGTCACATATTTAAGATAAAAAGAATAATTTTTTTTTCTAAAAACATAATCCATTTTGCGGACCTTCTTTTTTACAATATATATATATATATATTTATATATATAATATATATATATTATAATATATATAATATGTTATTTATTTATTTATTTACAAAGTTTTCACAGATCAATGTTCATTATAAACAGCGACACAGGTTTCATGCCAAGGGGCAAGCATCAGTCCGTTGAGCAAGATCCCATGGTGTTTGTTGAAGATCCTTACTCAATGTCACATTTTGGACACCTATATATATATATATATATATATATATATATATATATTATTTATAGTCACCAATACAATTAAAAGTTCGTCTTACCAATGGTTTCGGATCATCATTTTAGGTTATTATCCGCCATCAGAAACGTTGACTTTTGAAAAAATTGGACAGTGTTTTTTAACTCGTGCCTCGTGTGTACATGATCCGTTATTCGTTCTAGCTTTTGCTTTCTTCATTCACCGGCGTTCCTATTTGTCTCTTACAGAATACAGCTCTTACAGAAATAATTGAGCACTTTATAATCCTTTCTCCAATGATAATAATACAAAAATTTACTATATATATATATATATATATATATATATATATATATATATATATATATATATATATTTGACCCGCTCTCTAAACATCATCAAATTCTCTTCAAAGTCAACTGACTGAACCCATAAAAATAAAAATACCATTTCACACATATTAGGCCCTCTAGACAACACACCAATAACCCCACCCCTTTTTCTCTCCCTCCCCTCACCCATTTACTTTTTCACTATAAAAGCAGAATGTACAAACACTTAAGTCAATAAATTTTGAGAAATCTTCAACCAATAATGAAACGAAATATCAACTGAATTTAGTTTGTTTGAGTTTTTATATCCACATTTACCTCTACTCTCAACCACATTTTGTCGGATTTATTCAATCCTTCACTCCTCTCTCTCTCTCTCTCTCTCTCACACACACACACTCACACACACTCACACACATACACACACACATACACACCACATACACACACACACACACACATATATATATATATATATATATATATATATATATATATATATATATATATATATTGTCTGGTCTTTTATTTTCGGTCACCAGTTTCAAAGCCATATTTTAGGTAGGTTTGATTTGATGTTAAAGCTATTTGGAGTAGGCGTTCCTTCGTGGTATAATTGTTAGCAAGCTAGTCTCGCAGGTCCGTTATTACTTAATAATGAGTTCGATCCTTGCCATGTCTCATCCTACCCGTGGCGAACGGTTTGGGTAAATATTTAGGGCGTCCCATTGTGGCGTAATCGTAAGCGATCTTGTCTCGTTACTTGTTACTGAAAAATGAGTGAGATCCTTGCTGGAAGCGCCATTCTTGAGACTTTGTGTCAATTCCTACGGTAATTAATTGGGTAATTAGTTTTCTTACTGTCATTTGAGGTCAATTCTGAGACATCTTAACCTTTTATCACTGTGGGTTTATGTTATTATTTATGTTATTATCGTGATATTGTCCAGTACGCTTTTATTTCAATATATACTATAATGGTGAGGCGAGTGGTCAAATAGTTAGAGTCGTCGACTTGAGTTCCAATCCCGGACGAGGCTGTTTGTATTTTACATAGCGCTAATACCCTTCGGAATGGCATGCATTCAACTAATCTCCATACAGCAATGGGAAAATAGTAGGTCAGAATGGAACCTTTAACTTTGGCTAGGTAACCAGTCTAGGAGAAGAATAACTCTGAAGTTAAACTCCGTTTAAAAAGTGATATGTGTAACATCCTGCTTTTGTGGAGGGTTTGGTAAATATATATATATATAATTAGAAGCGTCTACCCTGCATCACCTTGGTAGTGGTGGGATGAACATGTTAGTTTGCAGCTCTATTATTACTTATCGCGGGTTTGGTTCACATTGGACTCCTAAATAAAAATGGTCTGGTGAGACTTCAGGAGTTTTGTCACCTGCTACAGGGAATGATATCACATATCAAAAATATAGTTAGAAATTTTAATGCAATAATTTACATTAGAAAAAAAAGATTTAATAATTTAAAATGAGCGTGATTAATTCAATCAATCAAATTATATTTCAAAGCCAAAAAAACAAAAACAAAAAAAACCAAAAAAAAACAAAAAATAAAAAACTGATAATTATTTTCCCTTCTGTTACTATACTAATTTAAATTTTTTAATTTTGAAATCTCTTCCCAAAAATATGGGACCATATGACCTTTAGGCACCCCTTTTTGATCTCGATTAAGAAAGGTCATGTTTTTCATTTACACCGTCAATATCCGGTTGTTTTAACAGACGATTTTTAGATTTTTTTAAAATTATAAAACTAACCCCTAATCCTAACCCCTAAACCAAACCCCTAACAAACAACCGGATATTGACGGTGTAAATGAAAAAAATGTCCTTTCTTAATCGAGATCAAAAAGGGGTGGCTAAAGTAATATGGTCCAAAATATGAATAAAATGTTCATTATTGTTGCACAAAAAACAAGCTCTGGTGATAGTGAATGTGTATATATATTTACTTTGTCGCTAATTATTGTATTTTTGTAATTTCCTCTGGACATACATACATGCACATAACTACCCTTTATATATGTATAGATGGTGAATGTTGCATTTCTGTTAATGACATCGTCTTTTGACACGAATGTAAATTATAATTCATACATTTTATTACGTGTCTGTACTTGTTTAATCTAAAATAAAAATGACCATTGTGACTTGGCAATAGATTGTTTTAGGCAATATAATGTACAATCTTGTGAATAAATGACATTTTTACTTCTTCAAAAAAAAAAAAAGAGAAAAAAGAGACTGGCTTTGGCCAATAAATAAATAAATAAATGTTGACATGCAATAAAAATCATCACCAAACCACAACACACACACACACACACCACATATATATATATATATATATATATATATATATATATATATATATATATATATATATTCTAGCATACTTCTCATAATAAGGGATTTTTTCGAGAAAAACAACTTGCATAATCTTTGTTTCTATAACACTACAATATCTCATTAATTAGTGACACCAGTGTGTGTGTGTCTGTGTGTGTCTGTGTGTGTGTGTCTGTGTGTGTGTGTGTGTGTGTCAAAAAAGTATCGAGATTTTTTGTACTCTTTGACACACCTTGTATTCTGAAAAAATGTTCCGTTCATTATTTTTTCAGAATACAATGTGTTGCCAAAAAGTACCAATATTATAGCCATATGTACCAAGATATTAATAAAGAAGGAATGGAACGTTATTTATTTCAGAATATAAGGTGTGTCAAAAGTACAAAAAATCTCGATACTTTTTTGACACACCTTATATATATATTCAGCAGAGTGAACATTCAAGAAAGGTTGCGTGATGTTTCAAATTGTTAAATACACATTTGCATAAAAGGGCCGATATATCTGTTCAGTTCAAACTGCATGCCTGAAAACACAATTTGTTTTGTTGTTTGTTTTTCGTGCTGTTATCGTTGTTGTTGTCTTTTTTGTGTCAGTACTCGTGATAGATTGGAAAAAAATCTGGCGCCTAAATCCTAAAAAAGTAAGGGACAATTCAACAATGGTTGACATTGTAATCTATCTATACATATATAAAGGGAAGTGGTGGGTATGTATATCCGGGGGAAACTATAAAATTACAACAAATAACGTAAAGAAATATGTTTTGGATAAAATTCCTGATGTCCCACCGGGTCATTTGTTATGTGGGTATTTTTAAGGGGTGTCCAGGGTTGATCCAAATCGAAATTACTAATAATGCATCTGCGAGATTACCTTTTTATCCTGAGATATCCCGAAAGTGGAATTCCGACATATCCAAGCTATTGTTGACCCCGCTTTCAACCACGCTTTTGTACGCTTAAGAACGGAATTCTAGTGGCTGGCCAGTCTATGACATACACCATTCAACTTTAGCCCTTAAGTAGGTTATAGATGGTCGGCCGCTGAGACCCCTTCCGATCAATTGGCTGATCTCGTCAAGCCCTAGAACCTATATGATTGTCCCGACCATATTGCCCTTATGGCAAACGCCCAACCCTTTTTATCATATATATGCTAGAAGACAGGGGTTGAGCATCTTAGTGTCCTGGATATGACGTTAAACTGCATCTATTGGTGAAGTTCTACTTCTGGAGCTCTGACTAATGTGAATTACCCCATTAACGCTATTACTCCCAGGTCCACCCTGTCCTGAATTAGTAGTATCTGTTAGGGTCCCATCTATGGATTTACTCGTTTGAAAAATGAGTTTAAAATGTGTTTAAATATGTGTTTAATATATTTGAATAATTAACTACAATGAATAAAATGTCATAGGCATAAAATAACCCAAAGCTGGTCATGCCGTTAAAATCCAACCAATCAACCAATCAACCAACCAACCAACTAAGCAGGCTGAATTACGTTCAACTCAAACCGAAAACACCAGTCCCTGGCAGATCAGTTAAGTTAAGCCCCAATGAGCATGTTAAAAACTGAATGGTGTGACCAATTAGTAACAGCAGGTATGTAAACAAACACCAAGTTATATAAATTAGAGCGTAATGGCCAAGACGGACATTTTTGCATATCTTCCAAGTTTGTTCGCCTAGAGTAATCTCCCTTTGTTTTTGTTTACTCTCTATCTGGAGATAATTTTTCTCCACTAAAACCACTTGTTTGTTTCACAGCCAGCCAACCTTCAATTTATTATAACTTTATACTCATTATATTCTTGCACTTGGACAGTTTATTCTGTGTGTCGTATCGATTACCATTGTCTTTGCTGGCCGTCTCGAATTCTCCACTTTGTGTTATTTATTTTTCTTTTTTTTCTTTCTTCTTCTTTTTGGCCGACACCTGCAAACATGGCCATTATCTTAACAAGAACCGTCATTCAAATTGTGAATTTTTATTCATGCATATTAAATAATCGCTGAATTTGTCGTTGATACTTTTCAACACGTTTCAGTTGATTCTTAAGATGATTCAGAGAATGATTTAAAAAGTAACAGAAAATTCGTTTTTCACACTCATTTGTTTAACAAAGTTATATATAATATATATATATATATATATATATATATATATATATATAAATGGATAGAGGTAACCTACTTGAGTTTCATCGATTGATTCTTCAGGGTTACATCCATTGAATCAATCGAGTTTTCGATTAATCTCAGTTGGTACAATACATGCCTGTTGTAATGGGACTTATCTTTTATAGATGAAACTCGAGTAGGTTACCTCTATCCATTATATAAATAAATTTTTGCTCTACATTGTATTGAGCACTTTGTATTTGTTTTTTCTCAGTCTTATCCCCTGGATACTGTGCGCTTCCAACGATCGTACTCGTACCCACCGGTAAGCTACTACTCATACATTAACATATATACATTAACATATATATATATATATACATATATATATAAATTTATATATATATATGTGTGTGTGTGTGTGTGTGTGTGTGTGTGTGCATTTGGGCAGCATTTTTTCATTTATGCATGTTGAATTAAACTACTAATTAAAATACTAGAAGCTTTATGCATAAAACAATACAAACCATCCTTAAACAAAATAAATTTCCAATGCAGTACACACATTTTAAAATGCCTATAGCACCTTTCCCATTAATTCTCCTCTCTCCAGCATCCACATCCATTAACATAATTTGAAAAACTGGAACATATCACCCCTGATGATGGCACTTCGAAGTGCTGAAAGTACCCGGGACATACACTTTGGTAGACTAATCCACGAATTCCACCCAAATATTAAAAAGTTGGTCAGAAAACTTGAAAAAAATCACAAATAAAATTGTTAAACAGGAGATGTGTCTTTTGATTAATTCAACATGCATATCTTTTTTATCCTTTCATTTTTTCATATTTTATATTTCATTTTTTATTGTATATATATATATATATATATATATATATATATATATATATATATGCAGTAATACTATTTTGGTCCGGTTTAGCTCACTTAATACAGCATCCACCTCCGAACCTCGGGGTTCCGAATTCGATATCGTCCCTCGCCAACTCAGCACATTAGTAGCATGAATTAGATCTGTGCGGTAAAGGTGGGAGCTGATGGTAGTTGTGGCACTGCACTTCAGATGCAAAAACAATTCCCCGGTCTTGCGCTATTGAAAAGAGCATATACTCCCTCGCTGTCCGGCTGATACCGACAGTAGACCACTCCACCTACTTCACTTACAATATATATATATACAATTTACACCCTGCCTTACAATTCACCTTAGCAAAGAAAAGAATCTGATGTTACCTTTTCTAGATGTATTAGTTTGCAGGGTGCCATTGGGTTTTCTCACCACGGTGTATCGAAAACCTACATTCACAGGTCTCTACACCCGTTGGGATTCATTTTGTCCCACTAAAAGAAAGATTAATTTAATTAAGACCCTTACTCATAGAGCTTTGATGATTTGCTCGGATTCCAAATTGGATGAAGAGATAAAATCTATTCCAGCAATTCTTTGTAATAATGGATTTCCATTGGATATTGTAAAATCCGTTATACAACGTAAAATAACTGACTTTAAAAAAATTAAGCCGGCTACGGTAGAAAAATGTCCAGTGTATCTACGCCTACCATCGTCAGTGCGAGAGGTTTTCAAGGCAAATTTCCTGGTGTGTACAATATTGTTACCCTTCTTCTAATCTGCGTGTTGTTTTAAAACAAAACCTATGTTCGTACCCAATGGAAAGGATTTTCTCCCCCTTCACCATAATAATTCTATAATTTATGCATATAAATGTATTTGCAGTTTGCAATATATAGGAAGAACAAACCAGCGATCGGATGCTCGAATTAAACATGTCCCTACTAAGATTAGAAATGCAACCGTCGGTCCTAACGATATCTGAGGAATACTTCTCTATAGGCGAACATCTTATAAATAACCGTAATTGCGCCAACTCATTTAGTGTTGACTGGTTCTCTGTTGAGAGCAAGTCGCACTCTTTTTACCATCTGAAGATTTTAGAAACATTGTATATTCTGACCAATAAGCCTGCTCTTTGTAAACCGAAGAGAGGGCTTACTTGGTTTGAATATTATCAATCTATAAAGTCTCCTTTCCCTCCCCCTTTTAGGAGAAAATAAAATAAATTATTTTTATTTTCCTACTCGTCGCATTTACCTGTTTTAATCGATCATCCTCGATATTTAACTTTGTTGAACGAAGATCGAAACTAGTTAGCTAGCAACTAGTTTTTTTTTCCTTTTGCACCCCCGCTTCTATTGTAAAATATATACAGTTTTTAATACAATGAATCTTTTAGTGGGTCTTTTCAAAGCACTAATAAAATTCTGTACACCCAAAATATTTACACACACACACACACACACACACACACACACACACACACATATATATATATATATATATATATATATATATATATATAAATATATTTCAAATTAAGTGTATGTTGGCAACATTTTTCTTTTAAACATTCGTTAAGCTGTACTGACGATTCTTGTCGGACGAGTTTTTCTTCGATCCTTTCTAAGGCGGGATATTACAGGCATTTGAGAACATGTTGACTTGTTTCGAAGTTTATTTTATTTAAGGTGGGTTTTTTTTGTTTGATATATAGAGCTTCGATTATTTGAAGTTTTTGTTTGTTTTTTTCTTTGTGTAGTGCCAGTGTATTTTCTGTTAAAATTCTACGGTAGGTAGAGGGGTCATGAATGTGTTTGAAGGTGTTGATTAATAGAGCTCATATCAGATAGATGTAGCGTTAATCTGCGTGATAATGTGGTCGTCGTGTGGCCAATATACGTGTTATTAACTTTGGAGAGGCAGTCACCTACTGAACATTAAAATTCGTATATTTCAAATTGTAAAGGATTCGCGTATGTCAAGATTGTAAAAATAAATGTACTGTATTTTTTGAAGCATGAGAATGTGGTGAAATTAATAATTCGAAAGGGTTAATTGTAAAGAAATACAGTCGACAAAACTGATTTTGTTCAGACCTATTGTGTATTTAAGATTTATACATAGCAAATAAGCCAGTGATTGGCTTCCGGTTCAGTACAGATGGGAGCTATGATTGAAAAAAATGAAGTTAATAGATTCTGATTAGAATTCAATTTTGAAATCTAAACCAATGTATACTCTTATGATTTAACTAAAGTACCGTATTTGACGGCATATAGGACGCACTATTTTCCAAAGTTTTGGCTCAGCAAATTGCCCTGCGTCTTATACATCGTAGGTGAAGTTTGAGACCTCCTTAAAATAATTTTATTATCATTATTTACTCCTTTTGAGTTTTCACATCAGCATTAGCTGATGGTCTTTCACTGGAGTCTGGGTGACAGCAAGTCTCCTCAGGTCTCCAGGACTCCTCTGAGTATTCTGGCAGATTGCAGCAGTGCAGTGTTCTGAATGGTTTCAATCCTTCCTCTGATTTCCAAACTTTCCAAACCCTTTTCTAATCCTTTTGGTACCGTTCCAAGTGCACCAACTACAATTGGTATCACTTTCACTTTCATGTTCCATAACTTTTTCAGTTCTCTGGCAAGATCCAGATATTTGTCCATTTTTTCATTTTCCTTTAGCTTCACCCTGTGATCTGTTCCTGCTATTGAGATGTCTTCTGTATGCTTATTGCTTGCCTGTACTGCCAAATTGCTTTTATACAGCTTTGCTTCTGCTTGTGTAATGCACAGCTAGACTGTTTTCAACAATATATGCTTAAATACACTAAACACTTTTTTCTTGAATCTGGCCTGCTGAAATGGGGGTGCGTCGTATATGCCCGTGCGTCTCATATGCCCTCAAATACGGTAATAAGTGGTCTAATCATTGAACTCCATAAAGTTTAATGGTATCTAAAGAAATTCTTAAAACTGTCGTTAAAAAGTCGTTGGCAATTGAATTTATATATTTTTGTATGTTGAGTGATGGAGGTGTATATATTGGTTTTTTATTACTTCTAGACTTTCTGATATTTTGTGAGGTTGGTGTCTGGGGGGATAGGGTGATTCGGGAGTATCTAATCTTCAACTGAGTGGCTCTTGGACATTTTAAACAAATAGAGATTCAGTGTGGCTGCCTTCTCGTTAGTGTCCGCCTCGTAGTTTAAAACTTGGAGAAAGGATAAGGTGTGCGCAGATTTTAATGTGGGATAGATAATAATTGTTTTTCTACAGAATTCAGGGACCATATTACCTTAAGGCACCCCTTTTCGATTTCGTTTCATTGGGTCATTTTTTTCATTTACACCGTCAATATCCGGTTGTTTGTTAGGGGTTAATGTCAGGGGTTAGGGCTAGGGGTTAGGTTTAGGGGTTAGTTTTAAAATTTTAAAAAATCTAAAAACGTCTGTTAAAACAAACGGATATTGAGGGTGTAAATGAAAAACATGTCCTTTCTTAATCGAGATCAAAAAGGGGTGCCTTCAGGTCATAGGGTCCGAATTCAGTACCAATTAAGTGTTAGGCAGCAGTTTCTCTACACACTTACACTAAGTCTGGTGGTATATTTAATACTGCTGAGGCACTTTGGTCATGGTCCTAAGGCGCTGAAACCACGTTCGACCCCAAGTTTACCACCTCAGATGCAAAAACAATCTCCCTGTTCTAGCGCTAATGAAAAGTCTGGTGGTATATTTAATACTGCTGGGGCACTTTAGTCATGGTCCTAAGGCGCTGAAACCACATTCGACCCCAAGTTTACCACCTCAGATGCAAAAACAATCTCCCTGTTCTAGCGTTAATGAAAAGGGGATAAGCTCCCTCGCTGCCCGGCTGATATCTACAATAAGCCACTTCGCCGACATTATTTTTTATAACAATTCTTGGTGAGAGATATTTTCTACTGATTAGTTTTATTATGTATTGTAGAATCTGCCCAAAAGTGGAACCTGGTGGCCATCAGGGTTGGAGGATCTGAATTTCACACAAATCCACTGATCTAATCCTATGTGTCAAAAGTCCGATCTCACTGACAAGTTAAAGCAACAGTTGTTCCAAGCCGTAGTTGTATCAGTGCTACTGTACGGCTGCACCACCTGGACACTAACGAAGCGTCTGAAGAATAAACTAGACGATAGATACAACGGAATGCTGCGAGCAATCTTAAACAAGACCTGGAAACAACACCCCACGAGAAAACTGATGTAAAGCCACCTGACCCATATCACACAAACCATCCGTGTAAGGCAAACAAGACACGCCGGACACTGCTGGAGAAGCAAGGACGAATTCCTAAGTGACGTTCTTCTGTGGAAGCGTGGGCCGTTCAGCTAATACATATATTGACCAGCTCTGCGCGGATACTGGATTCCGCGCAAAGGATCTCCCGAGAGCAGTGGATGATAGAGGGTGTTGGCGAGAGATTGTCATGGATATCCGTGCTGCCCGTGCGACATGATGATGATGAGGAGGATGAATCCTATGTGTACGTTGGCACCACTTTCAGTAGATGAGATATTGCTAAGACATAATAAACAACTATTGCTTCAAGTAACTATTCTTGATACAAATAATTTACACTTATAAGATATCAAGTATGATGTGAGCAGTACCCAATATGTATTGTTGATCATGCTTGGTTGGTTTAAAGTTTTTAAGTGCCATTCTTAGCCAGTTGAAAAGGGCTTAAAGAAAGTCCTGTGTAATGGAATCCTTTGGTAAGCGTATAAGTCCTATCCTGCGTATTGGTAAAGATTCAGTGATTTAATCCTATGTCCGTCGTCCAAGAATGGTGCAGTAATTATCACCAGTAGGGTCGGTTAAGTATTGTATCAGCCTCAGAGTACTGCCAGTGATTGGCCAAGGAATAGATCACATGATCTCGCCTAGTCTATAAGTATTGGCGACGATCTAGCACACACCTTATATACACAAATATCTCAACAGTAAGATGGAGAGGAAAGCGGCTGTACAACTGTTCTTTAGTAGGATGTTGCTTCTAAGATGTGTTCAAAACAGCACACAGCATTCTCGTGTAGTTCCCATCATGCTTAGTTTGAGTACAAAGTGTATCACGGTATGAATTGACCGACATTTTCAGACCCGTGATTGTTCCAGTCTCTATAAAGAGAAGGCGCCTGGCATAATGGTTAGAGACGTG
>CM042158.1:30775325-30780325 GCA_023376005.1 Doryteuthis pealeii | reverse complement strand
CACTATAAATAGTGAGACACCGAGGGAAAAGGTTGTACTGTTACCGTACTGTTACCGTACTGTTACTGTTAGCGGGCAAGCTAGCCGTTCTTGTACCTTATTGTAATACACTTTTGTCTCTTTTTACCCTATCCTCGACTTGACTTCTTTTTTTACTGTTCTATACATCACATCACATTAACATTGAGAAGGTTTTTTTTTCTAAAATTGGTAGGTTGCAAATTATTCACACATAAACTATGTAAAGATTTATTTCTCAGTAATATTTAAAACTAGCATGATTTTAGACTCACATAACAAACACGGGGCCTTTCGGGCCTGTTTTTTGTGTTAATGTAATTAACAGCGTTGATCCCAGGGGACTATTCCCCAGGCAACACCCTGCCCCTCGATTTAAAGGGTATGTGCTGGGTTTTATTGCCGGCAGTGCCTGAGGCGCCTCCTTGAGGGGAATGCCGACGGGATACACGCAATTTTTCACCGGCATCCCATGAACTTCGGTTGTGGTGGTTCCATGTTTAATAGGCGCTTGTGCCTGACTGGTACGAGTGGGGTATACTAGGAAATAAAAAACAACACGGGCTTTTCGGGCTCTGTGTTTTGTTTAATGTATAATTTACAGCGTTGATCCAGGGGACATTCCACCAGGCAACACCCCACTCCTTGATTTAAAGGGGCAGGGCTGGGTTTTTTTCCTCCAGTGCTGAGGCGCCTCCTTTAGGGGGAATGCCGACGGGATACACGCATTTTTTTGTGCCTACAAACTTGGCTTGTGGGTGGGACTCACATAAATGATTCCTTGTGTCACGCCCTCCTAAGTGGGATGAGAGGCAAATATCCTAAATAACGTGGGCTGTTTTGAGGCAAACTGAACTCAGATTTTTTTATAGGAACCTTGTTATTATATAAGATTATAATATGTATTAATATGAAATAAATTAAATACTCATGATAAACCTACAGAATTCCTGAGGGTATTAGAGAAGTAGACAGTGGCGTAGCTTCGTTACAGAAAGAAAGACACCAAATTATATGATTCATTGTGAATCGATCGAAAGAGAAGTTTTAATTAATTGAAGGACGGAATTGATTTTTAAGGCTAGAAAAAAGTTACATCTTCAAAAATGTTTCGTCGTCGTAATAAAAAAAAAAAGTTGAGATAATAATATATAGAGAATAGAGAGAGAGAGAAGAGAGAGAGAGAGAGAGAGAGAGAGAGAGAGAGAGAGAAAATAAAAAAAAAAATAAAAAAATAAAATGATTATGAAAAGAAAAAGCAACAACTACAGCAGATAAGCTCCCTAAGAGTGACCATGGAGGTTGTTAAAAGTACTTGGGAAAATATTGGCCACATTGTCTATCTATCTGGACCATTATGTAAAATAATCAACAATGCTTGAACGTTAGCAATTGAAGATCGTCAAGAATAAATAGTACGTGGTATTCAACAAAATCATTTCAATATATCAAGCTTCCTAGTTCGATACCGGTCCTCGCTAACTCGCGTATGAGTAGCACAGTGATCTGTGTGGTAAAGTAAGGAGCTGGTGGTAGGTGTGGCGCTCCACCTCATATGCTAAAAAAAACAATCTCCTTGGTCTAGCGCTATTGAAAAGAGGATAGACTCCTTCGCTGATTGGCTGATAGCGACGTTAGGCCGCCCCGTCGACTTTACTTTTATATATATATAAGGTATGTCAAAAAAGTATTGACATTTTTTGTACTTTATACACACCTAGTATTCTGAAGAAATAATGTTAAATTAATTAATTTGTTTCATAATAGAAGGTGTGTCAAAAAAGTACCAAGTTTAAAGCTGTATTTACCGAGATAGAAATGAACAATGAATCGAACATTATTTTTTCATAATACAAGGTGTGTCAAAAAAGTACCAAGTTTAAAGCTGTATTTACCGAGATAGAAATGAACAATGAATCGAACGTTGTTGTTTTTTCAGGATACAAGATGTGTCATAAAAGTGTCGAGTTTGAAGCTGTATTTACCAAGATAGAAATGAAGAATGAATAGAACGGTATTTTTTTATTTCAGAATACAAGGTGTGTCAAGAAGTTCAAAAAAACTCTCGATACTTTTTTGACACTCCTTGTAATTTCTTCAATTCGTTGCATGTGATATTTTTTCTTCTCTTAATAATGTTAGCTTGGGTCCATAATGCACTTTTTTCTTTCTTTTAATTGCAAAGTAGAAACAAGGTTTTTTTTTTTATTTTAAATATATATATATATGAATTCTTTCTCAAATATACCCTATTATGTTCCTTGCAATATTATCATTGCATTATGAAAGTTTAAAAAGAAAAGATATTCGAAACTCTGTCAAAATTTTCGAAAGTGCTACTGACTTGTCCATGTCTGTCTAAATGTAATTTTTTCTTTTCTTCACCCACATTCACACCGTCAAATTTCTTCCATAAATATAAAGTTTTATTACATTTTCTTAGATCGTAGTTGACACCACTCAGTATCTGACAGAGTGGGTGGGTGGAGAGAAGAGAGAGAGGAGAGGAGGAGAGGAAAGAGAGAGGAGAGAGAGGTTATATAAAAGAAAGAAAGAAAGACAGGTTAATCTAATATATATAAAATAGGACTCAAATATGCGACGGAAAGTCTCGGAAGAAGAGAGAAGACAGAGAGAGAGAGAGAGAGGAGAGAAGAGAGAGAAGAGAGAGAGAGAGAGAGAGAGAAGAGAGAGAGAAGAGAGAGAGAGAGAGAGAGGGGGGGTTAATAAAAGAAAAAAAAACAGGTTAAATCTAATATAATTAAATAAGACTCAATTATGCGACGGAAAGTCTCGGAAGAGAGGATTAGAGAGAGAGAAGGGAGAGAAGAGAGAGAGAGAGAGAGAGAGAGAGAGAGAGAGAGAGAGAGAGAGGAGAGAGGGAGGAGTATAATAAAGAAGAAGAAAAGGAATTAAATCTAATATAATTAAAATAGACTCAAATATGCGACGGAAAGTCCTCGGAAGAAGGAGTAGACAAGAGGGAGAAAGAGAGAGAGAAGAGAAAGAGAGAGAGAGAGAAGAGAGAGAGAGAGAGAGAAGGAGAGAGAGAGAGAGAAGAGAGAGGTATAATAAACAGAAAGAAAGAAAGACAGGTTAAATCTAATATAATTAAAATAGACTCAAATATGCGACGGAAAGTTTCGGAAGAAGGAGTAGACGAGAGAGAGAGAGAGAGAGAGAGAGAGAGAGAGAGAGAGAGAAGAGAGAGAGAGAGAAGAGAGAGAGATGTAGAGAGACAGATAATAAAAGAAGAGAAGGAGAGATTAAAAAGTAATATAAATATCTAGATAGACTCAGTCACAAGACGGAAAGACAGAGAGACGTAATAAAATAAATAAGAAAAAAAGAAAGAAAGAAAGAAAGAAAGAAGGAAAGACAGGTCAAATATACATAATATAGATAGATTTAAATAGACTCAATTATGGGATGGAACAGAGGGAAAGAAGAAGAGGAGAAGAGAGAGAAAGAGAGAGAGAGAGAGAGCAGAGAGGAGAAGAGAGAGAGAGAGAGAGAGAGAGAGATAAAAGATAGAAAAGAAATACAGGTTAAATGTAATATAGGTAAATTTAAATCGACTCATGGGACAGATAGACTTAAAAAACAGAGAGACGGAGACAGATAGAGATGTGATAAAAGAAAGAAAGAAAGAAAGAAAGACGTGTTAAATGTAACATTATATAGATACATTTGAATAGATTCAAAGATTCGACTGAAAGACAAAGAAGTAGAAAGAAAGAAGAAACAGAGAGACAGAGAGGCGTACTAATAGAAAGAATGAAAAAGAGGTTAAAAGAAATAGAGTATGAATAAATATAAATATAATCAAACAATCTGGAAAAGAGAGAGAGACAGACAGACAGAGACAGAGAGAGAGAGAGAGAGAAAGGAAAGGGAGACAGACAAAGACTGAAGGAGACAGAGACAGAGAGAGAGAGTGAGAGAGAGAGAAGGTGAAAGAAAGAGAAAGGAGGCGTATAAAACAAAGAATGAAAAGAGGTTAAAAAGAAATATAGTATTAATAAATATATAATAGAATCAAACAATCTGGAAGGAGAGGAGAGACAGAGACAGAGACAGAGACAAGAGGAGAGAGAGAGAGAGAGAGAACAGACAGACAAAGACTGAGAGAGACAGAGAACAGAGAGAGAATGAAGAGAGAGTGAGAGAGAGAGAGAAGGTGAGAGAGAGAGAAAGAGAGGCGTACTAAAACAAAGAAATGAAAAAGAGGTTAAAAGAAATATAGTATTAATAAATATAATAGAATCAAACATCTGGAAGAGACAGAGACAGAGACAGAGACAGAGAGAGAGAGAGAGAGAGACAGACAGGAAAGGGAGGAGACGACAAAGACTGAGAGAGACAGAGACAGAGAGAGAAAATGAGAGAGAGAGTGAGAGAGAGAGAGAGAAGGTGGAGAGAGAGAGAGAGGCTACTAAAACAAAGAATGAAAAGAGGTTAAAGAATATAGTATAATATATATATTAGAATCAAACAATCTGGAAGAGACAGAGACAGAGACAGAGACAGGAGAGAGAGAGAGAGAGAGACATGACAGAAAGGGAGACAGAAAAAGACTGAAGAACAGAGACAGAGAAAGAAAATGAGAGAGCGAGTGAGGAGAGAGAGAGAAGTGAGAGAGAGAGAAAGAGAGGCGTAATAAAACAAGATGAAAAAGAGGTTAAAAGAAATATAGTATGAATAAAATATAAAAAAGAATCAAACAATCTGGAAGAGAGAGAGACAGAGAGACAGAGAGAAGAAGAGGAGAGAACAGAGAGATAGAGAAGGCAGAAAGGCAGAGAGACAGAGAAGAGAAGAGAGGGAGGGAGGGAGGGGGGGTCAAATAATATAATATAAATAAATAAATATAAATAGACTCAAACATGGAACAGAGGAGAGAGAGAGACAGACAGACAGACAGAGACTGAGACGATAGAGCCGTGAGACAAACAGTACAGTGGAGAGACAATATAAGAGAC
>CM042158.1:30757865-30775315 GCA_023376005.1 Doryteuthis pealeii | reverse complement strand
AAAAAAGAGGTTGCGGAAAATAGAGGAAAAGGTGTTTATAACAACACATACTAAATTCAATAAAATTTCGCCTCAGTATTTTTAGCAAGCTTTAGTCAAAATTTATTTGTGAAGACACAAGCTTTTTACAGTCTACTTACACACATGAAAAATTTTTTGTGGGGTAGGAGATGCTAGGGGGGGGAGAATTTGAGTGATCATCGTGCATGTGTATTACCTTTTCATCAACGCATGTTCTGTATGAATAGCCACCCTGTTCTCGTTGGGATTGGCTACGACACGGGTGGTTTGTAGTGACAGTGTCTTGTTGATTTAGTGTCTATCCGTTCCGACGATTATGAGAAGTGAAAATTGAGTAAATCCGACAGAATGGGATTGAAACATAGAGGAGAATATATAATAAAACAAGTATTAATAAAAATAAGTCATAAATAAGAATAAGTATAAATACAAATATAAGTAGAAGGTTAAATCGAACTTAACGGACCTATGTCACCTCACCGAAGAAAAAAAAAAAAAGAATCCAGGGAATTAACCGAATTTAATGAAATTTTTCAGTGTTATATATTAATGAATAAAATATATAATGCACTAGTTTATTAATTAAAACTTTTACATTTTTTTCAGGTCAGTCATGTTGTACCACTGTATCTTGAGATCTATGTCGCCTTCATAACGTTCAAAGTAACTGAAGCTGGAAAAATGTAAAAGTTTTTTTAAATTAAGTAACTGCGCTAATTATTTCCATTCATTAAAATATCAACACTGAAAATTCATTAAATTCTGGTTAAATGCACTGATTTTTTTGGTATTTTTTCTTCGGTGGGCGGTGACATACGATGGTGCGAATTTAGATCCTTTAAGTTCGCTTAACAGTAAAAAACATATTGAATAAATATTAATGAATTAATGCTTCACACAAACTAAATCAGCAGAAAGGCAATTAGTTGTATCAGCGGACAGCGACGGGGTCTATACACTTTTCCTGAACGCTGACCAGTTGAGATTGTTGTTACGTCTGGCAATACACGCCAAATCTATTATCATTACCTATTTACGCCACGCACTCCAAAGCCGTGTTACACAAGTGTTGACTGAACCCGGAACCTTGTGCTTCCCGTGCGATCTCAAATATATAAAATTATATTTTAGACGATTGTGACTTCAATTTATTGATTGCTATTGTATTGACAATTACCTCTCACTGAAGCGTCCAATATACCTTATAAAAATCTTGAAGAATTTGAAAGACATATCGTAGCCCCGTTACTACCTGATGGATTATTTTAAAGTAAGTCACACGAAATTTTTAAATACAGATTTCAAAGCTGGCGCACCATTCAGTCCTCATTTAAAACAATCCCACTTGTTGTCGAGCAAAAAAAGTTATAAATTGAATGTTTGTATTATTATCATATCATCATGCTTGACGCCAGCAGCGGGATATCCATACAATCTATCTCCAACCCTTCTCTCTAATCATTCATTGCCCAGGAGATCTCTGCGGCATCCAGTATCCGCGCCAGAGCTACGTAAAGTATGTTTGTGGACAGCTTACCCATGGCCGTGCCCATGTTGCTGGTTTCCATAGTAAGAACGTCACTCTAAATTTCGTCATCTTTCTCTGTCCAGCGTTCCGAGCCGTGTGTTGTTCGCATATGTGTGTGCATATGGGCAAGTGCCATACAGCTGTTTTCTTGGGGATGTTGTTCCAAGACTTTGTTTAAGGAAAAAAACAAGAAGTTGTACCTAAATGTAGAATAGCGCCAAAATAATATCAATAGATTCGATGAAAAGCCATTCCATTTTCACGGAAAATACCCTAAAACTTTAAGAATGCAGACTTAACGCGCGCAATGTGATGATACCCATTAGATTTCTATAAAAAGCATTACATTTCACGACGATACCCGAAACCTTGAGACACTAAGATTCGGTAAGCGTCCATGTTAGCTTAGTGTAAGTTTGGTAAAGTGTTCAGTAGATTAGGATTATGTTAGGCTACTTCGGAGGTGTCTCCTAATCCTAATCTATTTTACGCAAAAGCGATTTCTAATGAATTAACTGCGCGCTAGTCTGCATTTGTACCAAAAATTAAACGAAAACTCATGAATCTGCGTTTTGATATAAGGGAACACATGGGAAGTAAAATGAAAGTTCCTAAATGGTAAGAATTATTCCCAGAAAAAGTTAAAAAATAAAAAAAATACCCTCCCCCCCCAAAAAAAAAACAAAAGCAGAAAAAGGGTGTCACATGTTAATCATAAACTGAGGATGAAAATGGAAAGTGCGATGTAAGGAGGAACATTTGGAAAGTGATGTCAGGTTTTGCAGTGGGGAAGATTTATAGCAATGAGGTGGACGTGAAAAAAAATGGAAGCACTAGAACGTGTCCGTTTACAAAACAGAACGAAGATATGATTCCCCGGAGTTGGGGGCTAATAAACTAAAAGTCCATCCAATAAGAAATTTGGATGTGATAAAAAATATCTGGTTAAGAAAAAAATAAAATAATAATAATAATGATGATAATAATAATAATAGTTTATTGTAATAATAATGATGATGATAATAATAATAATAATAAATAATAATAGTTTATTGTAGTAATAATAATAATATTAACGATAGTTTATTGTAGTAGTAATAATAATAATAATAATAATAATAGTTTATGTAGTAATAATAATAAGTATTAACGATAGTTTATTGTAGTAATAATTATAATAATATATAGTTATTGAGTAGTAATAATAATAATAATAATAGCTTATTGTAGTAGTAATGAATAAATTAACAATAGTTTATCTGTACTACTAATAATAATAATGATAATATAGTTTATTGTAGTAATAATAATAATAATGATAAGTAAATAGTTTTATTGTAAGTAACTAATAATCAATAATAATAGTTATTAGTATAATAATTAATAATAATAGTTTATGTAGTAATAATAATAATAATAATGATATAATAATAATAGTTATTGTAAATAGATATACATAATGAATAGTTCATAATATTAATAACAATAATAATAATAATAGTTTATTGTAATAACAATAATAATAATAATAATAATAGTTTTACTGTGAACAACAACAATAATAATAATAATGGTTTATTGCAATAATGATAATAATAATGGTTTATTGCCAATAATTAATAAAATAATGGTATTATTGCAATAATAATAATATAATAGTTTATGGTAATAATAATAATAATAAATAATAGTTAATAATAAACAGTTTTATAATAATAATAATAATAACAGTTTATAATGATAATAACAGTTTATAATAATGATAATAATAATAACAGTTTATAATAATAATAATAATAATAATAACAGTTTATAATAATAATAATAATATAATTAATAACAGTTATAATAATAATAATAATAATAATAACAATTTATAATAATAATAATAATAACAATTTATAATAATAATAATAATAATAATAATAATAATAATAATAAACAGTTGTTATAATAAATAATAATAATAACAATTTATTAATAATATAATAATAATAATAATAATAATAATAATAATTCAATATTAATAATAATCCAAGTCAAAAAGTAATACCATTTTGTTTAGGACAGGTTATAATTACCAACGTAGGAACATGTACAATACATCAAAATGAAGCTGGCCCGCTGTGGATTCACATCCCTACTTTCTCCACATTTCACCGCTTCTCTCAATAGCAAGGTTTTACCTTCGAATGAGAGCATAGTATCCCTGCCCCGTAAAATTCTGTTGACGTTCTTTGAGCTATTTCTTCACTACCAGTATTCACACTTCATTATAATAAGCTGTCTGATTGGTGTCAAATCTGGTGCGTATGGAGGATGTGCTAATGTTGTCCACCAGAATGATGCGATTTTCTCGTCTTGTCCTGATGCTTGTGTGTGGTCGATATTGTCATACAGAACAGGACACTTGTCGATTGGAGTTGGGTCTTACTGTTGGATCTTGCTCCGAGCCGTTAGGTCTCGAATGTAGGTCTTAGTTTTATGAAAAAACTTCACTTAGATAATAAAAATGCGTATTACTTTTGACACGTCCTCGTAATTAACAATAATAATACGAGCAACACACCAGGAAAATACCAAACTGGAAAACACCGGGGTCACGATGGAATTGAAGGATACTGGTCCAAAAATTCACATCCTTCCAAGAAAGATTGACTAAACAGATGAATAAATTGCATTACAAGTAGCAAACGTACCCGAATGCGATGACAAAAGAAAAAAACTACTCTGATCCAGAAAGACCCCCAAAATGGAACCGTCCCAACAACTAGAAGCCAATAACATGTTTACCTATAATGTGAAAATTACTGACCGCACAAATAAAAGAAGAATCTACTACTCACTTGATTCTGCGCGGACTGTTCCCGGGAAGAAGCAAAAAGGATGCCGCAAGGAAACAAGAGGAACAAAAGACCTTAGTATACATAGATCAAAAGCATCCTTAAAGAAGTAAAAAACAAGGCCAAAAAAAATGCCATAGCATGATTGACTTACAAAAAGGCTTCCCACATGGCTACCACCAAACCTGATCATTCGAGTGTAAAAATGTATAAAAATCAGACAAAATTAATAAAATTCATCAAAAAACCATGGAAAAAAGTGAAAGTAGAATGACAGCGCGGAGAAGAAACCTTAGCAGAGGTGAAAATACAAAGAGGCATCTTCCAGGGAGACTCCCTATTCACCACTATTATTTGTCATAGGTATGATGCCACTCAAACCAAATACTCATGAAATGTACTACAGGATACAAATTCACAGGAAAAAAGTAAATCATCTAATGTACATGACGACATCAAGGTTTTGCCAAGAATGAATAAGAATTAGAAATCAATATAAAAATTTATAATAATATACAGCCAAGAATATAGGGATAGAGTTCGGCATCGACAAATGCGCCATGTTAGTGATGAAGAAGGAAAAACTGAAACGGCGGATGGAAATAGAACTTACCGAATTGAGAAAGAAAATTAGGACACTTAGAGAAAAGAAGAACTATAGATATCTGGGGATATAGACGCGGACGCTATCAAACAAATAGAAATGAAAGAAAAAAGTAAGAAAGGAATACTTCAGAAGAGAAAGGAAATCTCCTCGAAACCAAGCTATGCAGCAGAAACCTTATCAAGAGAATACACATCTAGAGGTCCCTCTCGTAAGATACTCGTGACCATTCCTAAAATGGACAACAGAGGAGCTCCGTCAGATGGACCAAAGGGACAAAGAAACTCCATGACCATGCACACAAGCATTTCACCCGAGAGACGACACATACAGACTCAATGTGCCAAGGGAAAGATGGAGGAAGGGGTCTCGCCAACATTGAAGACTGGATAGATTCGACAATCCGAGCACTAACGAATACACTAATAAAAGAAGGAAAGACTAATTGCAGCAGCCAGGAAAAGCAATTGCAACAACATTGACAAACAGCAATATATAAAAAACAAAAGAAAACAGTAATCGAAGAAAGACAACTACATGGGTACTTTAAGCGTCAAACTCAAGAGATATCATATCAGAAGACATGGACATGGTCAAGAAAAGGAAACCTCAAAAGAGAAACCCAAATTCCGTTATAATCCGCAGCACAAGACAATGCCATCACGAACAAAGTATATAAAGACAAAAATAGATAAGACGCAGCAAATAGTAATGTGTAGAATGTGTGGAGATAGAGACGAAAACGCGTTCAAGTCATATAATAAGTGGAATGCCAGAAACTAGCACAAAGAGAGTAACAAGACAAGGTACGACTCTCTGCAGAAAGGTAATCGCTGGGAATTATGCAAGAAATTCAATTTTCAACCATTACAACAAATGCTATATGAACAAAACCCAAACCTTTCCTAGAGAAAGAGACGCATAAAATTTCACTGCGGATCTTCGAGTACACACCGATCACCTAATTCCTAGCCAGGAGACCACACCTAGTATTGATTGACAAGAAAAAAGAACCTTGTCATTCTCGTGGATTTTGCCGTCCGGCCGGCCACCGAGTGTAAATGAAAGAAAAGCGAAAGAGATAGACAAATAACTTACACCTTGGCAGAAACTGAAGAAGTTGTGGAACATGAATGTGAAGGTCGTACAAATTGTTAATTGTGCCCTTGGAATGATCTCCAAACGCTCTAGAAAGAATTTGGGTTGAATTAGAAATCAGAGAAGAATCGAGACCATCCAAACTACAAGCACGTTGGGATCGGCTAGAATACTCAGGAGAGTTTTTGGAGACATGAGGAGACTTGCTGTCACTCAACCTCCAGTGAACCAGCAGCTACGGCAAGTGCGAAAAAACTCATAAAAAATAATAATCTTCATCAGAATTATGAATGTACACAGACACGCACCCCCACAAATTATATATATATATATATATATAATTATAACTATATATTATATATAGAGAGACGAGATATATATAGAGAGAGATCAGAGAGAGAGAGAGAGATGTATGTGGTTGAGAGAGTGAAGAGAGAGATGAAGGGAGAGGAGGAAAGAAGATGATAGTCGAATATATATGACTGATAGATAGATTTATAGATAATAATCAGATACAAGTAGAAGAAATTATAATTTTTATGTTTTATTTCCACATAAGAAAAAACATCTTCGGTCCCATGAGAAGGGTTTGAAGGCAAACATTATTCTAGTGACGAGAATTGGAATCTGTAGTGAAGAAATAGCTCTAAGATCAATTCTACTAAATTTTACAGGAGGGATACATACTCTCATTCGAAGTGGAACATTGCTATTTAGAGGAACGATGAACAATGTGGAGGAGTAGGGATGGGATCCACAGAGGACCAGTCTTCATTATTGATGTATTGATACATGTTCCTGTGTTGGTGATTAAACCTATCCTAAAACAAAAGGCATTACTTTGTTGACTAAGCCTCGTATATATAAGAACATTTCAAACGAATTTTACTAAGAATTTTATTTTTTAATGAACAGCAGGACTATTTTTTTTAAATTGCCCGGATTATTCTGGTTTGTTAAACATTTAGATAACTTTTTTAAACTTTCTAAAAACAATTACTTTCAGAGAAAACGTTCTCCTGGTGATAACCTAAGATTCGAAACTAGTTGAGAACAATCAAAAAAATGTATGAAATAAATGAAACATTTATTTGTATGGTTTCAAAGCATTAGATACTTATCATCAGAATAAACACCTTGAAAATGACATCCAAATGAATATCCGTTACCTATTTATTCGTCTGCGTGTCACCCCTTGTGCGTGATGGGGTTAAAAATGAATCTTGGATTCTTTTTTATATTGTTATATATAAATATATTTCTTACCACTGTAATCGAGCTCCTAATTTATTTTTCTTCAAAAACCCGTATATTGAGATCGCCATATATATATATATAATATATATATATATATATATATTATATATATATTATATATTGTGTACGTGTGTTGTGTACGTGTGTGTTGTGTGTGTGTGTGCGCCTGTATGTGGTGTGTGTGTTATCGCGCAAACGTATACATATATATATAGAGATGAGGTGAATAGCGCGAGAGAGGGGGGGAAGAGAGCGAGAGAGAGAGGAGAGAGAAGCGAAAAGAAGTGAGAGAGAGAGAGGGGAAGAGAGCGAGAGAGAGAGGGGAAGAGTGTGAGAGAGAGGGGGGAAGAGGAAGAGAGAGAAGGAAGAGAGCGAAGAGAGCGGAAGAGAAGCGAGAGAGAGGGGAGAGAGCGAGAGAGAGGGGCAAGAGGATAGAGGGGGAGAGTGAGAGAGACAGAGAAAGGAAGAGATAGGAGAGAGAGAGCAGAGGTTGGAAAGAGATGCGAGAGAGAGAGAGAGAGAAAAAAGAGGGGAGAGAGAAAAAGAGAGAGGGGAAGAGAGCAAGAGAGAAAAGAGACAGATAGATAGAGAGAGAAGAGAGAAAGGGAATAAGTGTGATTGGTGAAGAGAAATGTGTCAATGTGTGTATGTGCCTGTCTGTATGTGTGTGAGAGAGGGGGGACAAGAGACAGAGACAGACAAACAGTGACCGAGTTCAGTTTTCCCTCCGAATTTACTACCCATGAATGAGTATAAAACCCCGGCTGGTCACGTCATGGCCTAGCACCTATATGATTTTCCCAGACCTATTGCTCTCATGGCAACCTCCAAACTTCGAGCGAGGGTTGAAGGTCTTATTCTCATGGATATGATCTTATACTCTATCTGATGTTAAAGATCTAGTTCTGGATTTCGAGTAATGCAATGTGCCCCTTCAACACCATTACTCACAGGCCAACTCTGACCCGGAGTGGTAGTACTTGTTAGGGTCCCATCTATAGGTTAAATAGAACAAAGTCAGTTCTAAAAATGTGTTAAAAAATTGAGTGTAAAAAAATGGTGTACCCATGAAGAATGAATAAATCAAAAGTCTAAGATATAAAATAATTCAATAAGGGTTATATGCCGTAAAAAGTCAATAGCCAACCAAATAAAGAACTGATGGAAACTATCAAATCACTGGATAGAATGAATAAATCAAAAGTCAAGTATAAAATGACCAATAACGGTTGACAGCGTAAAAGCCAATCAACCAACCAACTTAATAGAACGGATGGAAACTATTAAATCACTATAGAATGAATAAATCAAAAGTCTAAGTATAAAATGACCCAATAAGGTTGACATGCCGTTAAAAGCCAATCAACCAACACTAATTAGAACGGATGGAAACTATTAAATCACTGATAGAATGAATAAATTCAAAAGTCTAAGGTATAAAATGACCCAATAAGGGTTGACATGCCGTTAAAAGCCAATCAACCAACCAACTAATAGAACGGAAGGAAAACTATTAATCACTGATAGAATGAATAAATCAAAAAGTCTAAGTATAAAAATGACCCAATAAGGGTTGACATGCCGTAAAAGCCAATCAACCAACCAACTAATAGAACGGATGGAAACTATTAAAATCACTGATAGAATGAATAAATCAAAAGTCTAAGGTATAAAATGACCCAATAAGGGTTGACATGCGTAAAAGCCAATCAATCCAACCAACTAATAGAACGGATGGAAACTATCTAAATCACTGATAGAATGAATAAATCAAAAAGTCTAAGGTATAAAATGACCCAATAAAGGTTGATATGCCGTAAAGCCAATCAACCAACCAACTAATAGAACGGATGGAAAACTATTAATCACTGATAGAATGAAATAAATTCAAAAGTCTAAGGTATAAAATGACCCAATAAGCGGTTGACATGCCCGTAAAAGCCAATCAACCAACCAACTAATAAACGATGGGAAACTATTAAATCACTGATAGATTTATTCTAATATTATAAGAAAAAAATTCTCAGGTGTAGAAATAATTTTTTAGTTTTTTTGCTTTTTGCTTTTTGTTTTTTCATAGATTTGTTTTATTTAACAAGTCGACAAAATTTGAAATGAGTGATTATTCTCCCAAGTAATAACTGAACATTTCTTTTTTTTCTAAATGAAATATGCTGTGAAAAAGCCCGCCAGCTAATACCGTGATTGCAGCAGCATATCTGGTTTATAACGACTCGAAAATTAATAGAAAAAAATATTCGAGACAAAAATACAAAAATTACCCCACGCCCCCAACTCACTATTTCGCGCCATTTCAATGTATTTATTGGCTACCCTGCAGTGTGACCTGCGGCTTCCTGTAATGACGCTAATTTTAACCATCGATTGTAATCAACTGCAAAAAAAATCAATGGAACTTGCTGCAAGAAATATCGATAAATATTCAACTGTCTCTTGTCTTGTAAAGAAAGTTGTCTTAAAACATATGATCAGTTAATATAAAAAAAACACCCCCTACTAAAAAAAAGAAGCCTCTCTTCTTTCGTACAAGGAGAAAATAAAAGATTGTGTCAACAATTATGGGCAACTATGGTGCCCTCTGCTCTTAAATTTCAAACCCTCTAATATTGGTACACCAGTTTCATACCCCGGTAGCAATATCTCATCTACTGAAAGCAATGATTAGGATTAGTACACCATTTATATACCCGCGTAGCAATGTCTCTTCTACTGAAAGCAATGATTAGGATTAGTACACCATTCATATACCCGGTAGCAAATATCTCATCTACTGAAGCATTGATTAGGATTAGCTACACATTCATATACCCCGGTAGCAATATCTCATCTACTAAATCAATGATTAGGATTTTACACTTTATATTCCCCCGGTACAATATCTCATCTACTGAAAGCAATAATTAGGATTAGTACACAATTTCGTATACCCCGGTAACAATATCAATCTACTGAAAGCAATGATTAGGATTAGTAACACATTTATATACCCCGGTAGCAATGTCTCCTCTACTAAAAGCAATGATTAGCATTAGTACACTTTTATATCCCCCGGTAGCAATATCTCATCTACTGAAAGCAATGATTAGGATTAGTACACCATTAATATACCCCGGTAGCAATATCTCATCTACTGAAACAATGATTAGAAGAATTTGCTATACATTCATATACCCCGTAGCAATATCTCATTACTGAAAGCAATGATTAAGATTAGTACACCCATTTTATATAACCCCGGTAGCAATATTCCATCTACTGAAAGCAATGATTAGAATTGGTACCACATTCATATACCCCGGTAGCAATATTCCATCTACTGAAAGCAATGATGAAATTGGTACACATTCATATACCCGGTAGCAAACTCACTACTGAAAGCAATGCATTAGAATTGGTATTACATTCATATACCCCGCGTAGCAATATGCATTTACTGAAAGCAATGATTAAGATTTAGTACACCATTTATATTACCCCGTAGGCAATAATCCCATCTACTGAAAGCAATGATTAGGATAGTACACCATTATATACCCCGGTAGCAATATCTCATCCACTGAAAGCAATGATAGGATTAGTACACAATTTCTATACCCGGTAGCAATATCCCATCTACTGTAAGCAATGATTAGGATTAGTACACCATTTATATACCCCGGTAGCAATATCCCATCTACTGTAAGCAATGATTAGAATTGGTAGACATTCATATAACCCGTAGCAATATCTCATCTACTGAAAGCAATGATTAGAATTGGTACACCATTTATATACCCTGGTGCAATATTCTCATCTACGGAAAGCAATGATTTAGAATTGGTATACATTCATATACCCCGGTAGCAAAATCTCATCTACTGAAAGCAATGATTAGAATTATACACATTCATATACCCCAGTACAATATCTCGTCTACTGAAGCAAGATTAGAATTGGTCACATTCATATACCCCGGTAGCAAAAATGTCAACAGACACATGCTGCCCTTCGACAGAAGCTGAAAATACGCCAACTTTACCTCTTGCAGAGGGGTTAAAATACTTCAAAAATGGGTCACCTGTTGCCGTGCGTGGTTGACCCATGATACTTGAGGATGGAGCCCTAGTGACACTAGCAGTCCATGACATGTAACACTCCACTTTGGACCTTTATTAGGTTAAACGGTTAGAGGGCCACTCCGATCAATTGGCTGGTCACGTCAAGCCCTAGCACCTATATGACTGTCCTGACCCTAATGCCAGTATGGAAAGCGCCAACCCTTTTTATCACATATGTGCTAGAAGGCGATGATAAACCGGACTTGTAGAACCTGCTAATATCCCATGAATGGCTTAAATACAGATGAAATAGTTTAAAAGTTGGGACCATATGACCTTAATGCACCTCTTTTTAATCTCGATTAAGAAAGGACATGCTTTTCATTTACACCGTCAATATCCGATTGTTTTAACAGATGATTTTTAGATTTTTTAAAAATTATAAAACTAACCTCTAACTCTAATTCCTAACCCTAACGCTACCCCTAACCCCTAACAAACAAACGGATACGATGTAAATGAAAAACATGCCCTTTCTTAATCGAGATCAAAAAGGGATGCCTAAAGGAAATATGGTCCAAAACTTGTTTAAAAAATGAGTTTAACGAAGAAATTGAGTACCCATCAAGAATTAAAAAAACTAAACGCCTTCGATATAAAATGACCCGATGGGTTGACATCCAGTAAAATCTAAACAAATGAATCAACCAATGATAAATCAATTAGTAAACCAGTTCATATATACCGGTAGCAATATCTCATCTACTGAAAGCGATATCAACATAGGCATGCGAAAACTATATACTGCCATTGATAAGTAATCATCCATATGGAAAGCTGATTTCACTGATAAAAACATACATTCATTAATTCTGTGCGGACAATGGATACCATCTAAAGGACCTATCAAGAGTGATAGCCTATAGGAACAGATGATTTGTTGGAAGAGCGTGGTGTAATGGTTAAAGTCATGGGAAATGGACTCGTCGTCCCGAGTTCAATTCCTGGACATAGCTGTTTACATTTCACATAGCGCTAATACCCTTGGGAAAGGTATGAATCCTACTCTCCCTCCGGCTATGGGAAAATAGTAGGGCAGACTGGGCTCTTCAGCCTTGGTTAGGCAACCTGTCTAGGAGAAGGAAAACTCTGAATTCAAACCTGTTAAACACTGCTTAATAAAATGACCTTGTGTCATATCCTGCTTGTGCAGAGGAGTTGGTAAATATATATAGGAACAGATGATGAGAGAGTGTTGTCAGTACGACTTGCTGCTGCTGTTGATTTATATATTATATTATAATATATATAATATATATATTATATATATATATATATATATATATAATGATCTCAATCAGAGGCAGGTTTTGCTGGGACACTATGTGTAAGTTTGCATAAGATTTGATAATATAACGCACGCACACACACACACACACAATATATATATATATTATATAATATATATATATATATATATATATATATATATAATCAAACCCTTAGAACAAGCAAGATGCGAAACGGAGCCGATTCATTAAGCAGAGTTTAACAGGTTTTAATTCAGACTTTTCCTTCTCTTAGACTGGTTACCTAGCCATGGTTAAAGAGCCCAGTCCGCCCTGTCAATTACCCATATCTGGAGGGAGAGTAGCTGAATGCATTACATTCCCAAGGGTATTAGCATAATGTGATATATATATATATGTTGAAAAATGAATGGAAATAAATTATTCATATATATATATATATATATATATATATACATATATATATATGTGTGTGTGTGTGTGTGTGTGTGTGTGTGTGTAATGTTTTAAAGTTCGGCAAGAAGCACCCGTACAAAACCGGAGGGTACATCGGCCGAAATTTATATAACAATAATGATGAGGATAATAGTTTGTAAAAATCTAAATAATACAGATTATTTTTAATTAGTTACTTCTGTCATATTAGCTCATGAGCGGGGCATGTACTAACGATCATTTTTAAAAACATATTTCAATTGTAATTGTTTCTTGATCCGCCCTGTCGGTGGGGGTCAGATCTCTGGGTTATATAGAAAAAGTCATTTTAAACCAAAAGTGTTTTAAAAAATTGATTTAAAAAATTGAGTACCCCTCAAGAATAAATAAAAGCATCTTAGACATAAGATCATCCAATGAGCTTGTAAAAAAATGAGTACTCATCAAGAATGGATAAAATAAAAACGTCTTCGGCATAAAATCACCCAATGTACTGGCATGCCGTAAACCCGAACCAACCAACCAGCCAACTAATTCTTGCCTGATATTGACAATTCTTTCTATGAAGGCACTTAACACAAACAAGGTTTACATTGATTGACGTTCAGCGATTTATTTTGGCAAAAGAGCAACGCTTTTTCTACGCGGGAATAGAAAGCCACTATTACTGCACGAAAATTGTAGTTCTAATCAAGTGCGGAATAGCAGAGAAGAGCTCGTAAGCTTGTTATCTCTTAAGCGAGTTATTTCAGCTTGAAATGATTGGTGTGAAATAAATGGCGGGGTAAACTTGGGCTAGGCATTCAGGTTTATTCTTTAAAAACGAACGATCCCTATTCATGTTCTCGGCGAAGAGAATTACGTACGAGGAAGTCTGTCAAGATAACTGTGGTTTGATGAGAGAATGAAACCAGTAGAGCAAAACATTTTGTCGGCGGGAGACAGTGGCACGTTTTCCTGATGGATTGGCTGCGGAATTGCAAAGGCTTCTGCAATGAATTCTCCGGTTGCAACAAAAGCGAAAGATAGAAGTGTGCGGACACAAGACCGGAATCTTTGAGTCAATTCGCCGAGAAAGACCGCTGGGCATGCAGGAAATGGCTGTCGTCTTTGTCGGAAATCTTTGGACTGATCAAATGGATCTGCTTTCACTTTCGGATCGGAAAAGTTGAGATCCCTTTGACTCATTGTAGGAAGAGAGTCCTTAACTGGGAGCTCTCCTATTACGGGAGATTAAAAGAGAGATCCACGTTCAGCCATTTAAACTCTCGCCATCAAAATGTTTATTCATAGAATCTATTGAAAAGATGGTACAGAAATTATTCACTTACAATAACAGAGGAAATGTTTTTGAAATGATACAATGAACTGTTCAAATAACAAACACTTAATTTATAATTTTTTTTAGCTTATTTTTCAAGGAGGAGGTAACGATGTAGTAGTAGGAGGAGGAAGAGGGAGAAGAAGAGGACAACAAAAAAAAGCAGAATAAGAACAAACAGAAGAACAATAATAAGATGTATAAGATTACTAATAAGAATAAGAATATGAAGAAGAACAACAACAACAAGATGAATAAGATTACTACTACTAATAATAATAATAATGATAAGAAGAAGAAGAAGAACAACAACAACAAGATGAATAAGATTACTACTACTACTACTACTACTACTAATAATAATAATAATAATAATAATAATAATAATAATGATAAGAAGAAGAACAACAACAACAACAAGATGAAGAGATTACTAATGAGAATAATAATAAGAATAATAACAAGAAAGAACAACAAGATGAATAAGATTACTACTACAACTACTACAAATATAATGATAATAATAATGATTAGAAGAAGGAGAAGAAGAACAAACAACAACAAGATGAATAAGATTACTACTACTACTACTACTACTAATAATAATAATAATTAGAAGAAGAAGAACAACAACAACAAGATGAATAAGATTATACTACTACTTACTCTAATAATAATAATAATAATAATAATAATAATAATAATAATAAGAAGAAGAAGAAGAAGAAGAAGAAGAAGAAGAAGAAGAAGAACAACAACAACAACAACAACAACAACAAGATGAATAAGATTACTAATAATAAAAAGAAGAACAACAACAACAGGGAAAATACACGCTCTCACATAGTCAGTGTGGCCTAGAATATGTTAATTGCATCTCCTTCATATAGGTAACTACCGCACCCCCTCCCCGAAAGTAGTGATATTCTTCCAAGGAAAACTCAATCTGGTAATGAAGCTTTAATTCTGAAGATCTGGGGAATATAGGGTACTCTCATACAGTTATTACTCCCAAGCCCACTCTAAACCTGGTTGGTAGTACCTGTTATGGTCCCAATTATTGACAAAAATAACTGTTTAAAAGTTATTCGTATTTGATAGCCTTGTGTGTAAAAAATAAATGTCACTCTTACGAAACAAATATCTTATTATAATCGAGATTCGGGATCTCTGACTTTAACCAAAACTACGTCACTGCTTACGTCCCAATACCCCTAGCAATTGCCTTAGTTTATCCATGAGTATTTAATCTAAAGTCAAAATCATTAATCCATGGAATAAATCTTTTTTTTTATCAACGATGTCTCTATCAAAATCTGAGTTATTAGAGAGTGTAAAATGCTGCAATCACTCTTATTTATCACTAAGAAATATTGGTTTACAGAATATATGGTGTGGTTAATTTTCATAGTGGTTTTAACAAAACCGAGTTTAATAAATAATTACTTGCTGTTAATGATATCTAACATTATTGTTTTATTATTCAATGTATTAAAAACCAATGTATTAAAATGTATAATCAATGTATTAAAATCAATCATATAAATGATTTTATATTGAGACCACTGAAAATATAATTAAAATAAGTGTAATCTTTTTTATATGCGTTCTGATTTAATTACGTTAGTCTTTCTAATTTAATATATTTCATTACATTAAAACTTAGATACTTACGCCCGTTTACGTATCAATACCCTCAGTAACAGCATAAGTTTATCAATGAGTATTTAATTTATACTCAAAATCATTTATACATAGAATAATAAATCTTATTTATCAACGATGTCTCTATGAAAATCTGAGTTAGATTTGCTTCAAAACAACCCATGTTATTAGTGTGTTTAAAATCCTTCAATGTGTCTTATATTTCACTAAGAAATAAAGGTTTACATAATATATGGCGTGGTTAATTTGCACACTGGTTTTAACAAAACTGGGTTAAATAAATAATTACTTGGTGCTATTGATCCCTAATATTATTGTTTTATTCTCCAACGTATTAAATTCAATGCTATGAATGATATTCTTGCTAGTATATATAATGCAAATATTAACGTACTATGTAAGCGATTCCATAACATCAAAGCGAAAAATAACCCTAAATAGTTTGATTTCCGTTTAATCAATCAATCAATCAATTATAAACCAATCACATAACCATGTTAGAAGGAGTCGAGAAAATACGATGACCCTCTCCCCACAAAAAAGGGAAGTAATAGCACTTATCTTTGAGTTGCGAAAAGTATTGCCTTCGTTCCACGACGACGTATAAGTCTGGTATCTAATAACATTAATATTAAGTGATTGATTGGAAAAGGGAAAGAAGAGAGACACTTTACCTATCCATTATCTTATCATAATGGAATTATGTAACTGTCTGTATCTTATTGCTACAACCTTCACCTTCATGTTAAAATGTTTCCCCAGTCCTCTGGCAAGGTTCAAGTATTTGTGTATCTTTTCACTTTCTTTAATTTTAACTCGGTGGTCGACCGGAACAGCTAAATTCACGAGATGATAGGTTCTCTTTTTCTTGTCTATTAATACTAGGTCCGGTCTCCTAGCCGGGATTAGGTGATACGTCTGTACCTCGAAGTCCCAGAGAATTTTATGCGTCTCATACTTTAAGACAGGTTCAGGCGTGTGCATATAACGTTTAGTTGTATGGTGAAAATTGAATTTCTTGCGCAATTCCCAGTGGATTACCTTTCCCACCCAGTAGGATCTAATCTTGTACTCTCTTTGTGCGAGTTTGCTGCATTCACTTATTATATTATTAAACGTTTGGTCTCTGTCTCCACAAAGTCTACAGCTGCTATTCTTCTGCGTCTTTACCAGTTATATACTTTGTTCTTATGTATATAACCTTCCCCGAATCAGGAACCTTCTTGTCGCAACCGGGAAACTTCTTGTAGTAATCGTGAGCCGTCATGGAACTCTGCACTTAAACCTTTATTCAGTGTACGGGGGTATCT
>CM042158.1:30740365-30752865 GCA_023376005.1 Doryteuthis pealeii | reverse complement strand
TGTGTGAATTTTCCGGCCTACATGAAAAGAAATTCCCGATCTTCAAAGAAAAAAAAAAGTATTATAATCTTTGATATTTTACGAATTTAATTAGTCATTTTTAATTAAAATACTAACTAGATTTATTGGTAACTCGCTAAGCCGGATATATAAGATAGGAGGATAATGTTGTGTTTTCGGATTTTATTTGTTTTAGCCTTTACAAAATTGTAAGAAATAAGATATAATGCGAAATATATATGTATATATTCATTGTTATTATACTAAAGCTGAGCAAATCAATGATTTGTATTCTAAAGCCTTTTTTCACTGTTTAGTTTAATTACACGAAATGTATACTAAAATATTCCTTAGTTTTCGCAAATGAGTTATATTTGAAAAAAAATCCATTTTAATTGGTTCTAATTAGTTGTAATTTGCGATTAAGTTTAATTACACGAAATGTATACTAAAATATTCCTTAGTTTTCGCAAATGAGTTGTATTTGAAAAAAATTCCATTTTAATTGGTTCTAATTAGTCGTAAGTTGCGATTAAGTCAAACACTGACCCGTCCCACACTTGACATTCTGCCTGTCACTTTCACCCTCTCTATGTATATCTTGATTACATCCTCATTAGATCTGTTAGTTTCTCAGTGAGCATGGAAAGAGATATTGGAGGGTTATGAAACGTATTTGTATGTTACGTTTCGTAAACAGTCAGCCGGAACCAACATATTGACTCTTGATGAATTTACATTAGGTGAAACATTTCCTTTCTTACAAAATAATTCTAATGATATTTTTTTTTAATTCTCCTCTCGTATTTATTTATTTATATTTAATTCGCTTTGCAAACTCACTATTCCCTAATCCCAATTATCTATCCAGAGTTCAATGAGTAACCCAACGGGTCACGTTTTATCTAGTATATATATATATAATATATATATATATATATATATATATAAAGTAAAGTCATCGGGCGGCCTAAAGCCGGTATCAGCCAGTCAGCGAGGGAGTCTATCCCCTTTTCAATAGCGCTAGACCAAGGAGATTGTTTTGGCGTCTGAGGCGGAGCGCCACACCTACCATCAGCTCCTTACTTTACCGCACAGATCCCTGTGCTACTCATACGCTGAGTTGGCGAGGACCGGCCTCGAACTAGGAACCTTGTGGTTTCTAGCCGAACGCTCTACTGACTGAGCTAACCCGGCCCCATTCCCTAACATATAGGCATAGAATAACACCAGTAGGGTTGACACGCCGTTAAAATCAATTAAGCAAACCATCATTTATATTTATTTTATGTGAACATCAGAAACTAAATTTCCCGCCTTTATCAGGGATCGAACATCACCCACCGACGCTAATAGAAAATGTATGGTCATGTTTTATACTCAATTCTCAAGAGTTCTGCCAACTTTGCTCGGAGGTAGCGTTGTTTTTTCCATTAGGAAAATTAAAAGTGTGTATTTTTCAGAAAAATTAATGCGATTTTTATGACCGTGAACAATTGCTACATAGATTTCACCTCGAAGTAACAAACGGTTATTGAAAAATATATAAGAAGAAATATTTTTGAAGAAATCTCTAAATCGTCTAGGATGTCCACAAATATCCTTTAGCGATTCGGCAAAATCCCTGTTAATCAATCCATTTCTATTTAATCAGTCGAAAAGGTATCTTCTCATTTTCTTACCGATAAATACATTTGCTACTTCGTAATTGTTCGAATGATTTGTAGGTTTCTTTTTATTGGTCAAAAAATTCTCAGCGTTTCCGGGATTTACTTTTTGGTGCGGTTTTGCTTTTGTTTTATTCCTTGGAGCGAGGGAAAGACCGGGATGGGACCTGACCTCCAAATCCATCAATTACGCCTGGAAATGAAAGAGAAATAGAATAGATGAGATTATTTCGCCAAAAGCTCCCCTCACGGCAAGAGGATTATATATTATATATATATATATATTATATATATATATATATATATATATATATATGTGTGTGTGTGTGTGTGTGTGTGTTGTGTGTGTGTATATATATATATATATATATATATATATATATGTATATGTATATATATGTGTGTGTGTGTGTGTGTGTAATAAGATTCGTACTTGTGTAAAAATTATACACACAAAACAATCTATCTTTGGATGCGCGTGGTGTAATGGTTGCCGTTGTAGGAAATGAGCTCAGCAGGACGAGTTCAAATCCGGATTGAAGCTATTTGCATTTGCCAATAACGCCGATACCCTTGGAATAGGTATGAATCTAACTATTATCCCTCCAGTTATGGATGAACAGGACTCATTAATCTTGGTATGACAGTCAGTATAGAAAAAGGAAAACTCTGAATTCAGAGCTGGCAAACTCGAGCAAGCTATTTATGCATTTCCACACACACACACATATATATAATATTATATATATATATATATATATATATATATATAAGGTAGTTAGAAAGGATGGTGAACAAGAAATAAAAACTCAAAACAAAACTAAGAGTTGAAACGTTTCGTCCGAATTCATACGGACACCTTAGTCAAATGATTTTTATTGAAAGCAAAATTTCGTGCGAGTATAAGTGAAATTGGTAAGGGGGTGAGTTAGTAGCGGAAATGAGGGGAGGGAGGTTAGGGGCAGACATGAATGAAGAGAGCGTAGTATACAGGATATATATATATATATATATATATATATATTACAGGGTGTCCCAAAAAGATGTATAAACACTTTAAATAATTCAGGATAATTGACGATATATAAGAAGAGGATTTTTATTTTCAGCAAGATGAGGCATCCCCACACTACCATCACGATGTTAAATCCTTCCTTGATGAGATCTTATCAAACAGGTGGATTGGACGGAGGGGTTTTGTTGACTACCCATCACGTTCACCAGACCTCACACAACTAGACTTCTTTTTATTGGGATACGTAAAAGACAAAGTCTACGCAATGAAACCTACAACAATCGCTGAACTGAGAGTAACCATTGAACGTGAATGCACGCAAATACCAAGGGAATTGTTTCATGATGTGGGCTATTCCATCACTTCACGTTATCGGCGGTGTCTGGACCAGAACGGACATCAGTTTGAGAACAGACAGTGACAAAACGAGAGAATGATGTTTGTAAATTCTTTTACATGTTGAAAATTAAACAATAATAATAAAAACCTGGTTTACAATCATTTAAAGTGTGCATACATCTTTTTGGAACACCCTATATATATATATATATATTATATATATATATTCCATCTGGATTAATGGTTAGCAAGGTATATTAACATAAGATCAGATCATTCCCCCACTATTAAAAGCACATTCATAAGTCTATGGAACATAGAATCGCCACTAATTCCACCAATGCCGACTTATTTAATAAATAAAAAACGATTTACTCTAATCTATAATACTAAGATAACAATAACGTTGATAATAATTTTTAAAATCAAGAAACATTGTTTGGTTTAAAACAAATGTGGTGAAAACATTGTTTGTCAAAACAAATGTGGTGAAAATATTTTCCAATTAAAGAAAAAAAAAATTAAAATAAATTTCTACATTGAGCAAACTGTTCAATAATGATAAAAATCGAAATATGCAAAGAACTAATAATTAGACCGTATACTTATCCCAAATCTCTCTCTCTCTCTCAACTACTCCATATTATTTCTCAGTGTGCCTTACGCGGTGGAATGAACAAGCCAACCATTACCCGTGAGTTTGTTTCACTAAAAGGTCCAGACATGCGGTCTTATGCCACAACTATGCAAAGCTTGGTAAATAAAGACGTTCCACCGTGGTGAAAAGCTTAGCAAACTACTATAACAGGTTCATTAACACTGAATAGCGAGTTCGATAAATAACTGCTCCATTTTATTTTCTCTTTCATTTCTTTCTTTTTAAAATTTCAATTTTTATGTTTCTGTGAAAAATATTGTATGAAAATAAGGATAATTTTGTATCATTTTTAATTTCAGAAAGTTTAACTTTAATACCCAACTCATCTTTATATTGAAGTTGAAGGGGAAATTGACGTATTCTACAGCCCAAGCTTACAGCGTTATGGTCAAAATTGGTATCACCCTTAAGATGTAATCCTATTTTCTGTCAGTGTATATTTAGCTGTTTTAATAGAAATGCCAGAAAAGCTTTTGCAACCGGTTTACTTATTTTATCATTTGGGGGAAAGTGATATCAGTCATAATATTTTTTTTAAATAGTAAAAGAAATGTCTCCTAACAGAATTCATTTTAACAGTTCTCTTTTGTCATGACAAAAGTGCTTGTGCCCAGTAATTCCACAAAATAAATTTCCATCTCGGCAGAAAAAAAGAGTCCAACACTTAAACATGTGGACAACAAGAATAATAAGTCGGATGCAAAGACTTACGTGAAGAGAGATTTTCTGTGGATTCTTGTTCGAACGCTCGGTTCTCGCGATAATTGTGGCGTGCTGGAGTCCTTTTCTTTTTTTATCCTGAAATGCAACAGTGAACATCGTTGAAAATCTGCATGAATGCTTTCGTCATTTAATTATATTCAATTATGTTCAATTATGACAAAAATCAAAATATGCAAAGAACCGATAATTAGACCGTATAATAATCCCAAACCACATAACAACCTGATTTATCCAACTCATCTTTATATTGAAGTTATACTAAGCTTAGATCAATATCACATCGTGGTCTCATGGCTAGCCACCTAGTCTCGCAGATCCATTACTACTGAATAGCAAGTTTGACCCTCACAGGGTGACCCATACTTACGACCGTGTATCACATCCTGTGGGGAATACTTTGGATAAATACCTACTTTGATCGGGACTTTTCATTATTTAAATTTTTGTCATATCTTAGTAAACTTCTCTATTTCGATTGGAATATTTTGGTGACAAGCCGTGCAGTAACACACCAGTTAAATTTATAGTCTAAGCGAGGTCACGTGGTTTAAACCCCAGCCAATCAACAGCCAGAATACATGGTTGGTTAACTACTTAATCGGTGATACTGACAGACATCCATTTAGAATCATTGACGAAGGACCTGTGAGGAACACCAAGGAATAACCAAAGGATTATTTACTAAGAATCGTGCTCTGCTTAACTCAAAGGATCTCCGCTGGAAGGCGCTCTTGCTTGAAACCTAAAGGATGGCCACAAAAAACATATCAATCTCTTCTTTATTTCGTCTTTATCTTCGCATATTCTTTCTTTCGCACCTCATTTTCTCACTCATACTGGAAAAGGAAATCATAATTGAGATTTTAAAGTAACCGTAAACTGGAAAATTACTGTTGGACAATCACTGAGATTTAACATGATGGGTCCTAACCCATCGGTCAACCAAAGCGAGTCTTTGATTGGCTTAAAGTGTCCAGTGATCAGATGACGCTGGTAACGTTAGATTAAAATTGAGGCTAGCAGAAATCAATAATAATTAATAATTTAGATTACGTTTTTATTGTATTTTTTAGATTCCTAGGGTGGAAATGTTTTTATAAATCAATCTTTAGGAGTCGGAAAGCTCTTGAACTTTACAGAAAAAAATAGATGACAAAAGACCATTTCTTGCCGCCCCCCCCCCAAAAAAAAAAATTTTGGAGAGCTAAAATCAACACGACTCCGCCAATTTTTGGAATTGGAAGCACAAATTTTGGGGATTGGCTACCTTTTACATTATCCACACCTTTACATATTTAAAAAAAATTGAAGTGCCAAATTTCAACAAATTTTTGCAAAATATTGTAGCTTGGGTTCTGAGCAAAAACCTTGCTTTGGTACAAATAATGTTTAATATATGTGAAATGATAATAGAACAAATTTTGGGGAGATTCATGTCACATCGGGATATTGATCTTGCTATGAAAAAATCAGAAATCATCAAAAACTTAAAACTGATTAAGTTTGAGACTTTTTTATATCATGTTTTAGATTCCTTGGGCAGAAATGCTTTTATAACCCAAGTAGGGAAGCTCTAGAACTCATTTTACAGACAAAAATCGGTTACAAGACGTCGCCATTTTTTGCGAACAGCCTCAAATTTGGAGAGTTAAAAATTGACATATCTCCGCCAATGTTTGGAATTGCAAACTTAATTTTTGGGATTGTCTAACTTTAACATAATCCATACCTGTACAAAATTTCAGAAAAAAATGAAGTGGGTGGGTGACATGGTCTGGAGGATTTTACATGGAATTACCCATATATATATATATATATATATATATATGCATCGGGTAGTTAGAAAATTAACGTTTTTAATAATCATAAATCAAATAATACGTAGATTTTTGTGTGTATGTACGTGTGGGTGTACTTATTATATAGCGGCGTATAGAATTCATCGATCAAATATTCAAAAATGAATTTATTGATATATCCGGGTTAAGGAATATATTATGAAGTTGGTATTTGGTACATTATCGTAGTAGTAGTTGGTACGTCGAATAGCATTACGTCTTCCGAGCAGTCGTGGTGTAGTCTGGCGAGTAAGTTTAGGCTGGTAGGCTTAGGCTAAGCTTATGACTGAATTGCATTTCTTGAAATTGAATATATGTGAAAAATAATTTGTTTCAATAAATTGCCTACTAATTATATCTATAAATATACTCTTACTGAGGTAGGACACATTCACACGGGAGGCCCACATAATAACAGAACCAAAAAGGTAGGCCACATACTATAACGGCACCATGAACAGAATGTGTCGTGAATGGGCGAAAGGACAGACAGACAGATTTGCAGGACAATCAGCAAAAAAAAGAGAAAAAAAACCAGATAGAAACAAAAAAAATGAATTTGAAGATAAAACCTGAACAGCATGATGGGGGGGGGGTAATAATAAAAGCGTGTAAAGAAAAAATAATGTGCAACTAAATGATAATTAAAAGAGAAAAAGGAGAAAGATATTGGTTACTTCGTTTTACGGCATATCTATCCTTTTCGGGTTATGTAATGCCAAATCAAGTCATTTTAACATCTGGTTGCTTATAGTGCTCGCTGTTGCTTAAATGGTTACCCATCTAAGTACTGAAACAGATCATCGTTGCTTAACTTCGGTGATTTAACGAGACTTGACCGTAAGCAAGGAAAAACTATTATAAAATGAATTTGAAAAAATGAAAAAAAAAAAGAAGCATACTAATGAAGGGAAACTATATAAAAAGAAAACCAAAGAAAAAAAAACGAACAAATGATACAAAAAAGGCAAGAGAGAAACAAATAAAAAGAAGGGAAGAAAAAAAAAGTATAAACGAAGGATCGAAAATAAAAAAAAAGAAATAAAAGAAAATAATGAACTTAAAATGAATAAAAAAGTTACAAAAAAGGGTAAGCAAAAAATCATAAAACAAATATTACGGGAAAGAGTAAAAGAAAAAAGAAAATGAAAAAGTATAAACAAAGTGTCGAATAAAAAAAGAAATGAAGTAAAATAATGAAGTTAAAAAATAAATACATTGAATGAAAAAATAAGTTAAAAATAAAAAAGTAAGTAAGCAAATTCATAGTACAAAAATGGATAGGAAGAAACAAACAAACAATAAACAAAGGGTCGAAAAAATGAAATAAAAAATAAAGATGCTAAAAGAGTAAATAAAAACGAACCAAAAATAGTAAACAAAAATCATAGTACAAAAATGACAGGAAGTTAAAAAAGAAGAAAAAAAGAGGAAGGATATCGACACTTTGCTTGTAAAAAAAAAGAAAGAAAAATAATGAAGATAAAAAAAAAATTAATAAAAAGAAACCAAAATGTAAGAAAAGTCATAGCACAAAAATGGCGATTAAGAAAAACTATAAATAAGGCTCAAAAAAAAAAAAAAAAAAAAAAAAAAGAAAGAAAATAAAAGATGCAAAAAATAAATAAAAGAGTAAGTAAAAATCATAGTACAAAAATATCTGATAAGAAATAAACAAAAAAAAGAGAAAAAGAAAAACTGTAAACAATGGTTGAAAAAGAAAATAAATAAAAGGAAAATACTAAAGCTAAGAAAGGAAATAAAAAAAGTAACAAAGGGTCGGGAAAAAATTAAGGAAAATAATGAAACCAAAAAATTAAATAAAAAGTAAAGAAAAATGTGTCTAAAAAATAAATAAAAGAAAAAATTAGGCAAAACTCATAGTAAAAAAATGTCGAGTAAGAAAAAAACAAAAAGAAAAAATATAAACAAAGGGCTGAAAAAAAAAAAAAGAAATAATAAAGCTAAAAAATAAATAAAAAGACACAAAAATAGTAAACAAATATCATAGTACAAACATGGCAGGAAATATAAAAACAGAAGAAAAAAAGAAAAGAAAAATAATATCGGTGCTTTTCCTTGTAAGAAAAGTGTGGCGTCGGCATTCGATTGGAAGAATCCATTCTGAGAAGCAAATGGCAGACGAGACAAAAATTGTTGTGGCGGAATGAAAATAAAAATGCACCGGAAATTAAAACTCATTCAGGTGCAAAAGCCATTGGCTGACGAAATTAGTTCAATGCTGCAACATTTTACAATTCCTTTTTGAGAAAATAGCAAAGAATATTAGCTACAATGCCGGAGTAACACTTGCCAATAAAAGGTTTTCCCGCCACCCGCATTACCGAAACTGGACGCATGCGCATAGATGTATCAAGAGAAACGGATTGGATAGAGACCGGGAAATGCTACCGAAACAAGCAAATAATTGCATGAAATAAAACAAAAAGTAGAAGACAGAAAGGGAAAGTATATAAAGTATTGCATAGTTACGAAAAATGTCATAAAATCAGGAAGAAAAATTACAGGCGTTTGATTTTTGTATTTTTACTCATAAGAGCTTTTATATATAAAAGACGGATATCTGTATTGCTATTCGTGTACAGTGGAATGAGCAAACTAAAAAACTTTTTTTATATATATATATATATAATATATATATATATATATATATATATACAATACACACGCCACACACACACACACACATATAATATATATGTGGGGGTGGCTAAAGTGGTTATCAGCCTGACAGCGAGGGATTCTAACCCTTTTCACTAGCGTTAGACCAAAGAGATTTTTGGCCTTTTAGGTAGAGTACCGCACCTACCATCAGCTCCGTATTTTACCGCATAGATCCCTGTGCTACATATGCTGAGTTGGGGAGGGCTGGTATCGAATCCGGAACATTCTGGTTGCTAGGCGGAGGCTCTATCGACTGAGCTAAATTACCGCTATATATATATATATATATATATATATATATATATATATATATATATATATATATATATATATTCCAAGCAAACAAAAAGCGCCAACTTGAGTAGTCTTACACTCATTTTATTGGTTTCTAAACTAACTCTACAAACGTATCGAGCACTTTTATATTCATTCATAATTACGACCCATTTTGTTCATTATTTTCATCGAAAGTCAAAATTGGACATGCTCGACTTTTGCCTGATGAGTCACCGAGTTTTGATATATATATATATATATATAATATATATAATTATATATTATATTATATATATATATATATGAAAACTTGGTGAGTTAGTTTCGCAAACGAAGATTAATAGGTTGGTTGTCAAAGCCAATGAGGGACAGCCACTGTCGCAGCTACTACAGCTGAAGATATGCCTAGACCGCTTGTCCTGTTAAAGAACCCAGTCTTTTCTACTATTTATCCATAGCTGTAGGGAGAATATTTGGATTCATGCCTTTCCCAGGGGTATGTATATATATATATATATATATATATATATATATATATATTGCCTACCAAATTTTCCCCACGGCTGTACCAAATTTTCTTGGTATTGTTTATCTGTATAAAGGTACAAGTGTATAGGGCATGTGATATCAGCAGCCTTGTGTATGGAAGTGAAACATGGACCCTGTACTCCCACCAAGAACGATGGATATATAGCTTCTACCTTCGCTGCCTTAGACGTATACTAGGCATCACCTGGAGGGATATGATCACTAACACAGAGCGCTCAACTTCCCAGCTTGTGTTCTCTTCTGAGACAGCGTCGTCTCCGATGGCTGGGCCGTGTCCGCCGGATGGATGATAGACGAATCTCGAAGGACATTCTCTTTGCAGTGCCTTCGTCTGGTAAGATACAAATTAGTCGCCCCCAGCAGTGTTGCAGGAATGGTCTCAGGTGCTTTGGCATTGCCCCTTCCTGCTGGGAATATTTGGCTCAGAACTGTCCTCGTGGCGACAGGCTCTCCGTAGCGACTGTTCATGTCTGAAGCCACTCTGGCGCAACACCATGAAGCCAAGAGGTCCAGAAAAAAGTAGCGGCAACAAAACACCGGCACATCAACATCTTCAGAGGACAGCCTTCACATGCTACATCTGTGGTCGAGAAGGTTTTTCGAACATTGGATTATACAGCCACAGGAGGCGCTCTAACTTCAGGGGCACAAAAACAACATTATAGTCTTCCGAGACTGAAATGCGAATGATGTTTACCTGTATGGCGGGATATTTAAAAATTAACTATATATTCACTTCAGAACTTATTCTAATCAAATAAAATCCTATTATAATTGTACTTTGCGTCCGGCCCAATTATAAAGAACTAACCATCCGTTTTTGTACTTTCCATGAGTGTGGTATTCGTAGGATGGCAGTTATTAAACACCCTTTCTCCCATGTTTATTGTTTAACTACGATTAATTTACTTAGTTCAGTAATAAAATACAATTCTTTTTACCCAACCACAGGTAAGATGCGACTTAATGTTATTTTATCCTAAACGGAAAATAGCTGCTGTGAATTCAGAGTCTTCATTCAAAACATCCATCATCTGTTCAACTACATAAATCTTTTTTTCCTCCTTGACTAGTTTCATATTTTCTTGTATCTTTATAAACCGAAATGTTCGAACATCGGCACTACGAATAATAAATTTTCATCCATTGTAACATCCCATATTTGTTCTACATTTTCTCCACATACTGTCGGATTAATTTCGTCATTTTACTCATTATATATATATATATATATATATATATATATATATATATATATATATATATATATATATATATACTATATATATATATATAATATATATATATATATATATATATATATTTATATATATATATATAGTTTGATATATATATATATATATATATATATATATATATATATATATATATATATATATATATATATATATATATATATATATAGTTTATATATATATATATATATATATTATATATATATATATTTGATATATATATATATATATATATATATATATATATATAGTATAGTTTGATATATGTATATATATATAGTTTGATATATATATATATATATATATATATATATATATATATATATATAGTATAGTTTGATATATGTATATATAGTGTTTATGTGATCGGTTTAAGTATTTGTAGGGAATTATCTTCCTTTTGCCGGAAGAGTTATCTCCTAGCTGCGTTGCTGTTTGTTCCCACTAGGAGGACCGTTCATTCAAAACGCTGCTTCCTCTTTTAGCTACATCTCCGGAACGAGCACATGGGTTAGCCTACTGTTTACCCCTTTCTCAGCGGGGCTTTGCCCCCCCTCTTAGTAAGTGATCTCTATGTACGGACGCTCCAGTCCTTTGATGTATGTATGTTTATGTACACTATCTTACACGTATCTTGCGTATTTAATATAGAGGGACAATCATTGATTAATCTTATTATAATGGAGATTGTGTGTTTGTTTGTCTGTAACCGAAACTAAATCACTATTCAAGTCATAATTCCCTTAGTTATTGACGTCACATTTACCATGAATTTATTTTTATTTAAACCTCAATTATTGATAAAATTGTTATACCTTATTAATACTGTTGACCATATCTACCAACTAATAGCATGTAATTGTATTTATATATACAACAAAATAGCGGTTTACAGTGTGAACGAGAAGACTAATTTGCATATTGATATTTAAAATTTGATTTTGATAAATATATGCTTAGTATTATTGATTTCTAATTGTTTGGTTTTCTCTTAACGAATCTGAGCAAAGATCTCGGGGATACACCTTAAAAGAAATCCATAAACAAAACGAAAAAACAGTAATTTTATTAAATACTTCATAATCTAACTAAATAGATAAATTAGGAAAAATGAAAGACGGGAGTGAAAGAAAATGATAGAAGAGTTAAATCTAAAGCTGTTCTATTTTTCGATTATACCCCCTCAGTTTATCATTTTCTAAATAGTTTATAATTTGATACAATATTTTATAACATCAAAACCTAAATACTTGCACCCGAAGGGTGCATATATTTGCTAGTACATACAATAAATCTTATTTATTAACGATATCTCAATGAAAATCTGAGTTAAATTTGCCTCAAAACTGCCGATATTATCCATGCGTTTAAATCCTGCAATGTATATTTTATATCACTAAGAAATAAAGGTTTACATAATATATGGTGTGGATAATTTGCATATTGGTTTAAAAAAAACAAGTTTAATGAAGCATCACTTGGTGTCACAGATCT
>CM042158.1:30682865-30735365 GCA_023376005.1 Doryteuthis pealeii | reverse complement strand
CTCAGGAATTCTGTAGGTTTATCAATGAGTATTTAATTTATTGTCAAAATTATTAATACATATAATAATCTTATATAATAACGAGATCTCTATAAAAAGATCTGAGTTCGGTTTGCCTCAAAACAGCCCACGTTATTAGGATATTCGCCTCTCATCCCACTCAGGAGGGCGTACCACAAGGACATTTTTATGTGAGCCCACCCACAAGCCGAAGTTTGTAGGCACAAAAAATGCGTTGATCCCGTCCGCATTCCCCCTCAAGGTGGCGCCTTCAGGCACTGGGCAATAAACCCAGCCCTGCCCCTTTAAATCAAGGAGGTGGGTGTTGCCTGGGGTGATAGTCCCCTGGGATCAACGCTGTAAATTTACATTATTAAACACAGGCCCCGAAAGGCCCGTGTTGTTTTATTTTCCTAGTACCCCACTCGTACCAGGTCAGGCACAAAGGCCCTATTAACATGGGAACCACCCACAAACCGAAGTCTATGGGATGGCGGGTGAAAAATTGCGTGTATCCCATCGGCATTCCCCCTCAAGGAGGCGCCTCAGGCACTGGGCAATAAACCCAGCACTGCCCCTTTAAATCGAGGGGGCAGGCGTTGTCTGGGGGGATAGTCCCCTGTGATCAACGCTGTTAATTTACATTAACAAACACAGGCCCGAAAGGCCCGTGTTGTTAGTGAGTTTAAATTCATGCAAGTTTTAAATATTACTGAGAAATAAATGTTTACATAGTTTATGGTGTGAATAATTTGCATACCAATTTTAGAAAAAAAACCTTTCTAATTGTTGTGATGTTAGTTCAACAGTAAAAAAAGAAGTCAAGTCGAGGTAGGGTAAAAAGAGACAAGTGTATTTACAATAAGGTACAAGAACGGCTAGCTTGCCGCTAACAGTAACAGTACGGTAACAGTACGGTAACAGTACAACCTTTTCCCTCGGTGTCTCACTATTTATAGTGAGAACCGGTGTATATTCTCCACTGTAGGAACGGCCGGTATAACACTAATCGTTAATCATTTCATGTTATTTATCATTAATATTAATCATTTTATCTCCAACGTATTAAAATCAATCCTATGAATGGTTTTATATTGAAACCAATTAAAATATAATTAAAATAAGGGTGATCTTTTTTATATGCGTTTTTTATTTAATTTCTTTAGTCTTTCTAATCTAAAATATTTCATTGAATTAAAACTTAAAACTTACGCATCGAGATTACAAGGCTGGAAGTGTGATCCACTGGGAATTGTGCAAGAAACTGAATTTTGACCATACAACAAAAGGATGCATGCACAATCCAGATTCTGTTCTTGGGTTTTGAGAAAGAGTAGGATAACCTTATCTCATCCAGAAGACAAGAAATAGTATTGATTAACAAGAAGACGTGTCAACTTACTGAGTGAAGATGAAAGGAAATGAAAATATAGACAAAGGTTTATGAAATATATATATATATATATATATATATATATATATATATATATAAACACGGTTTGTTTTTTTGGAATGGCTTTTTTTGCCGACAATTTTTGGGAGAATAAGTGCTTAATTGGAGTCGTACCTAATTTTGAAAATTAATTAATCCGTTTAGTGTAGGGGTTATGATATCGGCCTGTCAGCTTGGCAGTCCGGTTTCAAATCACGCACAGGGCGGTCTTCCGATCTATAGCTCTGCTGATGAGGCCTAATAGGCCGAAATGTACATACAGAGATTGATTTTTCTCGATTTGTTTAGCCTTACATTTAAATAGGTATTCCCGCCTAATTCATTATTAATTAATTAATTTTCAAAAATTAGGTACGACTCCAATTAAGCACTTATTCTCCCATATATATATATATATATATATATATATATATATATATATATTATATAAAATCACTGTGGGGTGTTCATTGTGTGTGTGAACCCTCATGCGTCGAAAATCGACGAGAGAATTGGGCTAGTGGTTAGAGTCGTGGAAAATGGACTCGTTGATTCGAGTTCAATTCCTAGACGAAGCTGTTGGCATTTCACATAGCGCTAATACCCTTGGGAAAGGTATGGAATCCATATATTTTCCCACCAGCTATGGGTTAAATAGTAGGGCGGACTGGGCTCTTCAGCCTTGGGTAGGTAACCAGTCTAGGAGGGATAACTCTGAATTTCAAATTCCTGAGGCGGTCGTTGATTGGGTTTGTGGCAACCCTTGATGCACAATTCTTTCCTATTCGACTGTGCCAAAAAGTGTGGATGGTCCAACACAAGCCTTCACCACTATAAACAAATCACTGTGTGGGTGTTCATTGTGTGTGTGAACCCTCATGCGTCGAAAATCGACGAGAGAGTCCATAATATATATATATATATATTATATATATATATATATATATATATATATATATATATTATATATATATATGGTGATTGCCGCTTCTTCACAGAATAAGGCCATTTCTACAAGTAGTTCAGTTGTGCGCTGTTTTGAGCACGCAGATGGCCCACGGATCCAGCTTGTTTTTATGTACTCTGTCACACATCAAACCATCGACATACAGGCCCTGTCACAACGGTCATTCAATGTAGGAAGTGTTTCCATGGCGTCTGTCATGTGTCGCTTGCCAGATGATTGAAAAACTGTGATATATGAGGGTGGAAATGATACCAATCGTAATTGGCACACTTGGAACGATCAAGTTTTAAATAACAGACTGGTGGAACTGGAAATCAGTGGCAGAATTGAGACAATCCTAACAACAGCATTATTAAGATCAGCTAGAATAGACAGAAGAGTTATGGAGAAATATTGTCACTCAGACTCCAATGAAAGACCATCAGCTAATGCTGGAGTGAGAGAAAAAAATCAAAAGAGTAAATAAGGATCATAATAATGCGAACTCGAAATCAGAGGAAGAATCGAGACCATACAAACTAAAACATTGTTTACGCCTAGAATACTCAGAAGAGTCCTGGAGACCTGAGGAGATTTGCTATCACTCAACCTCCGATGAACTACCAGCTAAGACGGGTGTGAAAACTCGAATGGAGTGAAATAATAATAATAATAATAATAATAATAATAATAATAATACGCATAAAATCCTCTGGGACTTTGAGATAAAGATGGATCCCCCTATCCCAGCAAGGAGATCAGGCTAGTGTTGGTTTTACAAAAAAGAGAACTTGACAACTGTTGGATTTGCGGTTCCAGCGGACCACAGGGTAAAGATGAAAAAAAAAAACGAAAAGATAGTAAATGTAGACTTTGTGGTAATAGAGATGAGACTGTAAACCATATACTCTCCGAATGTAGCAAACTAGCACAACGAGAATACAAAACTAGACACACCTGGGTTGTGAAGGTGATCCACTGGCAATTATGCAAAAAAATAAATGTTGATCATACAACAAAATGGTATATGCATAAACCAGAATCTGTTCTTGAGAATGAAACATAAAATTCTCTGGGACTTTGAAATAAAAACGAATCCCCTTATCCCAGCAAGAAGACCAGACCTACTGCTGATTAACAAAAAAAGAAAGAACTTGTCAACTGGTGGATTTTGCAGTTCCAGCGGATCACAGGGTGAAGCTGAAGAAAAATGAAAAAATGGGCAAATACCTGGACCTTGCCAGAGAACTGAAAAAGTTATGGAATATGAAAGTCAAAGTGATAACAATTGTAGGTGGTGCACTTGACACGGTCCCAAAGGGATTGGAAAGGGCAGTGGAAAATCTGGACATCAGAGGAAAGATTGAGACCATCCAGAATACTGCACTGCTGCAATCTGCTAGAATACTTAGAAGAGTCCTGGAGACCTGAGGAGACTTGTCACTCAGACTCCAGTGAAAGACCATCAGGTATGAATAATAATAATAATAATAATAATAATAATAATAATAATAATAATAATAATAAATCGCAGTTTCTTAAAAGTAGTTAATATTAAATGCAGGTTATAATTGTTTATTTGTAGGTGCGAAGTTCCTTCCTGAATGTTTGATAAGTTTTGATTAATCTCAAGATTGGTCAATGATAATCTCTCATAAGAGAAGATGTCAAAACAGAGTCGGACTCGGCATCATATATTCCTAGTGGCATCTTACGATTACGTTATTCCGTCTCGCTTATTTACCAATATCTTGGCGATTGCCTATGACTTCAGCACTGGCCACTGTTGACACTCCAGGGAAAAACTGACCGATGCCGATTGGTCTGTAAGTGATTCTAAATTTTCGTTTTGGCAAAGAATTCTTAACCTCTTCGACTTTGACGTCCGTCAATTGGAACGCTTCCAAAATGACCCACCTGAACAAATACTTGCAAGTAAATAATTTGTAATGTCCGGGAATATGGTGCAATTAGTTCGCTCACGATTTAGTTTCCTTTTTTTTTTCTTCCTTTCTTTCTTTTTAGCATCATCATATTCTCTTCGTCTTTATACACACACACACACACGCATACACACACACACACACACACACACACACACACATATATTATATATATATATATATATATATGGTGTTTGTCTATCATCGAAATTTCTTCTTTTTTCTTTTCTTATGTTTTTCTTTTTGTGTCCATTTCTCCTATATATTATCTTCCTATTCCTTTCATCTTTACACAATCATACACACACATTCATACATATATATATATATATGTGTGTGTGTGTGTGTGTGTGTGTGTGTGTGTCTGTGTGTCTGTGTCTGTGTGTCTGTGTCATGTTCGTCTAACATTAATTTCTTTTTCTTTTCTTATGCTTGTATTTTTGTCCCCTTCTCCAGGATATTCTCTTCCTATTCTATTCGTCTTTACATACACACACACGCGTGTATATATATATATATATATATATATATATATATATTATATATATATGTGTGTGTGTGTGTGTGTGTGTGTGTGTGTGTGGTATGTACATATGTGTGTATGTGCGTGTGATTGTGCGTTTGTGTGTCTGTGTCTGTGTCAGTATGTGTGTGTGTGTGTGTTTCATGGTCGTTTCCTCTTTTTTCATTTTTTTTTCCTTTTCATTTTGTGTTTTCTTCTCATATATTCTCGCCTTTATTCTCCAAAATGTATTTCCCTTTCTTTTTAACATCATCATGTTTTCTTAAGCTTTATATATATATATATATATATATATATAATATATATATTATATATATATATATATATATTTGGCGTATGTGTATATATATACCTATATGTTTGTATGCCTATATATATATAATGCATATATATGTCCATACATCTCTCTCTCTCTCTCTTCTCTCTCTCTATATATATATATATATATATATATATATATATATATATATATAAGTATGTATATATATTTATGTATATATATATAAGTATGTATATATATATATATATATAGGTATGTATATATATATAGATATATATAGTATGTATATATATATATATATATATATATATATATATATATATAATATGTAATATTATATAAGTATGTGTATATATATATATATATATATATATATATTAAGTATGTATATATATATATATAAAGTATATATATATATATATATATATATATATAGTATGTATATATATATATATGGTATGTATAATATATATATATATAAAGTATGTATATATATAGTATGTATATTATAATATATTATATGTGTGTGTGTGTGTGTGTGTTGTGTGTGTGTGTATAAAATGTTCGTCAATCATTAACGTTTCTTCTTTTATCTTTTTTCTCTTTTTTTTAGTGTTCTCTTTTCTTGTATACTCTTCTATACCAACCTTCTTACTACAATCTTTTCTCTTCCCTTTTCTTCTTTGCAATGACAATTCCCCCTAATTCAGACACTTCTTTTCCTTCACGTCTCTTTAACTTTGACTCGTCCAGTTTTGTGTTATGGTGAAACAACGAAGACAATGAAAATAGAATCCCTAACGACTTAGAAATAAATCTCCTTTTCTAACTGTCTGTGTTTACTTGATTGTCTTAAGGAGATCAAAACAGCGAAGGTCAGAAACATTAAATTTCATATAGCAAGAAAAATATTTAATTATATTCCCGTAACTCGCCGAATGAGAAGTATTTCGGCGGGAAATAGATAAACATTTCCCTAAAGCCTTTATGTAATGAAATATGAACACTTAGGACTAGTGAACATTGCCATTGTATCACAGGGAGTTCCCAATGGCTGTTGTATGAAAACAATTTACTCTCGAATCGATTTCGACGCATGAGGGTTCATCCAATGACAAATCTACGCAGTTTTGTTTATAGAGGTGAAGTCTTGTTTTGGATCATCCACACTTTTTGATACAGTCGATAGGAAAGAATTAGTACACAAGGAATGCCATGGAACCAATCAACAACTGACCTCAGGTTTTTCAAATTCAGAATTTTCCCTCTCCAAGACTGATTACCTATCCAAGGATACTGAGCCTAGTCTGCTCCAGTATTTAATCCATAGCTGGAGGGAAAATATATGGATTCATACATTTTGAAGGATAATTAAAGTTCCAATTACCGTCGAACTGGGAAGACAAGGCAACAAGCGATAGTAACTTAAATACAAACCCGAATGTCACAAAGTCTACTGCAGAATGACAGGATATATATAAGACTCCACAATGTCATTCAAATCAAGCAGTCAAGCAGCCAATCAAAACTCAAGAATTTGTTCAAGAATGACCCATTCATGAATTTGGGTGATTTGGGTCATTCCATTCAAACCAACAGTAGACTTACTGACTTCAATACATTTCTCAAGGTTATTAGCGCTATGTGAGATGCAAACAACCTTGTCTAGGATTTGAACTCGGGTTGACGAATCAATTTCCCAGGACTCTAACCATTATGCCAGGCGCCTCCTTTTATAGAGAATGGAACAATCGCGGGTCTGAAAATGTCGGTCAATTCATACCGTGATACACTTTGTACTCACACTAAGCTGGGAACTACACGAGGATGCTGTGTGCTGTTTTGAATAAATCTTAGAAGCAACACCCTACAAAAGAAAAGTTGTACAGCCGCTTTCCTCCCCATCTTACTGTTGAGATTTTTGTGTATATAAGGTGTGCGCTAGATCGTCGCTAATACTTATAGACTAGGCGAGATCATGTGATCTATTACTTGGCCAATCACTGGCAGTACTCTGAGGCTGATACCATACTTAAACCACCCCACTGGACATAATTACTGCACCATTCTTGGACGACGGACATAGGATTAAAACACTGGACCTTTACCAATACGCAGGATAGGACTTATACGCTTACCAAAGGATTCCATAACATAGAACTTTCTTTAAGCCCTTTTCAACTGGCTAAGAATGGCACTTAAAAACTTTAAACCAACCAAGTATGATCAACAATACATATTGGGCACTACTCACATCATACTTCATATCTTATAAGTGTAACATATTTGTATCAATAATAGTTACTTGAAGCAATAGTTGTTTATTATGTCTTAGAAATATCTCATCTACTGAAAGTGATGCCAACGTACACATATGATTCATCCTCCTCGTCATCATCATGTCACACGGGCAGCACGGATATCCATGACAATCTCTCGCCAACACCCTCTATCATCCACTGCTCGCGGGAGATCCTCTGTGCGGCATCCAATATCCGCGCAGAGCTGGTCAATATATGTATTAGCTGGACGGCCCACGCTTCCACAGAACAACGTCACTTAGGAATTCGTCCTTGCTTCTCCAGCAGTGTCCGGCGTGTCTTGTTTGCCATGGTTTATGTGATATGGATCAGGTGGCCGTACATCTGTTTTCTTGTGGGGTGTTGTTTCCAGGTCTTGTTTAAGATTGCTCGCAGCATTCTTGTGCAGCTACCGTCTAGTTTATTCTTTAGAAGCTTCGTTAGGGGCCAGGTGGTGCAGCCGTACAGTAGCACTGATACAACTACGGCTTGAAACAACTGTCGCTTTAACTTGTCAGTGAGATCGGACTTTTGACACATAGGATTAGATTAGGGGTTTTGTGGGAAATTCAGATCCTCCAACCCTGATGGCCATCAGGATACACTTTTGGGAAGATTCTACAATACATAATAAAACCAATCAGTAGAAAATATCTCTCACCAAGAATTGTTATAAAAAATAATGTCGGCGAAGTGGCTTATTGTAGATATCAGCCGGGAAGCGAGGGAGCTTATCCCCTTTTCATTAGCGCTAGAACAGGGAGATTGTTTTTGCATCTGAGGTGGTAACCTTGGGGTCGAATGTGGTTTCAGCGCCTTAGGACCATGACCAAAGTGCCCCAGCAGAATTAAATATACCACCAGACTTAGTGGAAGTGTATAGGGAAACTGCTGCATAACACTTACTTAGTACTGAATTCGGACCCTATGACCTGAAGGCACCCCTTTTTGATCTCGATTAAGAAAGGACATGTTTTTCATTTACACCGTCAATATCCGTTTGTTTTAACAGACGATTTTTAGATTTTTTTAAATTTTAAAACTAACCCCTAAACCTAACCCCTAGCCTTAACCCCTGACATTAACCCTTAACAAACAACCGGATATTGACGGTGTAAATGAAAAAAATGACCCAATGAAACGAAATCGAAAAGGGGTGCCTTAAGGTAATATGGTCCCTGAATTCTGTAGAAAAACAATTATTATCTATCCCACATTAAAATCTGCGCACACCTTATCCTTTCTCCAAGTTTTAAACTACGATGCGGACACTAACGAGAAGGCAGCCACACTGAATCTCTATTTGTTTAAAATGTCCAAGAGCCACTCAGTTGAAGATTAGATACCCCCCGAATCACCCTATCCCCCCCCCCGACACCAACCTCACAAAATACCAGAAAGTCTAGAAGTAATAAAAAAACAATATATACACCTCCATCACTCAACATACAAAAATATATAAATTCAATTGCCAACGACTTTTTAACGACAGTTTTAAGAATTTCTTTAGATACCATTAAACTTTATGGAGTTCAATGATTAGACCACTTATTACCGTATTTGACGGCATATGAGACGCACGGGCATATACGACGCACCCCCATTTCAGCAGGCCAGATTCAAGAAAAAAGTGTTTAGTGTATTTAAGCATATATTGTTGAAAACAGTCTAGCTGTGCATTACACAAGCAGAAGCAAAGCTGTATAAAAGAAATTTGGCAGTACAGGCAAGCAATAAGCATACAGAAGACATCTCAATAGCAGGAACAGATCACAGGATGAAGCTAAAGGAAAATGAAAAAATGGACAAATATCTGGATCTTGCCAGAGAACTGAAAAAGTTATGGAACATGAAAGTGAAAGTGATACCAATTGTAGTTGGTGCACTTGGAACGGTCCCAAAAGGATTAGAAAAGGGTTTGGAAAGTTTGGAAATCAGAGGAAGGATTGAAACCATTCAGAACACTGCACTGCTGCAATCTGCCAGAATACTCAGAGGAGTCCTGGAGACCTGAGGAGACTTGCTGTCACCCAGACTCCAGTGAAAGACCATCAGCTAATGCTGATGTGAAAACTCAAAAGGAGTAAATAATGATAATAAAATTATTTTAAGGAGGTCTCAAACTTCATCTACGATGTATAAGACGCAGGGCAATTTGCTGAGCCAAAACTTTGGAAGAAAGTGCGTCCTATATGCCGTCAAATACGGTACTTTAGTTAAATCATAAGAGTATACATTACTTTAGGTTTCAAAATTAAATTCTTATCAGAATCCATTAACTTCATTTTTTTCAATCATAGCTCCCATTTGTACTGAACCGGAACCCAATCACTGACTTACTTGCTATGTATAAATCTTAAATATACAATAGGTCTGAACAAAATCAGTTTTGTCGACTGTATTTCTTTACAATTAACCCTTTCGAATTATTAATTGCACCACATTCTCATGCTTCAAAAAATACAGTACCTTTATTTTTACAATCTTGACATACGCGAATCCTTTACAATTTGAAATATACGAATTTAAATGTCCAGTAGGAGACTGCATCTTCAAAGTTAATAACACATATATTGGCCAAACGACGACCCCATTATCAGGCGGATTAACGCTACATCTATCTTATATGAGATCTATTAATCAACACCTTCAAACACATTCATGACCCCTCTACCTACCGTAGAATTTTAACAGAAAATACACTGGCACTACACAAAGAAAAAAACAAACAAAAACTTCAAATAATCGAAGCTCTATATATCAAACAAAAAAACCCCACCTTGAATAAAATAAACTTCGAAACAAGTCAACATGTTCTCAAATGCCTGTAATATCCCGCCTTAGAAAGGATCGAAGAAAAACTCGTCCGACAAGAATCGTCAGTACAGCTTAACGAATGTTTAAAAGAAAAATGTTGCCAAAATACACTTAATTTGAAATATATTTATATATATATATATATATATATATATATATATATATATATATATATGTGTGTGTGTGTGTGTGTGTGTGTGTGTAAATATTTTGGGTATACAGAATTTTATTAGTGCTTTGAAAAGACCCACTAAAAGATTCATTGTATTAAAAAAATGTATATATTTTACAATAGAAGCAGGGGTGGGGGCAAAAGGAAAAAAAACTAGTTGCTAGCTAACTAGTTTCGATCTTCGTTCAACAGAGTTAAATATCGAGGATGATCGATTAAAACAGGTAAATGGGACGAGTAGGAAAATAAAAATAAAATAAAAGAACAATTTCTTTTCTTTTCTCCTAAAAGGGGGAGGGAAAGGAGACTTTATAGATTGATAATATTCAAACCAAGTTTACAAAGAGCAGGCTTATTGGTCAGAATATACAATGTTTCTAAAATCTTCAGATGGTAAAAAGAGTGCGACTTGCTCTCAACAGAGAACCAGTCAACACTTAATGAGTTGGCGCAATTACGGTTATTTATAAGATGTTCGCCTATAGAGAAACCATAAGTATTCCTCAGATATCGTTAGGACCGACGGTTCCATTTCTAATCTTAGTAGGGACATGTTGTTTAATTCGAGCATCCGATCGCTGGTTTGTTCTTCCTATGTATTGCAAACCGCAAATACATTTATATGCATAAATTATAGATTTATTATGGTGAGGGGGAGAAAATCCTTACCATTGGGTACCAACATAGGTTTTGTTTTAAAAACAACACGCAGATTAGAAGAAGGGTAACTATATTGTACACACCAGGAAATTTGCCTTGAAAATCTCTCGATTATATCACCTAACTAAGGTAGGCGTAGATACACTGGACATTTTTCTACCGTAGCCCGCTTAATTTTTTTTAAGTCGGTTATCTTACGTTGTATAACGGATTTTACAATATCCAATATAAATCCATTATTACAGAGAATTGCTGGAATAGATTTTATCTCTTCATCCAATTTGGAATCCGAGCAAATCATCAAAGCTCTATGAGTAAGGATCTTAATTAGATTAATTTTTATTTTAGTGGGACAAAATGAATCCCAACGGGTGTAGAGACCTGTGAATGTAGGTTTTCGATACACCGTGTTGAGAAAACCCAAAGGCATCCTGCAAATTAATACATCTAGAAAAGGTAACATCAGATCCTTTTCTTTGTCTAAGGTGAATTGTAAGGCAGGGTGTAAATTGTATATATATATATATATATATTGTAAGTGAAGTAGGGGGAGTGGTCTACTGTTGGTATCAGCCGGACAGCGAGAGAGTATATGCCCTTTTCAATTGCGCAAGACCGGGGAATTGTTTTTGCATCTGAAGTGCAGTGCTACAACTACCATCAGCTCCCACTTTTACCACACAGATCTAATTTATACCACTAATGTGCTGAGTTGGCGATATCGAATTCGGAACCCCGTGGTTCTGAGGTGGATGCTGTATTAAGTAAGCTAAAACGGACCCAAATATTATTACTGCATATATATATATATATATATATATATATATATATATATATACAATAAAAAATAAAAAGATAAAAAAACATATGCATGTTGAATTAAACAAAAGACACATCTGTTTATCAACTTTATTTGTGTTTTTTTTAAAGTTTTCTGGCCAACTTTTAATATTTGGGTGGAATTCGTGAATTAGTCTACTGTAATTCAGGTCCTGAGTACTTTCGGCACTTCGAAGTGCCATCATCAGGGGTGATGTGTTCCAGTTTTTCAAATTATATTAATGGATGTGGAGGCTGGAAGGAGGATAATTGATGGGAAAGGTGCTATAGGCATTTCAAAATGTGTGTACTGCATTGGAAATTAATTTTCTTTAAGGAGGGTTTGTATTGTTTTATGTATAAAGCTTCTAGTATTTTAATTAGTATTTTAATTCAACATGCATTAATGAAAAATGCTGCCCAAATACACACACACACACACACACACAACACACACACACACACACACACACACACATATATATATATATATATATATATATATATATTGGTTTGTTTTGTTTTACAGCATATCAACCTCAGTGGGTCATTTAATGCCGATAAAGTTTTGAAATAAATCAATTCTTAATGCATAATACAATTTTTTTATAAATACATTTTTCTATTTAACCCATAGATGGGACCCTAACAGGTACTACCACTCCGGGTAAGAGTGGACCAGGGAGCAATGGTGATGAAGGGGTGCTCCACATTCCCCAAACCTCCAAAACTGGAACCTCACCATCAGATAGAGTTTAACGTCATTCCCAGGACATGTAGACCCGCAGCCACGGCCTTCTAGCACCCATATGATAAAAAGGGGTTGTGGCTTCTCATAAGGGCAATAGGGTTGGGAAAATCATATAGGTGCTAGGGTTTGACGTGACCAGCCGCTTGATCGGAGGGGGCCTCGCCGACCGCTCGTCTAGCCCAAGATAGGGCCAAAGTGGAGTATTGCATGTCATGAACTGCTCATTCCTGGGCTCTATCCTTAAGCATCACGGGTCGCCACCCACGGCCATCAGGTGGCCCCATTGGGGGAGTCTTATCCCTTTGCAGAAGTGCAGTCGGTACATTCTAACGCCCCAGCCGACAGGTTGGTATATATATATATATATATATATATATATATATATATATATATAACTTTGTTAATTAAATGAGTGTGAAAAATGAAGTTTGTGTTACTTTTTTACACATATTATATATATATATATATATATATATATATATAATATACCAAGCGTGTTGGTAAATCCTTGCGGTAAGAAAAAAACCCAGCAAATAGTTTGATTGTAAAAATATACTACCAAACATCAACCGGGGAGAAAAAAAAATTTTGAAAAAAAGAAAAGACCAAGATAGTCGTACCAACAAAAAATAATCTATTGGTACAGTATTTGGCAAAAAAAAAAAAACAATTTATATGTATATATATGTATATAAGATATATATATATATATTCGTATAACCGCTAGGAGAATAGCTAATAAGTAAAAAGTGCTCAATACCTAAGTAGAGCAAATAATAAAGATAAATCTAATGAGTCAGACGAACCTACTATTAGTTTCGCTTAATGCTCTTCAGGGCTAAGATCTTAGCACTGAAGAGCATTAAGCGAAACTAATAGTAGGTTCGTCTGACTCATTAAATTTATCTTTATTATTATATATATATATATATATATATATATATATATATATATATATATAATCAGTACCAACTATAAAACAACAATACAAAAACTCTTTCTAACAAAAAAAAAATAAATAATAAAATAAAATAAAATAAAATAAAATCTTTTCATTTTTTAAATCCCCAACCCCCCCACACACACACCCAAACTTCCATCTCCTCTCTTAATATAAAACATGAAATTTTCTTTTCATGACATCTCTCCTTTACCTCTTACCAATATGCACACACACCTCTCCCCTACTTCTTACCAATACACACACACACACACACACACACACACAACCTTGAGTTTTCACTTCCGCTGTCGTTTATCGCTACAGAAAAAAAATTATACACACACACACACAACCACATACCTAAAAAAATGCACAATGTTTCCTTCAAAACACACACTAACAGCGCTACATACTCACACCTTAAAATAGAATATTTGATGTCATATTTCAAAACCGTTTCCTTTTTTCAAACTTCAGAAATTTTTAAACAGACTGAATAACAAGGATTACCACTCACTTTTCTCATTATTCTGTGATAAATAATTTCTTATCTTATGCCCTGAAGATGATCTAATTAATAGATCGAAACACTGCAGCGTCGGCCAATAAACTCACCACTTAACCCATTTAAACCTGTGTTTTTTCATTTTTCTTGATATATTACATATATATATATATATATATATATATATATATATATATATATATATAATATATCAAGAAAAATGAAAAACACAGGTTTAAATGGGTTAAGTGGTGAGTTTATTGGCCGACGATGCAGTGTTTCGATCTATTAATTAGATCATCTTCAGGGCATAAGATAAGAAAATTATATATATATATATATATATATATATATATATATATATATATATATATATATATATATAACTTTGTTAAACAAATGAGTGTGAAAAACGAATTTTCTGTTACTTTTTAAATCATTCTCTGAATCATCTTAAGAATCAACTGAAACGTGTTGTAAAGTATCAACGACAAATTCAGCGATTATTTAATATGCATGAATAAAAATTCACAATTTGAATGACGGTTCTTGTTAAGATAATGGCCATGTTTGCAGGTGTCGGCCAAAAGAAGAAAAGAAAAAAAAGAAAAATAATAAACACAAGTGGAGAATTCGAGACGGCCAGCAAAGACAATGGTAATCGATACGACACACAGAATAAAACTGTCCAAGTGCAAGAATATAATGAGTATAAAGTTATAATAAATTGAAGGTTGGCTGGCTGTGAAACAAACAAGTGGTTTTACTGGAGAAAATTATCTCCAGATAGAGAGTAAACAAAAACAAAGGGAGATTACTCTAGGCGAACAAACTTGGAAGATATGCAAAAATGTCCGTCTTGGCCATTACGCTCTAATTATATAACTTGGTGTTGTTTACAATACCTGCTGTTACTAATTGGTCACCCATTCAAGTTTTTAACATGCTCATTGGGGCTTAACTTAACTGATCTGCCAGGGACTGGTGTTTTCGGTTTGAGCTGAACGTAATTCAGCCTGCTTGGTTGGTTGGTTGGATTTTAACGGCATGACCAGCTTTGGGTTATTTTATGCCTATGACATTTTATTCATTGTAGTTAATTATTCAAATATATTAAACACATATTTAAACACATTTTAAAATCATTTTTCAAACGAGTAAATCCATAGATGGGACCCTAACAGATACTACTAATTCAGGACAGGGTGGACCTGGGAGTAATAGCGTTAATGGGGTAATTCACATTCGTTAGAGCTCCAGAAGTAGAACTTCACCAATAGATGCAGTTTAACGTCATCTCCAGGACAGTAAGATGCTCAACCATTGTCTTCTAGCATATATATGATAAAAAGGGTTGGGCGTTTGCCATAAGGGCAATATGGTCGGGACAATCATATAGGTTCTAGGGCTTGACGAGATCAGCCAATTGATCAGAAGGGGTCTCACCGACCGACCGTCTATAACCTACTTAAGGGCCACAGTTGAATGGTGTATGTCATAGACTGACCAGCCACTAGAATTCCGTTCTTAAGCGTACAAAAGCATGGTTGAAAGTGGGGCTAACAATAGCTTGGATTCGTCGGAATTCCACTTTGGGAATGTCTCAGGATAAAAAGTTAATCTCGCAGATGCATTATTACTAATTTCGATTTGGATCAACCCTGGACACCCCTTAAAAATACCTACATAACAAATGACCTGGTGGGACGTCAGGAATTTTTTTCCAAAACATATTTTTTTACGTTATTTGTTGTAATTTTGTAGTTTCCCCCGGACATACATAAACACCACTTCCCTTTATATATGTATAGATAGATTACAATGTCAACCATTGTTGAATTGTCCCTTACTTTTTTAGGATTTAGGCGCCAGATCTTTTTCCAATCTATCACGAGTACTGACAGAAAAAACAACAACAACGAAAAACAAAAAACAACATAAATTGTGTTTTCAGGCATGCAGTTTGAACTGAACGGATATATCGGCCCTTTTAGGCAAATGTGTATTTAGCAATTTGAAACATAACGCAACGTTTCTTAAATGTTCACGCTGCTAAATATATATATACTAGCAAATATATGCACCCTCCGGGTGCAAGTACTTAAGTTTTAATGTAATAAGTATATTAAATTAGAAAAGCTAATGAAACTAAATAAGAATGCAGATAAAATGATTGGAAACAGAGGGGTGCATAATCGAAAAATAGAACAACTGAAACTTACTCTTCTATCACTCTCGTCTTTCATTGCTAAATTTTGCTAAATTTTCCTAATTTAATAACTTAGTTAAAATATGAAGTAAAGAATAAAATCAAAATTATTTCTTCTCGTTAATCGATTTCTTTTAAGATTTATTGAAGAGATTTTTGATCATATCCATTAAGATAAAACCATACAATTAAAAATCAATAATACTAAGTACATATTTATTAAAATCAAATTTTTAATTTCAATATGCAAATTAGCCTTCCTGTTCACACTGTAAAATGCTATTTTAGTGTATATATAATACAATTGCATATTATTCATTTGTAGAAATGATTAACAGTATTAATAATGTGAAACAATTTTATTAGAAATTGAGGTTTAAATAAAAATAAAATCATGGAGAATGTGACGTAAATAACAAAGGTAATTGTGACTTAAGTAGTGATATAGTTTCGGTTACAGACAGAAAAGCACACAATCTCCATTATAATAAGATATATATATATATATATATATATATATATATATATATATATAAGGTGTGTCAAAAAAGTATCGATATTTTCTGTACTTTTGACACGCCTTATATTCTGAAAAAAAAAGTTTCATTCCTTCTTTATTTATATCTTGGTAAATATGGCTATAATCTTGGTACTTTTTGGCAACACATTGTATTCTGAAAAAATAATGAATGGAACATTTTTTCAGAATACAAGGTGTGTCAAAGAGTACAAGAAATCTCGATACTTTTTGACACACACACACACACACACTGGTGTCACTAATTAATGAGATATTGTAGTGTTATAGAAACAAAGATTATGCTAGTTGTTTTTTATCGAAAATCACTTATTATGAGAGGTATGCTAGTATATAATATATATATATATATATATATATATATATATATATATATATATATATATATATTATATAATGTACGTGTGTGTAAGTGTGGTTTGGTGATGACTTTTATTGCATGTCAACATTTATTTATTTATTTATTGCCAAAGCCAGTCTCTTTTTTCTCTTTTTTTTTCTTTTTTTGAAGAAGTAAAAATGTCATTTATTTACAAGATTGTACATTATATTGCCTAAAACAATCTATTGCCAAGTCACAATGGTCATTTTTATTTTAGATTAAACAAGTATAGACACGTAATAAAATGTATGAATTATAATTTACATTCGTGTCAAAAGACGATGTCATTAACAGAAATGCAACATTCACCATCTATACATATATAAAGGGTAGTTATGTGCACATATGTATGTCCAGAGGAAATTACAAAAATACAATAATTAACGACAAAGTAAATATATATGTATAGACATTCACTATCACCAGAGCTTGTTTTTTGTGCAATATTAATGAAGATTTTATTCATATTTTGGACCATATTACCTTTAGGCACCCCTTTTTGATCTCGATTAAGAAAGGACATTTTTTCATTTACACCGTCAATATCCGGTTGTTTGTTAGGGGTTAGAGTTAGGAGTTAGGGTTAGGGTTAGAGGTTAGGGTTAGGGTTAGGGTTTGGAGTTAGATTTATAATTCTAAAAAAATTTCAAAAAACGTCTGTTAAAATAACCGGATATTGACGGTGTAAATGAAAAACATGTCCTTTCTTAATCGAGATCAAAAAGGGGTGCCTAAAGGTCATATGGTCCCATATTTTGGAAGAGATTTCAAAATTAAAATTTAAAATTAGTATAGTAACAGAAGGGAAAATAATTATCACGTTTTTATTTTTTTGTTTTTGTTTTGTTTTTTGCTTTTTGTTTTTTGGCTTTGAAATATAATATTGATTGATTGAATTAATCACCTCATTTTAAATTATTAAATCTTTTTTTCTAATGTAAATTATTGCATTAAAATTTCTAACTATATTTTGATATGTGATATCATTCCCTGTAACCAGGTGACAAAACTCCTGAAGTCTCACCAGACCATTTTTACATAGGAGTCCAATGTGGATCAAACCCGCGATAAGTAATAATAGAGCTGCAAACTAACATGTTCATCCCACCACTACCCAGGTGATGCAGGGTAGATGCTTCTAATTATATATATATATATATATATATATATTTACCAAACCCTCCACAAAAGCAGGATGTAACACATATCACTTTTTAATCGGAGTTTAACTTCAGAGTTATTCTTCTCCTAGACTGGTTACCTAGCCAAAGTTAAAGGTTCCATTCTGACCTACTATTTTCCCATTGCTGTATGGAGAGTAGTTGGATGCATGCCATTCCGAAGGGTATTAGCGCTATGTAAAATACAAACAGCCTCGTCCGGGATTGGAACTCAAGTCGACGACTCTAACTATTACACCACTTGCCTCACCATTATAGTATATATTGAAATAAAAGCGTACTGGACAATATCACGATAATAACATAAACCCACAGTGATAAAAGGTTAAGATGTCTCAGAATTGACCTCAAATGACAGTAAGAAAACTAATTATCCAATTAATTACCGTAGGAATTAACACAAAGTCTCAAGAATGGCGCTTCCAGCAAGGATCTAACTCATTTTTCAGTAACAAGTAACGAGACAAGATCGCTTACGATTACGCCACAATGGGACGCCCTAAATATTTACCCAAACCGTTCGCCACGGGTAGGATGAGACACGTGGTCTGATGCGGCAAGGATCGAACTCATTATTAAGTATTAACGGACCTGCGAGACTACATTGCTAACAATTATACCACGAAGGAACGCCTACTCCAAATAGCTTTAACATCACATCAAGCCTACCTAAAATACGGCTTTGAAACTGGTGACCGAAAATAAAAGACCAGACAATATATATATATATATATATATATACATATGTGTGTGTGTGTGTGTGTGTGTGTGTGTGAGAGAGAGAGAGAGAGAGGAGAGAGAGAGAGAGGGGTGAAGGATTGAATAAATCCGACAAAATGTGGTTATATATATATATATGGCAGAATTTGCGAGAAATGGTTTCACGTGAGTTTTAAACAGGTCAATCAGTTATAAACTGATACTCTCTTAGTGCTACTCGATTTATAATGGATTTATTTAGACCTAAGCGTAATGACAATGAAAGGGTTACACTACCTTGTGTGGGGGGAAGGTTGTGTTAACCCTCAGCTGTGGATATGATCAGGGGATTTAAACCATTGCTTTGTTGTGGCACAGGGCATGATAATATTATTTACCCATAGCTGGAGTGAGAATAATAGGATGCATTCCGTTCCCAAGGGTATTTTCGCTATGTGAAATGCAAACCGCCTTGTCCAGGATTTGACCTCGAGTCCATTTGACCTCGATTCCATTATACATTTTACATACACTCATACAAGCATGTAATGTTGGAATTCCCCTTTGTTTGGCTCCCTTTTGTCCCCGGTCCCTATCGGTCACCGTTTATGTCAACTTCTTCCTCAGAGGTGCATCCAGTGTCCGAACAGAGAAGATATATCTAAGAGTTTACTACTTAGTCAACACCGGTGAGTCCATGTGTTGGTGTCCCTATGAGAACGTCACTTATGAGCCCATGCTTATTTCTTATCTGAACTTCGTTTGACACATGTCTCAATAATGGAGTTCCACACTGTCTGCTGGGGCTCTAGAATACGCCGACTTCACCTCTGTAGAACTGTAAAACCCCTTCAATGGCGCCACCTCTTTGCCGTGGGTGGCGACACGTGGTGCTTAAGGACGGAATCCCGTTGGCTGAGTCCATGATATGCAACTACATTTTAGCCTTTATTTGGGTTAGACTGTCGGTCGGAGATTTTATTTGTCCGACCCTATTGACATTATGACAAGTCCCAACCCTTTTTATCATGTGTTAGAAGGCGGTAGCAGAGGGTCTTAACGTCCTGTGAATGATGTTAAACTCTATCTGATGGTGAATTTCCAATTTTGGAACTTTGCGGAGTGTGGAGTACCCCGTCATTAGCATTATTTCCTGTTCCACCCTGGCTCGGAGAGGTAGTAACTGTAAAGGTCCCATATATTGGTTAAATAGACTAAGATGAGTTTTAAAAAATTAATACCCATCAAGAATGTTTAAACAAAATGCCTTTGGCATTAAATAACCAAGGAAGGTTTGACATGCTGTAAAATTAAACTAACCAAAGTAGGAGTTCTTGGTGAAGACTTAACTGCTGAATAAATATTTCTACAAAGCTGTACACAAATTGATAAAATAAGCATTTGCATGTACTCTTGACTCCACACATGTGTGTTTTGTACGATATATATATATATATATATATATATATATATATATATATATATATATATAAGTGTATTTTGGCAGCATTTTTTCTTTTATACAAGTTTTGTTGAACTGTACACATCTGAAATCTCGTCACATGCAACAACTCCTCCCCCAAAACTACTCATCTTAATGAGACCAATGTTGTGCATGAATTCTAATGTGCCGTAGGAGATTGTCTCTCCAAAATTAATAACACATATATTGGCCACACGACGACCACATTATCACGCAGATTAACATTACACTTATCTGATTCCAGCTCCATTAATCAACACCTTAAAACACCTTCATTCCCCCCTCTACCTACCGCAAAATTCTAACCGAAAATACACGCACACTACATAAAGAAAAAAAACAAACAAAAACTTCAAATAATCGAAGCTTTATATATCAAACCAAAAAAACCTACCTTAAACAAAATAAACTTTGAAATAAGTCAACATGTTCTTAAATGCTTATAATTTCCCGCCTATCCTACTTCCACTATATCCCCCCCTTCTCACAATTTGTGCCCCCCGCCTCCCACAAAAAATTACTACTGCATCGCTCGCTCGAACCACTACCATTCCTATAACCTCCAACTACCAATTGTTAGTACCTCCTACTTCTAATTCCTTGCTACTACTCGTTCTCGTTAAAAACGAGACACGAAACCATACCATCGTTTCCTACCTGATGATGGCAAACTGTATTGCCGAAAGCGCTCGTTTGGTGGACTGTTACACCAGTTACACCCCGACATCAAAATGATGGCCCGAAAATTAGAAAGGATCAACCAAAAACTTGTCGACAAGAATTGTCTGTGCAGTTCAACAAAACTTGTATATATATATATATATATATATATTATATATATATATATATATATATATATATATATAGGGGAGCTCTAAAAGTAATTTTGACTAATTGTTACATGATCTCTGAGCTGATTATAAATTATGTGCGTACCTGAAGTTAGAATATTTGAATAAAATTCGTTAGATTTAAAATCAGAGGTGGGGAATTTTTCATACTCGTTGGGGTTATGAGTGATATGACGATGATCCAAACTGGACTTTCAGTACAGGCGAGCAATTTTGTGCCGTGAGAATAAGTTTTTGTGGTTGAAGTTGCACAAATGTGTCAAAATTAGGGTGACCCAGAAAAAACAGAACCCACAAATTTTGTAATAAAACTGTTAATTTTAACTAGGTTGGTTTAGAGTTTGGGTTAAGGGTTAGGCTTAGGCTTAGGGGTTAGGGTTAGGGTCGGGGTTGGGGATTAAGGTTAGTTTAATGGGGAAAATAAATAAATAATTTGGGTTCTGTTTTTTCTGGGTCAATCCAATTTTGACACCTTTCTGCAAGTTCAGACGTTTTAGTTTAGTTTAGAGATGCGAACCGGCATCCTAGGAGAGAGAATGTCTCTTAGAGTTCGCAACTCCCAGTGGTGGAGGAATATGGACTGGTTTCAGAAAATAAAGCTTTATTAAAAAAAAAAAAAAAAAACAATTCTTGTTTGTTAATTGAATATTAAAAAATTCAATGTCCAGCCCAACAAAAAGAAGAATGAACTCCAGCAGAAGCCGTGAAGAGAAATGAGATCGACAAGAAGAACATGGTGACCCAGTTAGACCATCTAGCACAGTGGTCCCCAACCTTTTTTGCGCCACGGACGGGTTTCATCTAAGACAATATTTTCACAAACCGGCCTTCATATTCTCCGGCCTACGTTTGCTCGATAATCGTTAATGTTGAAATCTAATAATAAATCATCCACAGTGGTCTTATGTCAAATGCAAACATCAACAGACAATAAACAACCTTTTGTTCATTAGTTAATAATTATCTGTAAACGAAAATATTTATTTTAGAACGTTCTGTGCGGCCCGGTACCGAATGAGCCGCGGCCCGGTACCGGGTCGCGACCCTGTGGTTGGGGATCGCTGATCTAGACGAAGAACCAGAATCAGAAGTGTAACAAGTAAGAAAGACCATCGTCATTCATTAATCATCTCTAGCCTGATTCTATTTTCTGTCTGTCTGTCTCTCTCACCGATTATATACACCCAAGAAAAGGGGCGATATAACATCATGAGAAATTAGCTCCTTTGGTTTGTGTTGGAATATTTTGATATATAAAGTGTGGTGCAATACACCACTTAAATTATAGACTAAGCGAGGTCACGTGGCTTAAACCTCAGCCAATCAACAGCTCCAGTGTGTGGCTGGTTGACTACCTAATCGCTGATACTGAGAAACGTCCATTTGGTTTGTGTTGGAATATTTTGATATATAAAGTGTGGTGCAATACGCCACTTAAATTATATATATTTACCAACCCCTCCGCACGAGCAGGATGTGTCACAAGGTCAATTTCTTAAGCGGAGTTTAACAGGTTTGAATTCAGAGTTTCCTTCTCCTAGACCGGTTGCCTTAATCATGGTTAAAGAGCCCAGTCTGCCCTACTATTTACCCATAGCTGGAGAGAGAGTAGGATTCATTCCTTTCCCAAGGTTATTAGCGCTAAATTAGCACTTAAATTATAGACTAAGCGAGGTTACGTGGTTTAAACGTCAGCCAATCAACAGCCCCAGTGTGTGGCTGGTTGACTACTTAATCGCTAATACCGAGAGACGTCCATTTGCAATCATTGACAAAATACCTGCAAGACTAAGGAGCATCAAGGAACAACCAAAGGATTCTTTACCGAGGATCGCGCCCTACTTAATACAAAGGATCTCCGCTGGACAAGCGCTCTTGCATGAAGCTTAAAGGATGTCCACTAAAATCGTAATATTAAGAGTTTTCCTTCTCCTATACCGATTGCTACATCAAGGTTAAAGAATTTAGACTGTCCTACTATTTAACCAGAGCTGGAGGGAGAATATTGTGTTAGAGCTATGAGAAATAAAAACAGCCCCGTCCGGGATTTGAACTCGTCTCGCCGTGTTCATTTCCTACAACGATAAACACTACACCACGCGCCTCCATATATAAATCATTACACCACGCGCCTTTTATATAAATCATTACCTATGAGATCAATTTAGATTTGTTGGGTAATATAAAACATCAAGCATTTTCTTATTTGCACTTTTCACATCTAGCTTCGCCAGAGGTTCATTTTCTCAGTTTATAAGCGAAGGCCAAAAAAAAGACAAATATATATATATATATAATATATATATATATATATATATATATATATATATATATGAGTAGCAGAAGGGAAATAAAAAAGAGGGAAAAAGGTAAATTCGAAATTCGCATTTTTCTTATTGAATAGCGAAGAATGCAATCATGTTTGCTGGAAAACTGTGTTTATATATTTTTTTTCTTCTTCATCTTCTATTTTATTTCGCTGTGCTCGCCGTGAAACGGACAGACCATCGTCAACCTCAATGCTATGAAAATGACCGCTACTCTTCTTGTCGCCCAGCAAAAACGATCGGGGGGGAAAACTTATCAATCAATGGCCAAAACAGGAAGGAACAAGCGAAAGGTTTGAAATCGACAGAAAACGAACGCGGAGAAAAATGGCGTCACTGCCTATAATCAACATGGGAGAGGCCTTAGCAAGCACTCGGCATAATGGAGAACGACGAGCATTTTGGAGCTGGTGTTTAGCGAGGAAAGCTTTGACAAATGTCTTGCTTATTAACGATTTATTCATTGAACCGTGAACTTCGATGCCTGGTTACCGTTCGTCGCAGAGGATTTGGCACGGAAATACAGTTCGCATTGAAGTAACACACATATATTTAATGACATCAAACAGGCACACACACACACACACACACAACACACACACACACACACTATATATATATATATATATATATATATATGGGGGGATATATCTGAGTTGAACTAAGGAATTACATCGACTTAGTTAAGCGTAGGGTAGGTCATGATGAAATCATTTTGATTGAAACCATAGGAGACCCTTAACTTTTTCCAATATTATTATTATTACTGCTCTATGTTTTTTTAATATATTGAGCAATTTTGAATTATTTACTGATGCCTCTGCAAAAGAAAAGTTAAAGCGGCAATTGGATACTATATATATATATATATATATATATATATATATATATAGGGTCATCCACAGACTTATCAAGTCTCTTCAGTGTGGCTAGCCATTTTGCAATCGGTTTTTGTGTCAGTCCGGCACCTTAACCATTAGTCTGTCTTCACTCACAGAATGTGAAGGGGATTTTAACTGTTTTAATACACACATCGCTTTGTGTGTAAAGGCCGTGACAGAGTTCTCCATTCCTTATATAGAAGAGCGTTATGTTTACGCTTGAGTTGGCGGCCGTCAGCAAGATCCCCCCAGAGTGCTCAACTCTAGGGGATGGGGAGCATATATAGGGTCATCCACAGACATGTGTTTCGACTTATCCAGTCTCTTCAGTGTGGCTAGACATTTTACAAGCTACCTACAGCCGGAATTGAAATCCGATCGGTTTTGGTGTCAGTCCGGCACCTTAACCATTAGGCTGTCTTCACTTACAGAATGGGAAGGGGATTTTAACTGTTTTAATACACACATCACTTTGTGTGTAAAGGCCGTCACAGAGTGCTCCATTTGGGTGGGGGGTATACGCCGCCACTATTTAAGCCTTGGATATACATACGCATAATGTTTGTCAATATAGATACATTTTGGCATAGACAACTACATGTGAAATATTAATATTATCAAATCAAGGATACAGACGTTAGATACATAATATATTCATACGAAGTGTGTCTGAAAACTAATGTAACTGTTGTCACATACAATTCATTTAAAATCCAAACAAACTAAATGTTTTCCTCTCCAAGTCTAATGCGCGTTCCCATTCTTCCTTGTCACGCTTCTCTAACCTGCTGGAAGGATTCATCTGGTATGCCACTCAGCTCCGTCGTTAGGGACCTCTTGTTGGCTTCAACGCATTCAAAGCGATTCCAGCTTGGGAAAAAGAAAAAAAGGTCTCGATTTTTCCTGCGAAAACTATTGTCCTTTTCTGCACACTTACCAGAGAAAGATGAAAAAGTGCATTATATATATATATATATATATATATATATATATATATATATATATATTATATATAAGTAAAGAAAAAACAATAAGAGCACACATTGAGCTCTAAAACTGCGACAGGTTGTTTAAAAAAATCCTATGTCGTAAGGAAGATTTCTTCTCTGGATTTTTGGATTATATATATATATATATAAGTCGAGGCGGCCTAATGTCGGCATCAGCCAGACAGAGAGAGAGTTTATTACCTTTTAACTAGTGCTAGACCGAGGAAATTATTTTAGCATCTGAGGTGGAGCGCCACACCTACCATCAGCTCCTCACTTTACCATACAGATCCCTGTGCTACTCATACGCTGAGTTGACGTGGGCCGGTATCGAACCAAGACCCTTGTGATTCCCAGCCGAACGCTCGACCGACTGAGCTACACCTGTCCTTTTATTTCTATTAATATTTTTATAACGCACACGCTGTGAAAAAGAAAGAGATGATAGAGTTTCTGAATAAAGAAATATATTACAAACTCCTGTTTTGAGACATGTTTTAAATAAGGAAAAACTTCTTTACCGGCTCTAAATATCTATATGTTATATACTTCTCTTACTTCTTCTTACTCTGGTTGTCTATTCTTCTGGCCGGCCGTCTATCATCTACCTTGGTCTGGTATATCTTCTAAGGTCTCGTCTGGTCTTCTATTGAGGATTCCGTGTCTGGTTTCTGTTGGGGATCATTCCTTATCAGAAGCCTTGTGTCATTGTTAGCTTTTAGTAATAACCACAAGACTTCGATTTACGATGATGTTACTTTATTCGTAGATCCCCCAGACCAGACAATCTGCGCAGTGAGACTCACATCTTGCTAGCTTCGCTTCTAGGTTCTAACTCTAACTAACTGAGTTGCTTACCCCTTAAACCGGAAGGGGCTTCTATCGGGGTTCCGTTTCTCACGGTTATCCCCAGAACGCAAGGTCAGAGTGAGGTCAAACGCTGTCACTCACTCTCAAGGCCATCAGCTGCAGTAATATGATTTCTACACTATTGTCATAATCATTAGGTTATTAATAATTATGTAACAAAACCAAACATCCGTAACGTCTGAAAATAATCAACCAGTATCGTAATGAATGGCCAAATGAAAATAACACCGAAAGAGTTAACGAAATTAATATTTACAAAGTGCTCGATACACTAAGAAGAGCAAAACTATCACCTAAAAGTTCACCTAATGGATCTTCAGGATTATTCGGGTACTGGTATATATATATATATATATATAATATATATATATATATATATATATATATATATATATGTGTGTGTGTGTGTGTGTGTGTGTGTGTAAACGTAAACAAATATAGCTATTCTCAGCCGACAATATTTGGGAGAATATGTGCTTAATTGAAGTCAGACCTAATTTTTTGAAAGTTAATTCATTAATGATTAATCAGGCGGGATTTAACTACTTAAATTTAAGGCTAAAAAAATCGAGAAATCCCGCCTAATTAATCATTAATGAATTAACTTTCAAAAAATTAGGTCTGACTTCAATTAAGCACATATTCTCCCATATATATATATATATATATATATATATATATATATATATACTAGGTAAAATACTTTCAATTGGCGTTCCCTGTCTACCTGAGATTTCATTTTATGATTAGTATTTTAACTCTATTCTATCCTGGTAGCAAGACCAAACTCGATTATTAAAATTAATGCCATATATATAAGAAGAGCTCCATTGCCATTGGTTGGGGGTCAGGTGACCAGTAAAATAAATCTATGGTCAACAGGAGGCGAGGTTTGCGAAAGTCATTTGCTGAGTTGGGAGTGTCGGGGTTTGATCAACCCGATTGGTCCCCTGGGGGAGGAAATCCGATGTTGATAGCCCGAAATTTCCAATGATCCTAGGGTTACAACATCGATGATGATTTCCCCCTCCATCATCTTATAGATGTATTTTATGAGATTTCGACACGTTTAACAAATGTTTTTTTCAACGAAAAAAGAAAATCTCCTCCGGTCTCCATAACACTTCCAAATATTTTTGCTTATCTTAAAAGGCGGAATTTTCTGGATAGTTTTAATTCGTTCACTGATCATTATTTTTTCCTGGGGTTTAGTGATCGTTTCTCGTGCTCGAAATAGAATTGGTATCACCGTTACCTCAAGTTCCCACATCTTTTTAGGCTATGTGACAAGATCCAGATATTTGTCTATCGTCTCGCTTACTTTCGTCTCCCACTATGTTCGATTAGATCACACGTTTTTTTTTCATTTTATTTTAACATTCATTTTCTAAGACAGATTCTGGATGTCCTGGGAATGACGTTAAAATCCATCTATGGTGAGGTTCCAGTTTTGGAGGTTTGGGGAATGTGGAGCACCCCTTCATCACCATTGCTCCCTGGTCCACTCTGACCCGGAGTGGTAGTACCTGTTAGGGTCCCATCTATGTGTTAAATAGAAAAATGTATTTATAAAAAAAATTGTATTATCCATTAAGAAGTGATTTATTTCAAAACTTTATCGGCATTAAATGACCCACTGAGGTTGATATGCCGTAAAACAAAACCAAACCAAACAGATTCTGGTTTGTACTTTCTTTTCCTTTCAGCAGATGATGACGTCACTCCATATCGTTCATCAGCTGTAGACCCTCTGGTGGCTAATTAGTTCAATGCTGGTCTTGTAGAGGCGGTCACAGACATTGCAAGAGAAAGTTTCATCTGCAGTCTGTGGTGCATGACGACGAAGCCGTCGCCAATCTACAGCCCAGTTAATCTCGATATTGAGCCGCTCAGCTTCTATGAGGTATGTGTCTCACCAACCATGTTTGTTGAAGGCCAGATCCTCCAATATTGAAGGTGTAATGGCGCATTTCTGGTTGATGCACATAACATTTGTCAAACTTTTAGTCTTCTGTTCAATTCCTAAAGGATCCTTTTTCATACTTAGTCATTGCTACTATTGTACAACGATATGATTCATTTTTTATCTGAGGTGACGACAGGGCATGACACACATAAGTAGATACAAACGTATAGATATAACGATGTTTATTTATTGGCAACACAATAAATGTTTAATACAACAAATGACATGTAAAATATCAGCGACCAGAGTTTACAAGTTTGGAACGAGTGGAGAGACATTTACATTTGATATCATATGTGGATATGTTATTTACAGAATAGAATCACATTATCATATATATATATATATATATATATATGTGTGTGTGTGTGTGTGTGTAAGTAAGTCGTCAGGGCGGCCTAATGTCGGTATCAGTCATACAGCGAGGGAGTATATCCCCTTTTCACTAACGCTAGACCAAGGAGATTATTTTAGCGTCTGAGGTGGAGCACCATAACTACCACCAGCTTCTTACTTTACCGCACAGATCCCTGTGCTACTCATAGGCTGAGTTGGCGAGGGCTGGTATCGAACTAGTAACCTTGTGGTTTCTAGCCAAATGCTATACCGACTGAGCTAACCCGGCCCTTTGTATTTGAGAATTTATTTTATTAAATTTAAGAAAATCTATAAAAAAAAAATTGTTCAAACCAATTTTTCATGGACATTTTTTTTAACTGGACTCATATGAAGCATGTTTAAATCACTAATCTCATTGGCTAATTTTTATTTCAGTGATAAGTAGTTTTTCTACGTATTTTACTTATTTACAACTTTATTAATTAGTTATGAAACCAAGATACCGATGTGCAAAAAGTAACTATACTCTTTTTGTGATTTTAGCTTAATCATTAGGTAAATAGTATTGAGCCATCTTTTACATCCGACGGATTTTTAAAAATAAAGCTCTTTTCGCCGGAGAGTTCTATATATATATATTTAATAAATTAAGATTTAATAAAAAAAAAATGCAAAGAAATGACACATGCATGGGGGTGGGGGGTGCGGCAGTGGGGGAAAGGGGGTTCCAGGATGAAGGTCAGAAGCAGATATATTCAATGCCATATTGACATTCGGTGCTTAAGTCTTTTAAAATTCAAATATAGGATAGGACGGGATGGGAATGGTCGGTTACGCTCAAAACGTACCTGCTCACTCTTTCAAACAAACAAATGTTAATCACCTTGAAAAATATCCCTAACTTTATTCGTTCAAAGACATTTCAACTATTATTGTACATTTGTGTATATGTATATGTGTGTTTAAAAATTCTAAATTGAGAATTCAAACAACTTTTGACTTACTTCTTAAAATTTATATGAATAACTTTAATAATTATTCCATCTATCTATATAAGTTTGAAAAACGGTTATATTTAAATGCAAATCAGAGATGATTACAATTGATTTGAAAGTTTTAATAACGTTTAGTATTCGAGTATTTGTTAATAATTTTTTGAATAACTAATTTAGAAGCAAACATAAGATCTTAAATAGTTGAAAAAATATTTATTTTCTGAAAAAATCCTATAACTCCAACATAAACAAAGAGGAACCACTCTTGATTGACAAATTATTTATTTATTTTCCTATTAAACTAACCCTAAACCCTGATTTGTATTCGGGGTTTACTCCCCTAGTTTCGTTGGGATGAGGTAGAGTCGCTAGGCGGTGGAGGTTCTGTGTCGGACTTTTCCTTGACTTAGATGGGCTGCTGACCAAAGCTAAGGAGCCCCTTCTAACCCATTTGGGGATTTAGTCAAATAGTAAGTACTTGAATCTTACTACCGTCGCACTATAATACAGTGAATTAATAACAAAAAATTATATCAAGATACAAGACCAGTCAGTCTGTATCCATTCTCAGTAAAGTTAATAAACAGTCACTGTAATTCAGTTTACTGATAAAAGGAAGTTGTGAAGAACCATGATCCCCAAAATCTTGAAAGTGCTTTACATTCCATTTTGTAATATTGTAATTAAAAATCTATGAATCTTTCCTTTAGCTTGTGTGGCAGAAATAAGAATTCCTTAATTAATCTTTAATTAATAAATGCACATTTATATATATATATGAACGGGTTAAAACTCTACCTGTTTGAAAAAGAGAATTTGTCTATTTTTGAATTTGAAATATGTCTTCTTTCAAAAACTGTTTCATTAAGAATATATATCGTTGACCGAGAAATGCGTAGCGAATGTGCTAATAAAGAAACGATCACATGACTTTTACGCTTTTTGGAACATCAATGTTTTCGTTTTGAATTCAAATTATTTTCAGCTTCTTTTTCGATAAGTCCGGATTAAAAACAAGCTCTGAAGATGATTTTTATAAATCGAAATATTGTTCAATATTAGCTATGAATATGATAAAAAATATTTTCATTTTAACAGCATTGTGTCTTTTCATATCCTTTTATCTATCTATCATGAGGTTGATTTAGAAGGCTATCACAATGCAGGTGTAAAGAAAAAATAATAATACGGTAACAATGATGTTGTGTGTTAACCTGTATTTAATTCTTGAATTTTTGAGATATCTCTTTTTCAAATTGTATACATTATGAATTTCAAAGTTTATAAATTATATCTTTTTTTCTTTTGAAAAAGAGATATTATCTCGAAAATTCAAGAATTAAATACAGGTTAACAGACAACATCATTGTTACCGTATTATTATTTTTTCTTTACACCTGCATTGTGATAGCCTTCAAAATCAACCTCCTAACCAATATATATATATACAATGTTTCAAGCAAATGATAAAACTGCCATATATATATATATATATATATATATATATATATATATATATATATATATATATATATATATATTATATATATATATGTTTGAGAGAGCAAACCAATCGATTTTTTTTCTACTATTTTCGAAGCCGAACATTCTTAGTCCATTTACAATTTAGATGCTGCCGTTGTTTCACATCTATCTGATGTCGCTAACGTCTAAAAATACAACTCGAGTTTACGATCTGCAGGTACAATCCATTTTCAGAACCAGTTACGTATACGATAGAAAGAACTTGTAAACCTGTGACCTGTGAGTGACCGATCCGAAACTACTTGTTTGCTCTATCATAAAAGAAACGAAAATGGAGAAAGAAAAAGACGGAAGAATTGAACTGACAAAAGCCAATGGCAAGGGATTAAAGGTTAGGTTAGTTTCTTTTACTCTACATTTTGAACCGATGCCAATGATCTGTGTGAAAGGTAAAAGAACGGAACAATACAGTTGGGAAAGTTTATAGCAAGGAGGAAAAATGCTAAATTTGAATCGGTGTGAGCGTTGTCTGTCTTCATCTTCAACCAAGCAAGAACAATTCACACGAGAATTTCTTTTTACGTCATTTTTTTTCTTCTTCTTTATTCTTCTTCTTTTTTTCCTCTTTTATGCTCACAATTTTTTTTTCTTATAATTAATTCCTGAAAAAAAAGAGTATGAATGATTTTCACGTTTTTATACGAGGGATATGTCTCTATGATGAATAAAGATGTGTTGTGTTTATATGCGAGGAAGACGGACAGTTAGATATATTTTTGGGATGAGTAAAAATATATCTAGACATTTTAACCTGTCGTCCACATTGGAGAAACTGATAACTGTCCAAGTGTGCAGAAAAGATATTCACAAAGTAGAAAGACATTTAACATGCCCACTATATTATATATATATATATATTATATATATATATATATATATATAAAGAACATCGGAATTAACATTTTCTTCTATAAAAATATCATATTGTCCTTCTTGCGAGAAATAATATATATTATATATATATATATAATATATATATATATATATATATATATATATATATAATTATGAATCTGATATATACATCCACAATACCACTTACGGGAACGCAACTTTAAGGCAAGATAGAATAATGGCATCTCGCACTCTGACCATTTGTTGTTTTTTTTTTAAATTACCACAAGATATATATATATATATATATATATATATATATATATATATATATATATATATATATATACAGGCTGTTCGTGATAATTTGACATATTTATATTTGTTTTTCTTTTCTCCGTAGGTTGGAGGTATTGACGCTTATTACACATTATTTAAGAGATTGGACCCTTCTTTATTCATATGCGTGATGACAGATAGAATGGATGACTGGAACCCACCTGAATCATGGAAGAGAATAACGTGTATCATGATTATATGCGCCTGCCATCAAAATAAGGAGATTATGATTGATGCCCAATGCTCCCTGAACACTGTAAAAACAATCCGGCAGGAACTGGAGAATTGCAATGGAGACTACGAGGTTGTAGCTAGAGGAAAGCAAGATAACATACGATTGGATTGCGTTCGTACAGCAGAATTCCTCGAAAATCTGCAGAAAAAAGTGTTGGAGGACACTGGCATTGGAATTCGGTGTTTGTCACGTGAATTGAATGTTTCAGCCTCTACCATGAAGCTTGCACTCAATGAAGACCTTTGCTAATACTCTTACTAGTGTTGTAGAGGTCAACTGCTCGCATCAACGACCCGTGAAAATCGTCTGACAAAGGCGAAGAAACTTCTGAGCGAAGTGAAACATTCTGCTGAACCACAAACAATCTGGTTCTTTTCCGATAAGAAAAACTTTTGCTAAGATCAAAACCACAACAGGCAGAATAACAGATGGATTGCATACAGCCCAAAAGACACTCCTCGTGTTATGCAGACTAAATTTCCCATAACTGTGATGGTTTTCGAATGTGTGTCCTCTGAGGATGATGTGATGCATCCGCATTTTTTCAGGTTGAATTCAAGTGCCTATGTGGAGTTGCTAAACATTGTAGTCAAGTCCTGGATAACAAGGGTAGCCAATGATAGGCCATATGTATGTCAAAAGGATTCGGCCTCCTGCCACACCTCAGGGAAAAGTCAAAAATGGTTGTCAGCGAACTTTTACGACTATACCAGTCCCAATGTTTGGCATCGGAACTCCCCAGATCTTAACCTCATGGATTATTATGCATGGGTTACTGTTGAGAAAGACACCAATTGCCGTGTCAGTACTGCAAAAACCCAGTTAACCGACAGAATTAAGGTAGCTTTTCATATATATATATATATGATTTTTTTCCATAAATGTAAAATTTGCATTACCGCCCTGTCATCTGTGACAGAAGAATACACCGACTGCACCTATGCAGAGAGGTAAAATCCCCCCCCCCAATTGGGCTCCCAATGTGACCACCTGTTGTGCGGGGAGGACGACTGCAATGCTTAAGGACGGAATCCTTGTCGGTGCGCAATCAGAGACATGCAACATTGCACCTTCGTCAATACTTGAGTTACACGGTTGGTTTGAGAGGCTCCCGGCTGGTAACGTCAAGTCCTAGCACCTATATGATTGTCCCAACACCACCACTAATAGCAAACCCCAGCTCTTTTATCGCAGATGTGCTAGGAGACGGTGGCTGAGAGCCTTAGTGCCCTGGATATGACGTTTAACTTCATCACAGATCCGGAAGAGGCAGTACCTTTTCGTGTCCATCTATAGATTAATTAGATAAAAAAATGTGATTTTTATAAAAGTGTGTTTAAAAGAATTGACTTTAAAGGAAAAATTGAATGGCTCCCTCCCCAATAAAAAAATAATAACGAATAAAATAAAACATCGTTGGCATAAAATAACTAAAATCCAAATAACCAAATAATCAACCCACCAACCCAAATCTGAATCGTTTGGAATTGATTTATAGTTAAAATATTTATATTCAAATATTCCAATCTTGAACAGAGGTCTGACATCAAAGTATTGCTAGTTGAGAAGTGCAAACCATGTGAATTTCACAGAAAAATATAGGAAATCCACGCAAAAGCATGTTTTAGTCAAAATAATGTTTACAAATGGGCTAAACATGGGTTTGCCACGAGTCGAAAAGACATTCTATAGTGTAGAAACCCACAGATTCTCTGGTAAAGAAACAAATCCGGGCGCAGTGGTCACTAAAGAAGGTAATGCTGAAGTATTATTGAACATGAAATGATCAATGATTATTGATTTCCTTGAAAATGAAATAAAATGAAAAGATAGACAAATTACTTGCCTGAGAACTGTAAAATAAAAAACCTGTGCAGCATGAGGGTGAAGATGGAACCAGTTTTACTTGGTTCTATTAGAATGGCCCCCAAGAGTTTGGAAAAGAGACTTGATTAATTAGAAATCAGAGGAAGAATCGAGATCATCCACACCCCAGAATTGTAGATATTGGTAGAATACTCAGAAGATTCCTGGAAACCTGTGGAGACTTGATGTCACTCAGACTCCAGTGAAAGACCATCAGTTAAAATTGGTGTGAAAAACTCAAATTGTAGTTGGTGCACTTGGAACGGTACCAAAAAGCTTGGAAAAGGGATTGGAAAATCTGGACATCAGAGGAAAGATTGAGACTACCCAGAATACTGCACTGCTGCAATCTGCTAGAATACTTAGAAGAGTCCTGGAAACCTGAGGAGACTTGCTGTCACTCAGACTCCAGTGAAAGACCATCAGCTAACGCTGATGTGAAAACTCAAAAGGAGTGAATAATAATAATAATAATAATAATAATAATAATAATAATAATAATAATAATAATAGTAGTAGAAGTGACAGATGGACAAACAGAAAAACAACAAAGACTAAAAAACAAAAATGGGAAGAAAAACAATTATATGGACGCTTCAAACGACAAATAGAAGAGGTTGCATTTGAGAAAGACTTGGACTTGGTTAAGAAAGGGAAACCTCATAGGAGAAACTGAATCACTTATAATTGCTGCACAAAATAATGCCATAAGGACGAACTATATCTAAGCGAAAATTGATAAGACCCAACAAATTAGTAAATGTAGACTTTGTGGTAATAGAGATGAGACTGTAAACCATATACTCTGCGAATGTAACAAACTAGCACAACGAGAATACAAAACTAGATACGACTGGGTTGGGAAGGTGATCCACTGGGAGTTATGCCAAAAATTTAATTTTGACCATGCAACAAAATGGTATATGCATAAACCAGAATCTGTTCTTGAGAACGAAACACATAACATTATCTGGGACTTTGAAATAAAAACGGATCACCTTATCCCAGCAAGACCTAGTGTTGATAAACATAAAAGAAAGAACTTGTCAACTGGTGGATTTTGCAGTTCCAGCAGATCACAGGGTAAAGCTAAAGGAAAATGAAAACATGGACAAATATCTGGACCTTGCCAGAGAAATTGAAAAAGTTATGGAATATGAAAGTGAAAGTTATACCAATTGTAGTTGGTGCACTTGGAACGGTCCCAATAGGATTGGAAAAGGGTTTGGAAAGTTTGGAAATCAGAGGAAGGATTGATACCATTCAGAACACTGCATTGTTGCAATCTGCCAGAATACTCAGAAGAGTCCTGAAGACCTGAGAAGACTTGCTGTCACTCAGACTCCAGTGAAAAAATCATCAGCTAATGCTGATGGGAAAACTCAAAAGGAGTGAATAATAATAATAATAATAATAATATAATAATAATAATAATAATAATAATAATAATAACTAGCAAAATCTGTAGAAATACCACAGTATGGTAATTTTATTATTATATGTAAAAATATAATAATCTTGATTTAAATCCCTCTCAAATTTTTTTTCTTTCCTTCTTTTCATCTTTTTTCTGTAAAATGTAATGGTTATGGTTATGGGATATGGACACGGTGACAGGATGTGGCTGTTTGCATTTCATATAGTTTTCATACTCTTGGGAAAGATACACATCCAACTATTCTCCCCCCATCTATGGGTAAATAGTAAGTTAGATTGGGCACTTTGACCTTGGTATGGTGACTAGTCTAGAAGTAAAGCTCTGTATTCAAACATGTTAAACAATGCTTAGAAACTGTCACTACTATTTCTTTTTTGAATGCCTCTGATATTAAATAACCCACGAAATTTGATATGCCTTTAAACAAAAACAAAAAAAAACAATTATGAATAGGTATTAGAGTAGACTAGGTTCTCTAACCGTTGCTACGATACAAATCTTAACCTTATAAGCCAGGGTTCTAAAGAATATGAAGTGCTCAATACGTTAGTAGATTTGACTTAGTATAAAGGTATATATAGATAACCTAGGGCAGACAGGACTATTTAATTATGCATAGGTAACCCGTCTAGGAGAAGGAAAACTCTGAATTCAAACCTGTTAAACCCCGCTTAAGAAATTGACATTGTGTCGCATCCTGCTCGTGCAGAGGAGTTGGTAAACATATATATAGATAACCTAGTTAATTTTCACCCCAAAAGACCATCAGGGTTAATTCTAAAGAATTAATCAATAAAATGCTACTTGATTAATTCATTACAATTAACCCTGATGATCCGTTTTGGTGAAACTTGAATAGGTTATCTATATATACTTTTCTACTATCTATCTATCTATCTATATCTATATATATATATACATATATATATATATATATATATATATATATATATATATATTCTGAGTGTGTTTGTGTTTATATTGAATTACAAGGAAAATAGAGGAACAGATATCAAGAGACGGACAAGCGAGCATAGTTACGTAGAAGGAGAATAGATAAGTGTTAACAAGGGAAGCGCTCATCGAGATACACTACGAGATACATTTGCCCCCCACCCCTCACCCCACAACTATCTCATTAAACCGAGTGGAAAAACGAACGTTTCAAAGTTTGCCCCCATCAAAGAATCATCATTCCGTATTCTAAATGAGGACATGCCTGAAGGAAAAACTTGCCGTCTAAATTAGCAAGAATATCGAGAGAAAGACATCAAACGTTATGACGTCTACTCGATTAGGAGACGGGAACCATACACAAGCAATTACCTTCTGCGCATGACCTCACGAATCTAGTTTCATTGTCAATGCATTTAAACTAGACACTTGAGGATGGTCCAGTCTTTTCGGTTAAAGCCAGCGACAGCTTTGAGGCAAGTAGTCGAGGAGAGGACCCCAATTAACCCTCTGTCTAGAACCTGTTCGCCACTAATATTTATTTCACATTTATATAGATTCATGTACAGTTCGCTCTTGGATAGATAGATAGATAGATGATAAGAGATAACCATCTATCTACCTATCTATCTATCTCTCTATCTGTCTGTCTGTCTGTCTATCTATCCAACTATCTAACTACCTATCTTTTTATCTATATAACGATCTGCCTATCTATCTATCTAATTTGAATCTATGTGTGTGCGTGTATGCGTGTGCATCAGTCTATCTTCTGTGTATGTGTGTGCGTGTATTTTTCACCTCATCTCTTCCTCTCCAACTCTGTCTGTCAGTATGTCTGTCTGTGTCTGTCCCTCTCTTTCCCTCTCTCCCTCTCTCTCTCTCTCACTCTCTCTCTCAATAATATATATATATATATATTTATATATATATATATACATACATATATATATATATATATATATATATATATATATATATATATAGCATTCAACTGAACCGTGAGAAACAGCTTTCATAAATATACAGTGTGTGTGTGTGTGTGTGTGTGTGTGTGTGTGTGTGTGTGTGTGGAAAATAGGGTATTCAGAAGATGGATATATTAGTTTGAAGTATTAGCCTACGTTAACAGTTCGGTTAATTTTTTTAACCATCATGAGGACATTCTTAATATGTGATGCTCTAACTACTGAATATTATTGACTATAAATATTAAAAGATAAAAAAAATAATTCTTAGCATTCTATAGCCGTTAGTAGCGTGCTATTTCAAAAATAGTTAACGTAATTTGTGTTCAAAAGTATATATATATATATATATATATATATATATATATATATATATATAGAGAGAGAGAGAGAGAGAGAGAGATATGAGATGAGATGAGAGGTATCCAAAACTTGGTAGTAAGGGATGATTCTATATGTGATTTCTAAGACACACTGTATTATTATTGTATGATCCAGTATGTATAAATACAGTGAATATTTAATATATATATATTAAATATATATATATATATTATATATATATTATATATATATATATACATATATATATGTGTGTGTGTGTGTGTGTGTGTGTGTGCACGTGTGTGTGTGAGTGAGTGTGTGAGTGAGTGTGTGTGCGCGCGCACGTGTGTCGTAGTAACGGTTAAATTCCAGAAAGAGTAATCAAGTATAAAACTTTAAATACTATGGTATTTACAGCTCAAGAGAGGTGTAAAAGAGCCCAATAAAAAGTGCTAAATATAGGATCACAACCAAATATTCGAAAACCAGACGGACCCAAGTTTCACGCTGATAACAAATCTTTATCACAAATAAGCACAACCTCTGCCTTGTGAATCCGAGCATTACATAGGGGGTAAAAACACGACACTGAAATGGGAATTTTTTTTTATAGATCAACGATAGAGGAACAATTACTCGTTAAGTGCATGAAACTCGAGTCGGTCTGGTTTTCGAGTATTAGATTTTTCATCGTATATATATATATATATATATATATATATATATAATAAATTTATTATGGAATAACGGTATTGAGATTTTCCTTCCTTTCAAAGATAAATATTGCTCTGTATATAATCTAAAATGATTATTATACATTGAACTCTCAGTAGTGATTTAAAAATTCACTGTATTTGTACATACTGGATCATACAATAATACTACAGTGTGTCTTAGAAATCACATATAGAATCATCCCTTACTACCAAGTTTTGGATACCCCTCATACACACACACACACACACACACACACAACACACAAAAACCTCACACACACACACACACACACACACACATATATATATATAATATATATATATATATATATATATATATATATATATATATATATATATCGTTGCAACCTTTACTTATATATTTTTGTTATTTTGATGTTAGGAAAAAAAAGCTCCTAATCTCCATAAAGCCCTGTGTACATATGCAATATTATAATTTGTGGTCAAATCCAAATTGAATATTATGAAAATGTTTCTAAATTCCTGTAAGCAGCCAAAAGGTTTCGAATGAAATTTAATTAGGAAATATTCCAACTTTCGACAACAAATATTTTCCTTTGGCACATTATCAAAATTAATACACTTCAAGCAAATCCAAAACGTATGAAAAGTTGACAAAGGTTCACAACGATAACCAATTTTGGACCATATGAAGGCACCCCTTTTTTATCTTGATTAAGAAAGGACATGTTTTTCATTTACACCATCAATATCCGTTTTTTTTTAGGGGCTAGGGTTGGGGTTATGGTTATTGTTATGGGTCAGGGTTAGGGTTAGGGTTAGGGTTAGGGTTAGGGTTAGTTTTTATAATTGATGTGGGGTTTAAGGGTCAGAAATTGGACAAACGACTGGTAACAATGTATACAAATGTATTGAACAAAAGAGTAGAAATTTACTGCAAGAAAGTGGAGATTGCGTCCGACCAATACAGTTACGAGCTGACTCGCATTTGCTTCGTGTCAAGCCACAATTGAAATTAATTTCAATGATGCCACAATATTAGCCCATATTCATAATAAAAGACTACGACAGATTTTTGAAGCCTGTGCAATTTCGCTTTTGCCCTCCCTTAATAATCGACATGGTTTCTATAATATATCTCCGTTTTTAGCTAAAATAGTGTTAAATAATTACAAAATACCAGGCTTCATTTAATTATTTATTTAGTTATCATTCCCACATTGTTCCCGTTGTTCTCTTAAAAATAATCAGTCCATTAATACTTTTTCTCGTCTTTTGCATTTCTTCGAGTTGCGTCACGCGTCATGACATCTTCGCATGCGTGGATCGCGACTTTCCTTTCAAAAATAAAACGCTGATAAAATACAGTTACATAACTAAAAAGATTTTCATCTCCTGTCACATATAAAAACATCCATCATTTTCTTCACCCCAAGATACATCCTGATGTAGGTTCAATGTAACCGAAATGTTTAAACATCGATAGTTAAATTCATCCAATTTCGGAACACTTGTTTTTTCAAAATTCTCTCTCTCTCTCTCTCTCTCTCTCTATATATAATATATAATATATATATATATATATATATGAAGGAGTTATATAATTTGCTTAAAGCACTGTGTTTAATTAGTTTGGTGATTGGTTTTGAAGGCTGTAACGATTCAAGTGTAAAGAAAAATGAAAATGGACAGAATGGACACCAGATTTTCTGAAATCTTCTGACAAAGGAATCTTTATCTCGAATCATTAAGAATAAATCAAAGGTTAGCAAACAACATCATAGTTACCTCATTTTTCTCACTTGCATTCTGATGGATATATATATATATATATATTATATAATATATATATATATAGTCACCCAAACACCGTGTTTTAGCGTATCAAGTCTCCACTCTAGCCGTGAGCGAAACTCGACTCATTTTTCCTCGGTCCGTTTCCCTAACCCCTCGCCCATTAGAACCTAGCAGTAAGAAGCAGAATTTTAACTGATATATGCATACATATGTTTATATGTTACGGCCACTTAAATATCTCATATCCGTAAATATAAGAGAGCTTTGATTATATATACTAGCAAATATATGCACCCTCCGGGTGCAAGTATTTAAGTTTTAATATAATAAAATATCATGTTAAATTAGAAAGCTAATGAAACTGAATAAGACTTCAGATAAAAATATTTGGAACAGAGGGGGTATAATCGGAAAATAGAACAACTTTGAAACTAACTGTTCCACCATTTTCCCTTACTCCGTCTTCAGTGGTAAATTTCCCTAATTTTAACTTTTAGTTAAAATAGGAAGAAAAGAATAAAATTACAGTTATTTCTTTATGTTAATAGATTTCTGTTAAGATTTATCCCCGAGATTTTTGCTCATATTTATTAAGATAAAACCAAACAATTAGAAATCAATAATACTAAGCATATATTTATTAAATCAAATTTTTTAAGATCAATATGCAAATTAGCCTTCCCATTCACACTGTAAACCGCTATTTCGTTGAATATATAAATATAATTGCATGTTATTAGTATGTAGATATTGTTAAAGTATTAATGATGTAAAACAATTTTACTAATAATTGAGGTTTAAATAAAAAATGAAATCATGGAGAATGTGTGTAAATAACAAAGGGAATTGTGACTTGAGTAGTAATATAGTTTCGGTTACAGACAGAAAAACACACAATCTCCATTATAATAAGATATATATATCTATATATATATATAACCTTATACACACATATATATGCGTGTTTATACACACACACACATATTTATATATATATATATATATATATATATATATTGTTATGGTAATTTACCACGCAATCATGTGCTCTTCCAACTATAAATAGCTCCAGGTTTTGCACTTAAGCAAATATTTCAGCAGATACTTGATAAGACCGCCTCGCGAATGAACCTCTCATTTGTATATGTTTATACTACTGTTCTTTGTTAATATATATGTTTAACTCATTTCCTCTCTTGCGTTGTACCCTATATATATATATATATATATATAAAGAAATGATAAATTTAATTTGATATATATACATAAATAAGTGATCAATATTTGTTATACCCCCCACGCTCGTATATATATATATATATATATATATATATATATATGAGGAATGAAGGATTGGATTAATAAAATAAAGGAAAAAAGTGGATATAACAACGCAGCAACTAAATTCAATCAATATTTCGCCTCATTGTTGGCTGCGGCTTTTTCAAAATTTCATTGGTGTAAATGCTTGTACATTCTGTTTTTATAGTGAAAATGTAATCGGGTAAGTTGGGTAAGAAAGTGAGGGTTTTGGTGTGTAGTTTAGAGGAATGAGAAGAAGTAAAGGTTGGATTCGTCCTACAATCTGACTATCTAAGCCCAGCCATACTTCCTCCTACTTTACCGCACAGATAAAATTACCCCAGCTGTGATACTCATTCGATGAGTTTGCGGGGACCGGTATTGAACACGGACTCTTGACTTTTCTAGGCAGATGCTCTACCGACTGAGCTAAACAGACTCATATAACTTACGATAAAAAACAAAACTTAATTTACTTCAAAACTTTGAGGAAATGTTTAGATATTTCAATAAAAATCAATACTTTTTGGTTTGTTTTGTTTTACGGCATATCAACCTCAGTGGGTCATTTAATGCCGATAAAGTTTTGAAATAAATCACTTCTTAATGGATAATACAATTTTTTTATAAATACATTTTTCTAATTTAACCATAGATGGGACCCTAACAGGCACTACCACTCCGGGTCAGAGTGGACCAGGGAGCAATGGTGATGAAGGGGTGCTCTACATTCCCCAAACCTCCAAAACTGGAACCTCACTATCAGATAGAGTTTAACGTCATTCCCAGGACATGTAGACCCGAAGCCACCGCCTTCTAGCACCCATATGATAAAAAGGGGTTGGAGCTTGCCATAAGGGCAATAGGGTTGGGACAATCATATAAGTGCTAGGGCTTGACGTGACCAGCCGATTGATCGGGGGGCCTCTCCGACCGCCCGTCTAGCCCAAGATAGGGCCAAAGTGGAGTATTGCATAAAAAATCAATACTGATTAGTGTATTGATTGAAGAACTCTCTACACGAAGAATTTTAAGAGTTTTAAGAGTTTACACTGTGTTCACAATTCCAAATGATTGTATTTTGGAAGACACCGTGACTAAAAGTAGTGATATAATTCTCAATAATTTTTCTGCTTTTATTTTATTTTGATTCTAGTTTGTTTTTTTTTTTTTTTTGTTGTTTTTTTTCAAATTTTTGTTTTGGCACGCGTCTTATCATTCATGAATCTTAACAATACGTCTAGATCTGATTAAATTTGACCTTTGAGTTCCGGCGATTTATCCAATGGTTCATCTTCTTTTTCATCGTGAGTTTAGAGAGGCCTGCTGTCGTTGCAGTTTCTTGCTGTTTATCTCTATTACTGGAAGGATCATTTTTTGACAGTTTGATTTTATTTAAAAAAAACAAAAATGAAAATACGAAAGAAAAAAAAAATATAGGTAAATGTAGGTGTATTTAAATAAGTCTCTTTTCGATGAAATGTCGATTTTCACACTTATGTACTTATGTTTTGCTTTTGTTTTAGATTTTGTTGACGCTTCCTCCGTTACATTCATTTCTGTTTTATTAACACAATTTTCTGTACTGATGATTATTGCACTACCTGGCATCTTCAGGGTTTTAGATAATCTCTCTATATAAAAGCTAGAGTCCTTTGCTTTATAATGCACAAAACATACCACACTATTTTGATATGCCATTAAAACAACACATTAATAATCAATACACTTAAACAGTTTGACACAATAACTAATAGAAGAATACAGATAGTAGGAAGATTATGTTGCGCCAATCTATCTGGGTTTTTTGTTTCTTTATTCACTTTTATGTGAGAGTTAAATCTGGATGAGCAAAACTAACAAAACATATCATGCTATGTCTTTATCATTCTTTATACATACCAGCAAATATATGCACCCTCCGGGTGCAAGTATTTAAATTTTAATGTAATAAAATTTTGTATCAAATTAGAAATACTAATAAAACTAAATAAGAATGCAGATAAAAAGATTTGAAACTGAGGGTGTATAATCAAAAAATAGAACAACTGAAACTTACTCTTTCCTTACTCCCTTCTTTCATTGCTAAATTTTCTTAATTTAACTATTTAGTTAAAAATAGGAAGTAAAGAATAAAATTACAGTTAGTTCTTCTTCTTAATGGATTTCTTTTAAGATTTATCCCTGAGATTTTTGCTAATATTCATTAAGATAAAACAAAACAATTATAAATCAGTAATACTAAGCACATATTTATTAAAATCAGATTTTTAATATCAATATGCAAATTAGTCTTCCCATTCACACTGTAAACTGCTATTTTGTAGTATATATAAATATAATTGCATGTTATTAATATGTAGGTATTGTCAACAGTATTAATAATGTAAAACAATTTTATTAATAATTGGGGTTTAAATAAAAATAAGATTCTGTAGAATGTGACGTAAATAACTAAGAAAATTGTGACTTGAGTAGTAATATAGTTTCGGTTACAGACAAAAAAACACACAATCTCCATTATAATAAGATATTAGTAGGAGTGCCCCATAACCAGACTAAAATTATCTTAGAAATACCTAAGAATGAAAATAGGGAGGAAAGAGCGGGGTAAGAGGAAAATAATTTAGCAAATCCAGGATCAAATTTAAAAATTGCTAAGAATTTGTGTAAAATAAACGAACAATATTTGTTTATTTTAGTTGGTTTTGTTGTTTTTGTTGTTTTGTTTTATTTATACGTAAACCTCGATAGTTAAATTCATCCAATTTTCGGAACACTTTGTTTTTTGAAATTTTTCTCTATATTGTCGGATTTCTTTTCCATATTTACTCCCATATATATATATATATATATATATAATATATATATTATAGGTGTGTCAAAAAGGTATCGAGATTTTTGTACTTTTTGATACACGTTGCATTCTGAAAAAATGAACGTTCCATTCATTGTTCTTTTCTATCTTAAATCTCGATACTTTTATGACACACCATATATATATATATATATATATATATATATATATATATATATAATAAACGGACAGAGACAGAGAGAGACACACACACACACACACACACACACACACACACACACACACATATATATATATATATATATATATATATATATATGATGAGATTTGATAATTTGTTTTAGAAGCATTGTTGAGTAAAGTATATTATTTTTTATATTTTTGAAGGCAATTACAATGCATATATCGTATAAAATTCGATAATAATTGAAAGTAATCATGACAAGTAAACATGATTGTCATGATAAAGTGAAATAGCTGTACGATGTTCTACGTGGCGTGCGTTATTTGTCGAGTTTGCTTGTCCTGATTATTTTCAATAATTATCAAATTTTATCGATATACGCATTGTAATTGCCTTCAAAAAAAATAAATATATAATATAATATAATATATATATATATATATATGTGTGTGTGTGTATGTATATGTGTGTGTATGTTTAAAATGAATAATACAACTTTTAACCGTTTTTTAGGATTGAAATTAGTAACAGGGTTTGAATATTACCCTCCATTATTTCTATCTAATATCTGAATCTAACCTCTGACTTTGGAGAGGCGAACAAGATTTAGTACCTGTATATATACTTTATATGGATCATATAAAGGGACCATATCACCTTTAGGCACCTCTTTAGCGATCTCGATTTGTGGGGACATTTTTCCATTTACACCGTCAAAATCCGCTTGTTTATTAGGGGTTATGGTTAAGGGTTAGGGGTTAGGGTTAGTTTTTTTTTTAAAAATTCTCTAAAAATCGTCTGTTAACAATTAACCGAATTTTTACGGAGTAAATGAAAAAATGTCCCCAGGAATAAAGATCGCAAAAGGGGTGCCTTAAGGTGATATGGTCCCTTTATATTTCTCGAAAAAAATAGCTGAATTTTAACATCTACCCAAGAATCGTTCACCAATAAAATGAAAAAAAAAATATATAAATAAAAATTGGAAATGGAAAAAAATGTCCCCACGAATCCAGATCGCAAAAGGGGTGCCTAAAGGTGATATGGTCCCTTTATATTTCTAGAAAAAATAGCTGAATTTGAACACCTAGCGAAGAATCGTTCACTAATAAAATGAAAAAAAAAAAAGAAATAAATATTGATCCATCACTTCCAATCGAAATATTTGCCAGCATAAAATATAAATGAAAATAACCCCACCCTAAAAAACACACACACACACACACACACACACACACACACATATATATATATATATATATATATATATATATATAATTATCCTATATATATATATATGTATATATATGTATATATATATATACATAATTATCCTTATATTTATGTGTATATATATTGTATATATACATATATATATATATATATATATATATATATATATATATATATATATATCTTTGGCAGCTTATTACACACTAGACGTGTGCGTTGCAGTCACTTTTTTATTCACACTATTAATCGAGTTTATTACACTGAAACATTTCCGAGGGAGAATAAGTTAAAAGTCAGTGTCTATGTATGCAGGGCATTTAACAGTTGGATGTGCATCTTGACTAATGTCCCTTGCAGCAAAGTCAAACTGAAGATGTTATAGAGGGGGGGGAAGAAAAGAAGAGTGAGGAGGGGGGAAGAGGAAGAGAGTCTTATATAAAGAAAAGGAGATAATTTACAGAGAGAGAGAGGGGGGGAGAGGGGCGGAAGACAGACAGACAGTGACAGAGAAGAGAGAGAGAGAGGGAGAAGGAAAGAGAGTCATATAAAGAAAAGGAGATAATTACAGAGAGAGAGAGAGAAGACAGACAGTGACAGTCTGATATATAGAAGAGAGAAAGAAAAGAAGAGTGAGAAGAGAAAGAGAGTCTATATAAAGAAGGAGATAATTATAGAGAGGAGGGGGAGAGAGGCGGAAGACAGACAGACAGTGACAGAGAGACAGAGACAGAGAGAGAGAGAGAGAGAGAGAGAGGTCTGATATATAGAAAGAGAAAGAAAATACAGAAAGTGAGAAAGAAATTATGAAAGAGAGAGAGAGAGAGGGGGAGAGTGAGGGGGAGAGTCTGCTATTCAAGAAAGTGAGATAAATCTATATATAAAGAGAGACAGAGAAGGGGGAAATAAAGAGAGAGACAGTCTATTATAAAGAGAAATTGAGAGAGAAAACAAGAAAGTAATTCAGAAAGAGAGAAATAAATTATGAAACAGAGAGAGAGGGAAACACACAAACACACACATACATACAAAGAGAGAGAGAGAGAGAAAGAGAGAGAGAGAGAGAAAGAAAGAGAGAGAGAGAGAGGGTATACAAGAACGATATATATACAGAGAGAGAGAGAGAAAGAGATAGAGAGACAGAAAGAGAGAGAGAGAAAGATGGCGAGAGAGAAAGAAACGGAGAAAAACAAGAAAGCAAGAGAGAGAGAGAGAGAGAGAGAGAGAGAGAGAGAGAGAGAGAGAGAGAAGACTGCTATACAGAAAAAGATACAAACAGAGAGCGAACAAGAAGAGGGAGAGAGTGAGAGAGAGAGAGAGAGAGAGAGAGAAGAGAGAGAGAGAGAGTCTGATATACAGAAAAAGAGAGAAAGAGAGAGAAAACAAGTAAGACACACACACACACACAACAAACACACACACCACACACACACACACACACATATATATATATATATATATATATATATATATATATACAGAAAGAAAGAGAAAAAAGGAAAAAAGAGAGATATTTATATAAATACAGAGAGAAAAGGAGAGAGAAAGAGATAGAGAGAGCAAGAAAGAGGGAAGAAAACAAAATGAGAGATAGAAAAAGAAAAAAGGGGATAAGAAAAAGTACACGATAGAGAAATAACACAAAGAGAGGGAGCGAGTAGGTGCGTGTGAGAGAGAGGGAGACGGAAAGAGTGAGAAGCCTCAAATTGTTGGCGAATGAATGGGAAGAAAAACTGGGAAGGAAAGACAGCGACAGAGAGAGAGAGAGAGAGAGAGAGAGAGAGAGAGAGAGGGGGGGAGAGAGGGGGAGAGAATCATCGCTCATCAGATGACGACCATCGAAATCTGAGTTTTCTGCTCGCGGTCATACTTGCCAAAATCTTAAGCGGAACCACACTGATTTCACCAAACTGGTTGCACTATGAGAACATTTCCCCAGTTGGTAGACATTTTTTTTTTACTCTTTTCCCGGGGAAGCTGACTCTTTTCTACTTCACCAAACCAAAAATATTCTATGTTAATAAAAAGAATTTCGATGTGGCAGTTTTCCACAAAAATTGCTGACGTCTCCATTTCCTCAATTATGATATTCTAAGACTTGAAATTCTTTCTTTTCATTTCTTTTCTTCTTTATTTTTTTTTTTGGCAAATAAATTTCGCCAGGTGAAATTCCAGTTGTCCTTATTAGCATTGGTTAGCTCAGTCGTAGAGCGTTCGGCTAGAAACCACAAGGTTCCTAGTTCGATACCGGTCCTCGCCGACTCAGCGTATGATTTGCACAGGGATCTGTGCGGTAAAGTAAGGAGCTGATGGTAGGTGTGGCGCTCCACCTCAGACGTTAAGATAATCTCATTGGTCTAGCGCTAGTGAAAAGGGGATAGACTCACTCGCTGACTGGCTGATACCGACATTAGGCCGCCCCGACGACTTTACTTTTACTTTACTTAGTTTGGTTGTAGGTTGTAAGTTTAGAGCACATACACACACACACACACAAACACATACATACACACATATATATTTACCAACCCCTCCGCACGAGCAGGATGTAACACAAGGTCAATTTCTTAAGCGGAGTTCAACAGGTTTAAATTCAGAGTTTTCCTTCTCCTAGACTAGTTGCCTAACCAAGGTTAAAGAGCTCAGTCTGCCCTACTATTTACCCATAGTTGGAGGGAGAGTAGGATACATACCTTTCCCAAGGGTATTAGCGCAGGGTGAAATGTAATTACCACGTCCAGGATTTGAACTCGAGGCGACGAGTCCATTTCCCGCTTTATTTACCAAGATAGAAATGAACAATGAATGGAACATTAATTTTTCAGAATACAGGTGTGTCAAAAAGTAGAAAAAATACTTTTTTGACAGATTTTATATATCATTGGCAATTCAGTCTCAAAAGACTATGATAAAAGTTTTTGTGTGCCCCTGAAGTTGCAGCGCCTCCTGTGACTATGAAGTCCTATGTTTGAGAAACATTCTCGACCACAGATTTTGCATTTGTAGGTTGTCCCTGTAGATGATGATGTTCCGATGCTTTGTTGCCGTTGCTTTCTTATGGACCTCTTAGCTTCATGATGTTGTATCAGGATGAAATTCTGACATGTACAGTCCTCTATGGAGATTCTGCCGTCACCGAGGGCGGTCTTGAGCCAAATTTTCCCAGCTGGAAGGGACAATGCCAAAGCACCTGAGATCATTTTTGCAGACATCCTTGAAATGCAGTAGGGGGCGACCAATCTGTCTTTTACCAGATGTTAGCTCTCCATACAGGATGTCTTTCGGGATTCGTCCACCATCCATCCGACGTACATGACCCAACCATCGGAGACGACGTTGTCTCAGTAGAGAGTACAGGCTGGGGAGTTGAGCTCTCTCTAGGACTGCTGTGTTAGTGATCCTGTCCCTCCAGGTGATGCCCAGTACACGTCTAAGGCAGCAAAGGTAGAAGGTATTTAGCCGCCACTCTTGGTGGGAGTATAAGGTCCATGTTTCACTTCCATACATGAGGGTGCTGATATACATGCACATTTTGCATTTGTTTGACTTTGTACGGACTTAGTGCTGCTTGATACCCACACTCTTGTTGTGAGCTTCCCAAAAGTTGAGGCAGCTTTTCGATCCGGAAACTGAGTTCAGCATCAAGTGACATGTTTTCAGTGATGGTGGATCCAAGGTAGGTGAAGGTGTTTACGGCTTCCAGTGTGTAGCTGTTGATGGTGATGGAGGGAGGATTTCCAGTTCCCTGACCCATCGTCTTGGTTTTTTATATATACATATATAAATACTATATAGATAATACTAGAAGCAGATACCCGGTATCGTCTGGTTAGAGGGTGGTAAAAAAAGGGTAGTCTCGCAGATCTATTATTGTTGAATTGCGAGTTGGATCCACGCAGAATGCCCCATTAAAATCTTAAAGTAAAAAAAAGACCTTGCGTTGATCCAGACACTCCGAACAGAAAAATTAATGTCTCCTATTTAAAATACTAAATGAAAAAATAGTCCATGCTGTTATCATTTAAATTCTATTTTGTAATTATATTCAGGAATATCTTCATATCTTCATTGTTTTTGTTCAAAAACCAAGATCTGATGATTGTGAATGTGTATATATATTTACTTTGTCATTAATTGTTTTATTTTCATAGTTTCCTCCGGACATACATACACCGAAACTGTCCTTTATATATGTATAGATAGATAGATATAGATGGGTGATATATGTATAATTAGTCAATACCATAGAAAGAGCATATATACTTAAGTTAATGATCCTTAGATGTGGAAAAGAACCTGGTTACTTACAGTTTCTCGCCCTATGCAATCTTCAGACAATTCTGAAGATCGCATAGGAACACGAATAGGAATCATGGAACACGACTTTTAATATATATATATATATTTACCAACCCCTGCACACGAGCAGGATGTGACTGAAGGTCAATTTCTTAAGCGGATTTCTCTGAATATTTGAGATGAGGCTTGAAGATTAGTATTATTAGCGTTGTTCGGACTATTGTCCCCATCTTCATTGTTATTTTATTAGTACAAATAACAATGAAGATGGGGACAATAGTCCGAACAACGCTAATAATACCATTCTTAAGCGGAATTCAACAGGTTTGAATTCAGAGTTTTCCTTCTCCTAGACTGGTTGCCTAACCAAGGTTAAAGAGCACAGTCTTCCCTATTATTTACCCATAGCTGGAGGGAGAGTAGGATTTATGTCTTTTCCAAGGGTATTAACGCAACGAGAAATGCAATTACTACTTCCAGGATTTGAACTCGGGTCGACGAGTCCATTTCCCAATGACTTTAACCATTACACCACGCGCTTCCTAGATACAGAATGATGAATAGGAAAGAAGTTAATTGGTACCATTTTTCTTTTCACCAATCAACGTTTATTCGCATAATTCCAGGATTTATCTGAATATTATACAACATCTTTCAAGTGGATTAGTTTCCAGTGATTCGTCGTAACTGTATATGTAATAGGCAATTATCGCCCGAACATCGTAGTGTTTGTTAACAGCAGTAACGAGATAACTATGACATTACAATTCAAACACACGACGGTTAGTCAAAAAGTAATGCCATTTTTTTATTTCATGTGGATTTTCTTTTATAAAACTAAGATTACATTTACAGAAGAACAAATGACTTTCGGGCGATGGGGCCCGTATATTATACTAGAAGCGGCTACCTGACGTTGCCTGGGTAGAGTGGGAATAATAAAAAAGTTAGTCTCACAGATCCCTTGATTGTTTTGGTCATACATAATAGACTTATGTTTTAATCCCAAACGACACCGATAACTTTCCCATCCCTTATTATTCAATCCTAATTTTTAAATATATTCCCAGATATAAATACAATCTTTATTATTTTTTCACAAAAACCAAACTCTGGTAATAGTGAATGTGTATATACATTTACTTTGTCATTAACTGTTTTATTTTTGTAGTTTCCTCCGGACATACATTACATACACAACTACCCTTTATATATGTATAGATAGATATAGCTAGGTGATATATTATATAGGTGAACAAATAAATCGTTTGAAAACGTTTTTCTTAAAACAAAGTGCAGGCAAGCAGAGCAAGATAAAAACTAAAATTGGTTCCATGACTAAAATTCTGATCTATTAAAAATATAATCTCAAGGGTACAATATATATGCTGGTAGGTTGAGCTCTCTGGAAATGGAATTTTTTGGTGACCACTAATTACTCAAAAATGGCATAGCTCTCCTAGAAACGGGTGGACCACTCCCACTGTCCTAATTTATTTATATCAGTAAGAATGAGAACCTAACGAGGCTCAGAGCAAGAATCCGATGAGTAAGATCTTGCTAATCGACAATGTCCTCCTTCTGCGTGACAATGCTCGACTACTCACATAACTTTATCAGTTCTCTGGCAAGGTCCAGATATTTGTCCAATTTTTCATTTTCCTTTAGCTTCATCCTGGGATCTGCTGGCACTGTAAAATCCACCAGTTGACAAGTTCTTTCTTTTTTGTTTATCAACACTAGATCTGGTCTTTATTATTATTATTATTATTATTATTATTTATTATTACTAATTATTATTATTATTATTACTATTATTATTATTATTATCAAACTTCATTTATGTATACATGAACCCCACACACATA